>CM021105.1:211967191-212076076 GCA_007115665.2 Sequoiadendron giganteum | reverse complement strand
CCCTCAGCCCTCAACCCTCAACCCTTAAACCCTAATACCTCAACCCCTATACCCCCTTAACCCTTAAACCCTAATCCCTCAACCCTTAACCCCTATACCCTCTTAATCCCTTAACCCTTAAACCCTAATCCATCAAACCTTAAACCATAATCCCTCAACCCCTATACCCTCTTAATCCCTCAACCCCTAATCCCTCTTAATCCCTCAACCCTCAATCCTCAACCCTTAACCCCTAATCCCTCAATCCCTATACCCTCTTAATCCCTCAACCCTCAACCCTCAAACCCTAATCCCTCAACTCCTATAACCTCTACTCTATAACCTATTAATCCTCCATCCCTAAAACCTAAACCCTTAAACCCTAACCGATAAACCCTCTACCCTCTACCGCCAATCCTATACCCTCTACCCTCAACCCTAGTTCCCCAACCCTCAAACCCACTTAGTACACTCTCTACCCTAATACCTCAACCCTCTTGACCCTTAAACCCTCAACTCTTAAACCCTTAAACACTCAAACCTAAACCCTCGACCCTCAACCTTAACCCGTTAAACCCTAAACTATTAAACCCTTTACCCTCTACCCTCTAACCTCTAGCATCAACCAAATACTCTCTACCCTAAACCCTAATCCCTCAAACCTTAATCTCTCAACCCCTATAACCTCTACCCTATATATTGGACACTCAACCCTAATCCCTCGACCCTATGTACCTTAAACCCTCAATCTTCAACCCTCTACCTTTAAACCCTCTACCCTTTACCCTATACATTAAACACTCAACCCACAATTCTCAACCCTCAACCCTTGATTGCTCAACCCTCAATCCTTAAACCCTAAACTCTCTACCCCTTATATTGGACCCTGAACCTAATCCTTCAACCATATACCCTCAAAACTATACCCTAAACCCTCTACCCTCAACCAAGTAAACCCTTAACCCTAAACCCTTAACCCCAAACCCTTCAACCCTAAACGCTTAAACCTTAAACCTTCTACCCTATACCCTCTACCATACCCTCTACCATCAAACCTATTCCATCAACCCTCAAACCTTAAACCCTAATACCCTAGAAACCATCAACCCTATAGGTCCTCCATCCTAATCCCTCAACCCTATACCCTCAACCCCTATCACTTTCTCTCTATCTATACATCTCACCTCTCCCTCCTTCCCTCCCTCCCACCCTCTCTAATTGTCTCTATGTACCATCTCCCTCTTTCTGCGTACCTCTTGTTCAATCAATCCCTACCACCCTCTCTCACTCCCTCTCTCTCACACTCCCTCTCACTACCTATCTCTCAAGTCTCTCCCTCTCACCCCCCTCACACTCTCAAGTCTCTCCCTTTCCCACCCTACCTACATAACCCTCTCTTTCTCTTTCTCTCTCTCTCTCTCTCCCTCTCCCTCAATTCTCTCTCTCCCACCCACCTCTCTCTCTCTTCCTCGAGCCATCAATTCTCTCTCCCCTCCCTCTATCCCTCCCACCCTACCTAGCTAAGTCCCCCTCAATCCAACCCCTTCTCTCCCACTCCCTCTCTCTTAAACTCTCACTTTGACCCCCTCTCCATCTCTCTAGACTCTCTCTTAATTCTCCCTTCATCTAAAGACATACATAAATGCATACATACAAGCATAATACATTTGCACATATAATCTTACATCCATACAAGCATACATAAATACATGTACATAAAAATATATCAACATACATTAATATATTAGCATTTTACATAAAGTAATACATAACGTGAGTGCGTTATAATGCACTCGCGTTATGTGCTAGTAGACATGTTCCCCGCATAAGCAAGAACCATGACAAAAGTGAGATATAACGCGAGCACGTTATAATGCACTCTCATTATAGCACGCTCGCGTTTTATCTTACTTTGAGAATTACCGAGCTTTAAGCTTTGTATTGCCTTGGAATTCCAACCCAAAGGTTTGAAGGGCATTCCCAACAACCAGAGATGTGTTTTTAAAAAATCCACCATATTTCTCATAATCGAGTTCGTGCTCACCGTCAAAATTGCACGTGGTTCAATATCGAAAAAATCGAGCACATGGGTAATGTTGGGTTATCTCTTAGCTATCCAACGATATAATTTTTTTCACTTTTTGAAAATGTTAAGTCTTTCATCCATAATTTATTTTATCTATATGTCTTTTTTTTGCCAAAAAGCAGCGTTTGGTATTTTTTTCGTTATAAATTAACCATTCATCAATTTTTCAAATAAATTACATTTTTAGAAACTAGACTCCATTTTACAAATTTAAAAAATTAAAATCAATTAGTTTCCAAAATTTGTAGGGGTAGCATGGCCAAAATTCTATTTTCAGGATATGTCCACTTCGCAAATTAGTAAAAAATCAAATATTCATTAAAAAATTATCAGAAAAATCGTGCATCAACTACATATTGTTAGCTAACTTCTGACCATTGCGATTTTAAAAATACTAAAAAAAAGTTCATTGTACAAGGGTCGTACAACAGTTGCTATGCTATTTTTTATGACAAAAACAAAACCAATTTGTGTACGTCCCTCGTTTGAACCCCTTAATCTCAATCATTTTTAAAAAAAAATAGTAGTTTAGAAAGTAGACTCGGAGCACTTGAATCCTTCTTTTCGTTCCATTTCAAAATTTTGAGTCTAAGTATCCTCAATTTCACATCCAAGGTCAGTATTTCCTAATTTCAGAAAAAAGCTGTCCACTTAAGTCCCCTTTTTGGGAACCATCTTGGTGCACTTACCCATACTCAAGTTTCAAAATTTCACATAGCATATATATATATCTCATCATAACTGGAAAATTCACTAATCACATATCATCCCCAATTCCCTTTTCCTTAATTTCAAACTGCAACGTGGTTCATTCATATCACATATTTCATTTGTTCATCATTCCAAAATCAAATTGAACAACCACAATAACTAGCATAAAATTAGGTCAACCATCACAATAAGCTAAGCATGTATTATAATTATAATCAAATCATCATAAGAACTCAATTGTCTAAAATATCATGTCCTAAATGGTATCACGAGACATAGTCAATAATACTAAAACTCAAAATAGTCTAAGAAATAAATTTATCATAGAGGTGGACCTCACATTAACATCCATATAAGGTAAATATTTCTTTTTCTTATAATCTTCCCCTTTTACGTAACACCTAAGTTTAGGTTGCTATTATGAAACTTATATTAATATTAACTTTAAACCCATGAAAACTATTATTAATATTAAACATTAATCCCGATGTTGATTTGACATTGATTCGTTTATCAAATTTATCAATTTACTCAAATTAGATATTGATATTAAATATGTGGAAATTGACATCGTACAATGCTTATACTGTATCTATGAATATTAATCTTACTATTAATATTAGTATTAATATTAAAATCAGTGTGGTATTGACCAGTAACACTAATAACAATAATGCTAATGTTATTCCCTTGATAATTCTAATTCTTAATTTATCCTTAACTTATCCTTACCTTTTTCTTATCTTGATTTGGCAAGATTAATTCCCATAAAATATTTCTCTTCAAAGATTAAACCATCTAATTTTATTGAGAGAACTATTAATTCACTTAAATTAAAGCTTATTAACAAAATATTGGCCAATTAATAAAACTAGCGCAATACTAATTTTTGTATTGATGAAATTTATCAACCTAATTAATAAAATCATTAATAATTAATAAATAGTATTCATTATTTTCAAATTTACCAACTTCATTAAGATTACACTAAGAAAATTAGTGGAATGTAGGTGGCTTTCATCCAGTATTTTATTAAGGGAATCTAAGAAATACCTTTTTTTTTTAATTTCTTACCTTAAGCCAAAAGAAGGAATGTTGACTAAGTGGCTTAGGGAAAAGTTTAAGGATAAAACCTTAAGAAAAAACCCCCTTTTTATTTTTCCCCATATATATTTTTTTATCACATTGACTGATTCCCTCCATGAAATTACATGGCTCCTCATAATTTAATAACATTAAATTTATTATATCCTAAAATGTGTTGGGCGCTCATCTTATTTTATTTTCCTTTGTGTTATTTGCAATGCCCTATCGTCATGGAGGAAAAAATTCAGGGGAGGCACTGGAAAAAAGAGAGGGAGAACTCTTTTTTCTTTGCAGAGTTCATGTCCATGCTCAAGGTCAAGCAAATCGAAGGTTGTTTAAGTGGGGTAACTAGAGAAATGGGGTTCGCTGCGTATTGAGGGGACTGATTGTGGGTTTCTCTTTTCTAAAATCATTGTTTTTTCTTCCCTTCTCTCCATTTTTCTATCTTTATTAATTTAGTTTTCTTGTTTTGAATGAGTTGCAAGGCACTGGGGAGAACATCCTGAAGGAGATGAGGAAATTGAAATGTTAAAACATAAATGTGTTCTTTTCCCTCTAGCTTTGGGTCACGGCTGCAAGGGTTTTGCAATATTTTAAAAAGTAAAATAATGTGCTTCATGACAAACTCTTACCGAGAAAGGGAAAATAGGAGGTTGATTGCAGCTACAATATGCAACCCCCTTTCTACTCCCGGTTTTATCTGTTTGGTGTCAATACCTGGAAAGCTCGTTTTATACTTGTATGTTTATGATACATGATGGGTTCCATAATTTTAAAATTTCAAGATCGTTTTACTCTTTATCTTTTTTTTTTCTTCTCTGATTCCATTTGAATGGCGAAATGAGACAATTCACACATTGTAGTGTCCCTCTAGTCGATACTATTGCTTCAATTTTCTTTTGACCGTCTGTTAGTCGTTTAGTTGCTTTTGAGTCTATATTACATTATTGCAGTTATGACATTGATGTTATGATGGTTATTATACTATGTTGATGATACATTTGACATTATGATCATCTGGTTATTTTCGTATGATGACACTATTATGGACATCTGTGTGTTATGGTTTATGTTGTTTTTGAATGTTAATGATGTTATCATGATATAATTAATTTTTTGATATAATTATGCATGTTAGTCCTAGTGAGGGAGACAGTGTAGCATTACTCACTCATGAGTACCTTGCTACGCTGCAACTCTTCTTTACAGTGTGTTTTCCTGGTATATGTATTGATATGTTTAATAGTGTCGTTTGATGCAGTTTGTAGGTACATGCATCAACTCCACCTGCTTTTTCAAGTCCGAGCGTGCTAAGACCCAATGGAAATATGTTGATGGGAGATAGTGTTAGGTCTTCTATTGTGAGCCATTGTTCTTTAAAGCATGAGTACCCGTTCGTTACCCGTTTGGTTGGCATTCGTCCGATCATGTCATTTGTTATTTTGTCATGTCGTTCGTATGTTCATCATGTTAGAAGTTGACTTGGTTAAATTAGATAAATGATTTAATTAGTAAGTATTTGATTTAAGTTTGATTAATTGCAATATTAGATTAAATGATTATGGTTGATTTCATTTTAAATTAAAATTTGATTAAATATTTAAAGGATTTAATTAGATTAATTATTAAAATAGAGTATTAATTTAATATTATTGCTTTTATTGTGCAACTCAAATGTGATTGAAATAGATATTTTATAAAGAGTTGTTTTCAAGAAACTTTGTAAAATATTTGTGAATTTGAACTTATTGTCAGGAAATAGTTAACTTGTTCATTCAATTAGCTTTAATTGCTTGATCAATTTTGATGGCATGCGAACTATCAGTTATGTTTCATGATTGCAATTTAATTAAAATTGAATAGAAGAAAATGTTACACAATTTTTTTTCACGACAATTGGTTTGTGGCTGAAAATTGATTCACGACAATTGTTGGAAGAAGCTTTTTCTGTATTTCTGTGTTTTGGTTGGAAAAATTTGAAGGTTGCGTAATCCAGAGGCTTTCCTCATGCTAGGAAAGATACATTGTTTGAATTCCTATGTTTGGCTTCATCATCTGTTGGAATTTGAAAGAGAATACTAGATTTTCTTCTGTAAACATGTTTAGTTTCTTGAATCTAAAACTTTAAAAGATGATTATGACATTGATTTTCTTAATGAGTGAGCTTGCATGCTGAACAATCTGCACAAACATAGAAAATGAAAACATTATTAGCAAAACTTGAATAAATTGATGAGAATTTTTTTATGAAAAGTAAATTTACTGAAAACCTAGTTATTATAAATTGGTGTTAATCATTGGTTGATCAATCTCGAATTCAAATCTATAATAAAAGAAACTTCTTAAGATATGTGGATGCTCGCTGCACATTATTGTGTGATTGCAGTAGATCTGGTACTTAAATGTTTCATGGATAAATAAATGTCTTTGATTTTTATTTATTGTGTAATTCTTTAATTCAAGTCGTGCAACAAGTTTTGGCATATACTTCATTCTTTTGTCGTCAGTTCGCTTGTGAAGCCGTCATTGATCTTATTTATTCCATTTCCTTTCTTTTTCCAATGGTCGGCGATTATTTTCTAGCCATTACATCATTCCTTACCTTGCAATTTTAGCTTAAAGTAGCCGACTTTGGTACTCTGTAATATATATTCATAAGACAGAGTTCTCAATCTAGATCTCCTGATTTAAATCAGTTTCCATTGGATGCATATCCATAATAATAGTTTCGTATCTCTTCATCCTGGAAACCTCATATTCTTGTATTTACCTCTACCTACATTTCTTGCAAACGCTTTAATAGCTTTAGCCGAAGTATGAATATGTTTCTTTTAATTATGCATAAATCCTCATGCGATCTGTACATTCTTTTTTTCAATCGAAAATATTAGCATGATTGAGCCGTCGTTGCTCTTCCTTATTCCTCTCTTGGCTATCAAACTTATGCATATGTCTTAACCTCTTTTTAAATTTTGTTGATTATTTGCTGCTTTTACTTCCATGGGATGAGTATGGCCTTGAAAGTGGCATTTATTTCATTTTATGATATGATTGTATACGTTTATCTCCTTTAGCCTGATGAAATCATGTGTTTGACTTGATCCACCATATCTTATCGCCTTGGCATGCGTTAGATTTTCATGCGGTAGACTGGTAGTTTGCTATTTCTATGTGATAGTAACCTATGTGTTCAGAGATAATCTGTAGCTTGTTCGCTATGGTAATTACCTTCTGGTTATGAATCTTATGTTAGCAAACTTTTAAGTCCGCTTATTCTATCCTTCGTCGTAATTTTATGGTGTACGTATAACTTGTTAGTAATACACATGCATGGAATGCGTCCCATGGTTAAGTTGTCAAATTCAGTATTAGATGGGTGCGATTTTATATAGTAACTTTTATTGCTGCATGTTTCAAATTGGCACTTCCCTTCTTGCAATCCGATTGAAATTGATAGTGGTCTTTGTTGCCATTTGTATGTCAACATAGAGTTTATGTTTGATTCGTGGCTGATGAAAATATATACATATGTAAATTAACTGTATTGAAGTTTGTTTTATGTTTTTTTGACATATTTGTTTTATATCAGCCTTTCATCCCAAATCGAAAACTACTATTGTAACATTTGTTGTTATATATATTTATTAATTAGAAATATTTAAATGAGATTGAAGTATTGGGTTTGTTTCATTCTTATTAAGAATGATTATTGGGATGATTGTGTTTAGTTTAAAAATAATAGAATAAATCTATTGTTATGGTTTATATTATCTTAGTGAATGAGAAGTCCATAATGATGAGGACGACAATTATGAGGAAAATAATAAGTTGTCATGTTATTTTATGTCAATAACATTAACTTTGTTAAACAATAAGTGTTAATTGAAATGAATTATATATATATTGGAAGATATTTAATTGGGCTTTTATTTTAATTTGTCAATTAATGTCTTCTCTGAACCTTGTCTTCTTATTGTGTTGAAAGATTATTAAGTGGGGAGCATTATTTATATTTATCTATGTTACTTGAAGGGTATTTTTTGGCGTTGTGTTTTTCTTTAATTTCTTCCAAAGGCATAAGATGGTAAATCATTTTGAAAATCATTGAATGAATGGATATTTTGTTCTTTGAAATGACTAGATTATGAGATTAGCCATGCACGTTGTGTTTTCTCTTTAAAGGTGTTTGGAGATAATATGTTTTCGTCATGTTATGTGGTGTTTATTTGAGATGTTGTTTTATGTGCAAGTTGGCTATATTTGTCATTGTCAATGGTTTTTTATGTACATAGGAGGAGTGGCTTTCGTTAGGGGCTAGAACCCTAAAGAGGTTACTAGGGTAACCTATCAAAAGTAGTTAACCCAGTGATAACTATAAACTTAAAGCATTAGGGGTTGGGTAGTAATAATTTACAACTCAGATAATGTTTTTCCTCACCTTGTACTTTAACGCTTGTTTAGGTTAAGGTAGGTTGATATGGCATGGAATGGCTAGTTGATCACTTTGTCTTCTCGAAAAGTGTTTTGATTCCACATAAGTTCATTTAGGGGTCGAGAATCATTAGATAATGCCATGGTAATTCAAGATGAGGGCTGGTAATCTAGAAAGATTCTCCATGGTAACCTAGTGTGACTATGTGATGAAACTCCTATTCTTTTATATGTGTTGGGTCTCTTGTGTAGAGTCACCTTTGGTTATGTCATTGCCTCTAGGAGTATCTCTGTTCTCATATGGTTTTTGGTGTCTTATGTGGTAATGTGTATGCTAGCCATGTTAAGTATGCACTATCTTCTTTGATGTTAGTTTGACTTGAGGACCTGATACTATCTCCTAGCATGGGGGGTGGGATTTCGAGTACCACACAGTTCAGAGGAACACACCTTTTCTTCCATTGGGTCCCCTTGCAGGTGATAAATTTTGAGACAAGATTGTTCTTGACAGGTTCCTGGATTCACTTCATTCATGAATTTGTTCACTAGACGTGCTCGTGAACATGATCTTCACTTATACTTGTTCATCATCTTTATTGAATTCACTCATGATGATTACATGAGACTTTATTGTATTATGATTCTGGATGTATAGAGATTTGTCACAATCTCATTTTTTGTATCTTGAACTTGTAACTTAAATCTTTTTATGCTAATGAAAAAGAGTTATGTCATATTCATATGTTTCTTGTATTTAGATCTTAATGTGCTATTCTTATAATTTTTAATTTAGTAGGGCAATTGTGGAACCCCGAGAACATTCGTGCATATGTTACTTGTCACATGTTAATACTAAATGTTTAAAAAAAGAAAATTAATTCAATTATTTAGTTGTTTATCGTGTTGTTCTCTTGGTTCCATGACAGGGCATTATGGCTTGGTATTAGAGCACAAGGTTCTAACACTGGGTACTCTGGTTCTTGCGAGACCATTAGGTTGTCCTAGATGTTAGACTCTATAGTGTGTGTTTTATTGTTGTCTTTGCATCTTTAAATTGAGACTTGTCATTGGTCTTGTGTAGGAACATGCCTAGATGTCACGGTAGAGGTCATGGATGAGGCTGTGGTGGTGGTTGTGCATGGTGAGCAGCTAAATCCTCATGGTAATTAGGCAAATAATGAACATAATCTGAATCATCCAGGTGCTGAGGGAGATTTATCATGTTTGTTACTTGAGAAAGTCCTTACTCATCTTGGCCCTAAGCAGGAGGCTGAATAGGAAGTCGATAGAGAGTAGGACAAATCACCACCTCAAAGGATTGTGCAGACCATGGAGCAGAATGTTGTAACTGTCGGGCACATGAGATATTTTTTGAGGGAACACCCTCCCACTTTTAATGGACTTGGTGGTGGGTTGAAAGTGGAGACTTGGTTATTAGACATGGGACAGTTCTTTTCTATGCATCATTATAGTAACAACACCAAAGCTAGATGCACCATCATGCATCTTAGAGGTTTCACCTCTACATGGTGGCAATTGGAGGAGTCGAAGCTCCATTTGGAGATTGGATTTGTATCTTCGGATATGTTCTTGGAGCATTTCAAAGTGCATTTATTATCTGAGCAGTGGAGACTACATCGTGGAGATGAGCTCCATGATCTGCATTAGATGGTTATGTTAGTCGAGTAGTTTGAGCATAGGTTCTACGAGCTCAAAAAATGTGCAAGGATAGTGGATGATGAGGGTATGTTGGTACAACATTTTATCAGGGGATTGAATGCCCGTATCATGATTCTTCATTGCATTATGATTATGGATGTATTGATATTTGTCACAATCTCATTTGTTGTATCTTGAACTTATAACTTAAATCTTTTTATGGTATTGAAAATGAGTTATGTCGTATTCATATGTTTCTTGTATTTAGACCTTAATGTGCTATTATTCTAGTATTTAATTTAGTAGCATAGTTGTGGAACCCTGAGAAGGGTATGTGTAGGACCATCATGGAAAAAATAGGCCCTTAAGTGGCAAAAAATTCAAAAAAATCAAAGTTAGGCAACATGACATAAAATTTTGAATAAGTTATCTATATTATTTTAAAATTATGTAAGAATAGAATCTGTAGAAAATTGAGTGTAGTTTCAAAACTACTAGGTTTATTTTTTTTAAAAGAAATCTATTTGATGAAAATTTGAAGTTTCAATGCAATAGCACTTAAATCTTAGGGAAAAATTAAGTAGGTGTCAGTCTGACCACCCTAACCACAATAAAATAATAATATGTTTTTTATAATATTTTAGATGTAAGTAGAGGACCCATGTCCCGATGTGATGCATATTTTTTTAATAATTTTTTCTCAAGTAAATAATTAATTATGAATTTTTTATTACAAATTTTTAAAAATATAAAAAATTGTATGTCTGACCACCTTAACTTGGTCAAAAATTCATGAAATTCATTTTTTTTCAATCCTATAGTATACGAAGCATAGAATGTGACACATGTTTCAGATTAAAAAAATGTGATACTGTTTGAAAGCTATAGATGTTTTTCAATCAACCTATCAATCAAGACTTTAGTCATAATTCAAATAGAAAATTAATAATAATAATTTAATAAATTTAAAGTAAAGCATAATTTATATTGGTTGAAAGTTGAGAATCTCCTTTACAAACCCTTTTCATTTCATCAATTTTGGGTAAAAAAGAGTTGTCAGCCACATACCCTATACATACCCATCATATCGCCACTTTTTGGCCCATCATGATCCTGCACATACCCAAAACATTCATGCATATGTTACTTGTCACATGTTAATATTAAATGTTTTAAAAAAAATAAAAAATCAGTTATTTAGTTGTTTATCGTGTTGTTCTCTGGGTTCCATGACGATGCGTTACACATATGGGAATACTTTATGTTGCATATATACTTTTTTTACAATTTTATTTCTACAAGTAGCAAGATAAATGTGAAGTAAATAATAGATACAATAATGCTTTGTTTCATCCTTTCATTCAATTTTCTATTGTTCCTTATGGCTATGCTTAGCAGGCATTCAACCATTCATGTAAGAGTTTTATCTTGAAGTCACGGACCTATGCTACCTTACATCTCAAATAAAAAAATGTCCAAATCTCTATACTTAGTAACATTGCAGAATTTCCCTGTAGTGACCCTCCTGGTGACACATTTATTTTAGATGTTTTGGTGACATAGTTAGTAGATAGACCTTTGATATTATGCTATTTCCAAGTGTTATGTTATGATTTACAAGACTAGTTGTGAAACTCATTTGATGATCCACTATATTATTTGATGTGATGTTGACCTTTATGAGATGACATTTAATGATGATTATCTATGCTATTATGTTTTATTAATGATAATGTTATATTAGTTAGATGTTTACATTAGTTGGTGAAGAAGATAATTTAGCAGTACTCATCAGTGAGTTCCCTACTATGTCGCGACTCTTCTTCACTGTATGCTTTCATATTTTACATGTTGGATTAATCGTGCAGTGTTACACAACTTTTAGGAACAAGCATCGACTCCACCTGCAAGTTAGGTCTGAGCGTGCCATGACCCAATGGAATCATCGATGGGAGATATACTTGTCCTTTGTCCCTATCCTTTATTCTAAAAAGAATGAGTATCTGTCATTACCCACTTGTTGTGTCACTTGTTCATTGCATGCTTGCAGTTGTTTGTTAATATTTGAGTCTGTAATGTTTATATTATGTTAATTTGAATTATTATAATGTTTTAATTAATATTAATGTTGCTTTATTTTATTTAATGATGTAATTAAATTAGAGAAGTTATTTTTAGTTTATCTTGTGATTAAATTAAAATATTAAAATATCTTGTTTCAATAAGACCATTTAATTTTAATTGATTTCATTATTCAATTAGACATTTCGAAAATAGAAATTTTAGTTGTGATCTAAAGTTGAAATATCTTGTTTAATATGTTATGTCTATTGAGTTTAATGCATGCATTGCATGCTGAAATTGAAAGTTAAAGTTAAGACTAAGGTATAATGGAAAAAAAGATCATTCTTGGACAAACATTTTTTATTTTTGAAAAGTAGGCAGAAGGAGATTGTTTTCAAGAAAGTTATTGTCTAAGAATCTGAGATAAGGAGAGTTCATTCTGAGGAGGTGGGGGATTTAATATTTTATGTTATTGCTTCGTCGAATCTTGGTTCCTGCGTGCATTCAGGTTTTCTTCTTTAAATTCAAGTTTGTTTCATCTGAATTTTGACAATATTCTTGCTGCATAACTTTGTTTGGAAATTGGTATGAAAATTGTGTCTTGAAGCCTGCACAATGAAAGAAACAATCATATGATTTAGTCTGTAAGGAAATATTAAAGATAAATAGCTAAATATTACTGAATTTTTCCTTGGCTGGTTTGTGCAAATCTCCGTATTCAACTTTCTCCTATCACGAGATCTTAATTAGGTTTTTGGTCAGACCTAGTGTGGTAATCTTGTAATTATTGCTTCTAATATTTTCTATCGATTTTTCTCCTCTGTGTTGCAGATTGTAATTTTTTTATTGAGACAGTAAATTATAAGTTATCCCTATCAATCGGCGTGACATGTATCATCACTTAACAAGTGATAGCAGTGTGTGTATATAGTTTTTGTTATTTGGTAAATCATCTCTAACTTGCCTATGTTAGCGCGTCCTATTTCCTTTTCTTATCTGTGGTTATCTAGACTCTTTCTCTATTGTAGACTATTGGTTGGATCTCTCTGTTTATAATGTTTATTGTTGTGCATGAGTCTTTGTAGCATCGTCTGATCCAATCGATCATCTTTTGGGCGTCAAAATAGTTCTATAGTTCACTGTTGTGTTAGGACAAACCTTTTGTTATTTATCAAGTTATGTAACTCTTATAAATCGGCTGCTTTAATCTAGATTTCTCTGAGTATATGTGCACCGATAGCTATAGCCTTGTGCGCTTATCTTTTGTCTCGCACTTTGAGGCTCTTCTTCTATCATGATTCCAGATGAACCAACTATGTCACGTATTCACTGCTTACCATTTTGTTTTTATTTAACACCTCCTATCCATGCAATATATTATGTCTGAATCGGGAATATGGTGCCTTGATCTCGGTCTTTATGATACTGTGAGCCTACGTAGTAAATTTCTTAACTGTGTTATTTTGATACACAATGTTTTATGGTGGCCATCATGGAGATGAATCTCCATTGTCTACTTCTTCTTTGTTGTTGCGAATCTCCTTGTGGAATATTTGATGTTAATTTATTTTGGTCTCCGGGTCGATTCATTTGGTTGAAGGGATAATTTATCCTTTTCAAACTATGTTTAACCTTTCTCATCTTTGATGGCATCGATTGTATAGTGGATTTGGCTGTATAAAGGATTCTGCTGTAGGTTTATCTCATTGATGGTTTATGATTACTGTTATGTCTTAGAGAACTGTGGTTTTAGTGTTGAGGAATGTGATCATGCATGGAAAATCGATTCTCATCTGAGTATTTTCGCTGGATTTTATCTGTGTCTTTGGTGATTAGTAGATATCTATCTTGTCGTCATGTGCGGGTTATCGAGGTCTTTGATGCGTGGTATTTATATTAATATGTTTGCTGTCACTTATTTGGAAATAATGCTTGGTACATTTTTTTATTACTGTGCATGTAAATTCGGTGTGAGGCCGGTATAATTACCTTTGTATACTTTGTGTCCCCTGTTGCATGGTTCCTTCTTTTAGTTACTTTCCCTAAGGTTTAGGAAGATTTCCTATTTCTCTTGGATTGGCGGATACTTTTATTGTCAATGGATTTGTTTAAAATTCTAAAACTTCAGTTCTCCTCTTAAACCTACTTATGTAATCAAACTTCTGTCGACTGTATGTTATAGTCAGCATTCTTAAAATTGAACTTTGTACGTGCTTGTGCTTATTATGAAGGGATTCAATATATCTACATGTATTATTCTTTTTATATATTTATATTCCTCTTATGTTTGAAATATAATTGAATATCTTTCTTTATACATATGATTGGTTAATAAACGTGAATTATTCATAGTATTTTTTAATTAAAAATTGATCATAGGTTTATCTTGTTAAATTGTAAACAATAGAGGAAAACAATTTTATTTGTTAGATGAATTAAGGTAGTATTTATTGTCATCTCATTTTATAACTGTACATGTTATGAGTCATGGATTTTTATCACAAATCAATGTCCTGCAATTTGGAAGGGTTGATATTTGAAACTTATGGTATTGGGAAGCTAGCATTTATAGTTTCTTTTATAATATATAAAATCTAGATATCTATTTATAAGTGGAAAAAAATGGTGAGGTTGTGAGTTATAGTCTTGTATTTTTCTTGTAAAGACTAGGTCATCAGTATTTGCAAGTATGGATGCTGTTAGTTTTAAACAAGTAATATACCTAGACTTTTTTTATGCAATATTATGACATTTTTTCTTAGGTATTTAAGCATTACATTTTAAACCCTTCCTTAGTTTGGAAAAATGGTTTAATAAAGTAAATACATATGCATCGTTAAGTTTAGAACAATAAAATGGTCTTATTTAATTGTAATGAATTCGAGTGTTTGGTTAATAAGTTGTTGAGTTATTAATGTCTTCTTATTTAAGATAGTAAGTTTGAAACATTAATTATGGGAAATTAAATCTATTGTTTTCTCATTCAATGAACTTAAGTATATTGAGTTAAACTGGTACATTTGGAATTCTTGAAAGAAATCCATTGATTATGTTCAAATGATATCTTCATATTAGGTTATTCTTATTTTATGCGTTGAATTGTGTTGTTTAGCTTTCGTCTTCTTGGGGATGAAACTAGTAGTTTTGTTGATACACGGATAGTGTTGCGTGGATGTATTGTATTAAATCTGATGTGAAGATGTGAGCCATGATTGTTTTGTGAATCCTATTTGAGATATTCAAATGTTATTATATGGTTATGATGACCTTGGATATTTGTGAAGAGAAGTATTCTCTTGCATGCTTGGGGGGATTATTGTTTGTCAGTTTGAGAATTGGTACTTAGGAGGAGTGGCTTCCGTTCGGGGCCAGACCGAAAGTGGTTGCATGGGTAACCTCTCAGAAGTATTTGTTACAGTGATGAAACTATTTTCCTTGTGCTTCTGTCAGGTCTCTTGTGTAAGGTCATCTGTGTTTACACCTTTTTCATCGGGAGTATGTCTGTTGTCATATGGATTTATCATCATTTTGATGTCATGATTGTCGACGTGTTGTTGTATGTTGTCTATTTTTTTGCCTGTTCAACTTGAGGACCTGTTCTATCTCCTAGCATGGGGGGTGGGCTTTCAAGTTCCACAAGGTTGGGAGGAACGTGCCACATTTTCCATTGGGTCCCCTACAGGTGATATCGTTTGTGTCATGATTTGTCTTGGCATGATCCTGGATGCATGTCATTCACAGAGTTGTTCATCGGATGAGTTCATGGTCGACTTGGACTCATGATCTTATTCTTTATTATACTCACTATTGAGGTTCTATTGTATTATTCATTGAAGTATCAAGATTGGTCACAATCTCATTTATTGTAAACAAATTGTAATATAACTATTGATGTATGGAATTTGTAAATGACTATATTATTGATTAGAGTTATTTGGTTTTAGTTGTGATGTGTTTATTAATTACTTTAGTAGAGTTGTTGTGGAACCCTTGAGTGTTTATGCTAGGTTGTTATTACTTGTGGATATTAAATGTTTAAAAAATAAAAATTATTATTGGGTTATTTAGTGTAACACTTCTTGGGTTCCGCGGCGAGGTGTTACATTCCCTATATGCATGGTTCCAAATCTCTATACTTTGTAACATTGAATTTCTCTATATGCATGGTTTTTTTTACAAACTAGCACGTCTATCTTAATGCTATTTGCTTTAAAGGAATGCCAATGTAACTTTTGAGGAGTATTCCATTTTAGAGAATATATACATAGCATAAAATACTACATAATGAGTAAATAATAACAAGGACTATCAAAGATTTATCCCCACAACTTTTATTCATGAATAGTTCATGTTTATCCTATAGTAATAGCACTTTTTATTTTTCCAGGATTGTAGTTACTTTTCAAAATCACTAATGATCACATATGTTCCCTTCTACTATAGAATATAGTAACAAGATTCATATAGGAATAAATTCTTCATAAGAGACCCACTTCTTAGTTGTACCACTTGCATAATTACAACAATAATGTCTCCATAACTAGTAGGAGCTCACATCCCATCCATAGGGCTGAATTATCCCACCCCCAAGCTAGGGGAACAAAACCAAGGTGAAAGGACTTAGAACAACACCAATACACACACCAATACCCACAATAATAACAATTGCACATATTAAACAAGATTGAAGACTAAAAACTAGAAAATAACTTGATTCAGAATTACTTCATAGTTCCTAGACAAAACTTAACACCCCACATATGAATCATTTCATGATCCCAAATTAGGGGGAGTGGGGACATCTATAGGGAGAGGGAGAAAGCAATTTTTTTAAGGCATTTACAACCATAATCTTCGTTCATAATTCCACAAACACAACCACCATACCCCCATTTCCAGCCTTCTTTCCACACCAAATACTTCCAAACTTCATTTAGCACATCAATACTCAAATTTACATAGCTAGCGTACACATACCCATATAATCAATTCCCTTTCCCTGGAAATATCACCAACTCTAGGATCCCCACACAAAATGAACCTTAAGAAAAAAAACATGAAGATCCATTAACATGACAACACCCCACCAAAACAACCACAACTATTCACATAGATTCACCTCGAAACATAGTTTACATTCATTTCCCAGAAAATCTTACTTAACAAAAATAAATTAGCAATGTTCACAATTCATTTTCTAGACAACTTTACATAATAGAATTAAATAACAATATCCACAATCATTTCTAGAAAATTTAGCATACAAAGATGGGAGTACCTACCTAAGAAAACCTTCAATTTTGTTAATGGAGATTATAACACAACACTCTTATTTCCTCCCAAGCCCCTTCTCCTCTTCTTAATTAGCATAGCAGAATATTCCATTCCAAGGAATAACCAAAATGGTTAGATTCATACAACCACTCCCTTAAGAATCAAAACACTCATGTTCAATTTTGTAGATGACATGTGTTGCCACCTCTTTTGAACACATTTCACCCCCCCTTAATGAGTAAGCTCTTGAACATTTGCATTAAGCTTTGATTTCCGTCACTTGGAAAAAGTACTTCCAAAAAGGGGGCCTAAGGATTCCAAGTTAATCTTTAAGCTTAAAAATTCACCCCCAAGACTTAACTCTATGACCTAAGGTCAATAAAATATCACCAAACATAACTATAACCCCTTAAATCACACTAAGACTTGAGTTTTTAATGTTACCACAACCATTGCACTAAACATGATACTAAATGATAAAACAATACACTTACTAACAAAATACAAAATGACACATCATGAACCAACACAACACATGCAACCTTAGTGTTCCACGAATCTATTGACCATGGCTAACCTGCACACTCAATTGCAAACATTAATCCATCATAATCATAAAATAAGGCATGTGATTGCAACATGATATCTATGTAGAAGCATTTTAAAACATTAATCCATCATCACATTTATTCAACTTATGGTATAATTAGCATATTATTAAAAAAATCAATTTCACCAAGACAAACATAATTGCGTTGCATCTGATATCCACAATTCCATCTAATCATGTTATCATATGCCCATAGGGTAATAATGACAAAATCATTAGATTAGTACAATTAACCACATAGCATCATAAAAACCAAATCAATAAAGATCAACATACATGTAGAAATGTACTATGTGGGTATGTGCAAGATCATCATGGAAAAAACAAGCCCTTAAGTGGCAATAAAAAGAGAAAATCAGAGTTAGACAACTTGACGTAAAAATTTGAATAAGTTATCTATATTATTTCAAAAAAATGTAAAAATAGAATTTGTAGAAAATTGAATGTAGTTTCTAAACTACCAGACCTTTATTTAAAAAAAAAAATCTATTTGGTGAAAATTTGAAATTTCAATGCAGTGGTATTTAAATTTCAGGGTAAAAATAAGAAGTAGGTGTTTGTTTGACCACCCTAACCACAATAAAATGATAATATTTTTTTATAAGATTTTAGATATAAGTAGAGAACTCATGTCCCAATGTGATGCATATTTTTTTATAATTTGTTTCCAGGTAAATAATTAATTATGATTTTTTTATTACAACTTTCTAAAAATATAAAAGTTTTTCTGTTTAACCACGTTAACTTGGTCAAAAAATCATGAAATTCATTTATTTCTTTGTAATCCTATAGTATGCAAAGCATAGAATGTGACGCATGTTTCAGATTCAAAAAATGTGATACCATTTGAAAGTTATAGATGTTTTTCAATCAACCTATCAATCAGGACTTTATTTGTAATTCTAATAGAAAATGAATAATAATAATTTATTAAATTCAAAGTAAATAATAATTTATATTGGTGTAAATTTGAGAATCTCCTCTAAGAACCCTTTTTGTTTCATCAATTTTGGGTTAAAAAAAAGTCGTTAGCCACATGGGTCATCATATGGCTTACATATCGCCACTTTTTGGCCCATCATGATCCTCCACATACCCATGTATATGATAACATCAGTGTATCAAAGCTAGAATCCATGATATCAAAATAGTCAAACTCAAAACTATCTATGGGTAAAAGTACAAACCTGTGTCACACTTTAAAAAGGAATTGACCAACATGAGAAAAATTTCTCAACTTCAACCACATAAAAGTGGTATTTATGTTTTGAATTTAAAAATGGTGTAAACTAATAAAATGTAAAAGTTTTGTTGAAGTTTATTCCAGTAATTTTTCAATTTTTTTTAAAAAAACTTTGATACTTTTTTAATCAATTTATAAGCAGATTTCGTTATGCTGAAAATTTCAAGAAAAAGCGGCATTCAGTTCACGTTAAGAAACAAATAGAAAAACATTTTATATTCTCTTGATAATTTTTCCCAGATAGCTGACTTCAATATCTAAGGCATGGAAAAAATTTTGAAATTTTGATGTATATTTTTCTTGTAATAACATTTTAAAGTCAACCTAACCTGAATTTGATAGTTTTCAGTTCACATTAACTATTTTTTTTTTTCAAAAAATAAAATATACCCTTTTGAAGAGGATTGTTTACTCTAGGGCATCATATATTTTCCAATTTGTTTTATGATGATTTACTATTTTTTATTTAATTTCAACTATGCCTCTTTTTTACTTTGAACAACCTACTTGCAATATTTTAAAATATTTATATACTAAAACTAATCAATATATATATATATATATATATATATATATATTTGGATTTAGCACTGTGAGCTCTACAAAAGGGTATTTTTATTTTATTTTTAAATAATTTTGATTGAAGAAATATTCAGTAGAAGTTGAAAATTTCTAGAAATTTGAGAAAATAGTGACTTTGTTGCCATGTCATTGCCATGTGGATGTATTTGGTCGAATAGGATTCAGCCAAATCCTATTCAGCTGAAACACTTTCGATAGAAAGCCCACATATAAAATACACCAATTTGAAAGCCAAATTCAAAGTTTCAGAGGGAATTTTTTTTTTTTTTGGTTTCGGTCAAAACCTATTAAGCCGAAACCTTCCGTGCCATGTATGTGCCACATGGTTTTGGCCAAAACAATTCCTAACGAAAATAGTTTGCTTGAAACTATTTATTTGACCGAAAGGGTGACACAGGTTTATGCTTTTACCCCTATGCAGATCACGACATAAATCATATAATTCCTGGCACTAAAAGATGGGTGTCATAGATGAAGAGAACATATGGGTTGTATTAAAGGCACAATGGAGTAAGAAAATTCAAGATGTTTAGCTACATGTTTATTTGTAGACAACACAAATTAGGAATTTTAGTAATCCAATTTTGATTGTGAGTAGGGGCTCACATTTTTTTAATTCCAAGAGTATTTTATAGGGCCATTATATTGGCCTAAATCACCATTAATATTTACATTTATTTTTATATTTATAAAAATTATCACCGGTCTATAATTTGATGTTTTTTTTTTAAATAGTAAAGGAGAAGGAACTATTCATCTTGTTTTAGTTAAGCATTTATGCACAACTAAGAGAAGTATGAAGAGGTTGTTAGTTTTAAAATCAATAAAGGATTATTCCATCATTGGGTATTCTATTTTTATCACTCAAAGGGGAGGTTTGAGTGGGGATGCAAGATAAATTTTAACATGTAGATAATTCAAAATTTTAAGAGGTCCATTTTAACACTTTATTAAAAAAGTTAATTTTCAAAGGGAGTTTGGAGGAGGTAGTGGCATATGACATAAAGAGGAGAAAAGATGAATTTTTAGGGAATAAGGAAGTGTATGAAATGATATATTAATTGCATGAGGGGCTAATTGTGGGAAAAGAGACTCAATTGGATGTTAAAACCATTTGAACATGGCTTTGATAGGTTTTTAGGTGATAGTACCATAGGAATGGTAAAGGAGAGCTACTTGTAAGAGCAAAGAAAGACTAAAAGGCAAATGATGGGAGAGAATGTGAAGGAGGTTTCTAGTCCATCATTTGAGAAGGGTTTTGGTTTGTGATACAATATACACTACAATTATGGCTTGTGAGAAAGAGAAAATACATAGTGCATGTTAGCAAGGAGAAACAAAGAGTAAGTTACAATAAGAAAGAGAAGAATAAAAGTAAAGGAGGTTATTTATTTTAAGGAAGAGTGAGTTTCAAGATTGAGGAATGATTGGCCATTAGAAAGAGCTTTGAAGAGAGACATAAAAAATAAGTGAGTCTATTTACCTTTTAGAGAGAGAGAGATGATAGTTTTAAATCACTCTTATTTTTTAATTTTACTAATCATTATAAATTCCAAAGATATTTCTAGTTTATATTAATGAAGGAGATGATAACTTAATTTACCATACTAGATTACACATGGTACATTGTTTTCTATCCATGATTCATGATTGCACCCTATGCTAATGCCTTTTTAATTATTTATGTTGATGAGTGATTCCTTTCATTTGTGAGTTGGAAGAAGTATATATGTGTTTATGTTGCTAATGGGGGCATGGTTGAATGTGCAATACTAATTGAGAGTCTCCTACAATGATTAGAGGCATGGTGTTAATTTATCAGTGTTGCATGGGAAGCTATATAGAACAATCTACAACAATGCAATATTTTGATTCCACGAGAGGTTGCAATGATTGTTGGAAATAATATAGCCTCCCATCTACTATGAGCATGAAGTTACAAAATTATTTATACCACAAAGGTAGGTGGTACCATTAAAATAACATAAACAAAAGTTGTTAAGAAAGTAAAAAATTAAAATCTTAAAAATCATTTGTCAATAATAGACAATCTAGTAATATAAAAAAAGAAATTCACTATAACAAGTAATTAAAAATACAAATAAATAATTATACACATCAACTTAAATAAATTTTAAAAATTGAATAACATTTAATATTTAAATCTAGAATCTAGACTTTTAATTTTTTTAAATATTTATTTTGAAAAAGTCAACCAATTCCTACTATTGATTTTATTTTTTAATTCTTAGAATCTAAAATCTTTAAACTTATTTTTTTTAAATACTTTATTTTAAAAATTCAACCAATTCCTACTACTAATTTTATTTTTTATAAGAGGACAAAAAGATATAAAAATTATAAGACATATATATATGTAATCTTTCTGTAAGCCTCTCTTGTATCTTTGAAAATATGCCTTTAAAGGGGTACCCACATGCTCCACATTATACACATATTTTATTTTCATGAGAAATTTTTATGCTTTGTCCAATTTTAAAAGTTAACCCAACCATTATATTACATTTGCTCGGTCCAATGCAATTTGAGAATGAAGATTATTATGCTTCCTTTGCTACTCCCTTTTTGTTTCTTTGCACTGCCCGCTCATATGGCAGAGTCTTCTTATCATTCTGATGAACAAGCTCTCATGGCTTTCAAAGCTACTATCTCTCTTGATCCATTTAATTCCCTGCTCAATTGGTCTCCCAATCACACCTTCTGCAACTAGACTTCTATTACCTACTCTTCTTGTCGACAATGTGTGGTTTCCTTGAATATCACTAGTAAGGGATTACTCGACCCTATCTCTCCCTTCCTCAGAAATCTTTCCTTCCTTAGAGTACTTGATCTCCAAAATAATATCTTCCAAGGCCATATTCCATATCAGCTTGGAAGACTATTTTGCTTGAGAATGCTTCGATTATCTCATAACAATTTAACTGGAAGCATTCCCTCTTAATTTAGTCTTCTTTCAAATTTAGAAGCCATGGGATTAGGAGTAAAAAAAATGATAGGTAGTATCCCACCTTTCTTTGGAAATATGTCTTTTTTAATTATCTTTGACTTGGTCGATAATAGACTCCAAGGTACCATTGTTGCTGAATTGGGTATGCTTAGCCGGCTAAAATAGCTTAATCTTGATACTAACAACTTAATAGGACCAATCTATACGAAAAAATATGCAAGTGTAGAAAATTGTAGAGAAGAACAAAGTCGCATAACACTCAGATTTATGTGGAAAAACTTGGTAAAATTATACTAGTAAAAAACCACAAGAAAAATATCTTTCGTATTGATTCTCAGGAATTACAGAGTTACAACAACCTCAAATGATATCTAGCCCTTCTTCAAAAGGAGGGAAAGAATACCTTTCAAAACTATTCTAGCCTTTAACCTTTTTTCTACTACTTACAAATGAGGGAATGCTCCTCAATTTATATACAAATTTGAGAAAATTAATGCTATAATTAAGTTCTCAAATATGCCACCTCTAATTCTTCCAATGCCACCACTATAGTCATATTATTGACTAAGCCTATATGTGGCTCTCAATCATCTACAAGATTGACACACATAGAGTTTTATTTGATTCTAATATGAATCACTTAATAATTAACTAAGTCAGCACAATATGACTTACTCAACTACTTGTATGACACATACATAAGAAGAGTCCTAATTGCAAACAACTTGTATGACACATATGGAATAAGAGTCTTCATTTAATTCACTTTCAAACATTTTCCCACTTGAAGTCAAATTTCAAACTCATAAATGTGGATGCTAAAATCTTACACATGGATTGCATAGATTTAGCATCCTCATAGAATAACATATACCATTGACTCCAAGCAAATTAATAAATCTAAATTAAACATGCAATAGAGAAAATGAAATACAACCTATTCTATGATGGATTGGTTCCCTCCATGAAGATGTGAGAGATCCCTTTCCCAACCCTTTTCCAAGCTAACTGAGATAGACAATGAGTTGCTATGAGCTCAAGTTGCCTATAGTGTAGTTGCTTTCAAATGTGTTGTTGAAATGAGAGAAAATTCCTTGCATTTATAGGAGAAGTTGATAGAAGAGAGGCCAAAACTAGGCAATGTGGGACTAAATCCCATCCAATAGGATAGAGACACTTGTCATAATGGGATTGGCCAAAGCTTGTGCAAGTTTTGGCCAATGTGCCCATTCAAATTTGAAAAATGTCAATAAATGCATGTTGTTGAGGGTTTTGGGGGAATTATCTTTGTCCAAAAAAGTCAAAGATGAGAGTTATTGAGGGAAAATAAGTCTTTTTAATAAATCAAATAAATTGATTTATTGATGCAAGTGGGTGAATCTAGAAGATTCTTGTAGTTAGGATTAAATTAATCATGATTTGATTAATCTAATAGGTGATCAATGTGATATGACATTTGATTTTAGAATTTTGCATTTATTTTAAAATCAAATGAGAGGAAATGAGATTTTGATCATTTAATTTAATATTGGTGACTAAATTAATAGACCTTAGGAGATTTATGATTTAATTAAATAAAACTTGATTTATTTAATTAAAAGATGAATATTGACAATAATGTCAAATCTGTATGTCTACATTTTGCCCCTCTTTGAAGCAATGTACTCATTGCATTGGTTCAAAGAATGATGTTGTCGACATCAAAATTAAAATTTCTGATTTTTCAGATGCCCCATCGAAAAGAAATACGCTAGTACATTGCCCCCTCGAGAGATCGAGCGAAAAGATTCGATTTGAGGTGGATCTCACGATAAAGAGGTTCAAAATGGATGTATGGATGATGATACTATATGATAATGGTGATGTAAATGAGATGTTTGGAAGATGCTTAGAATAACAAATTTATATTATCCTTAAATGATTATGCAATGCATGTGAGATGGATGAGATGGATGATGTTGTCTTATAATGATATGACGTGATTATGCAAGATGAGAGGATGAATGCAGCATGGATGCAGGATGGATGCATTGTTAGCGTGAAAGAAGGTAGAAGAATGAGAGGGATGAACCCTTAAATTCAAGAAGATGAAGAATTCCAACAAATCCCCTAGTCATCGAGACTTTATTAGATATGATAATGAATGATGATGATATATTGCTTATCCAAGGATGGGAAAAGGGCATACCTTTCTTTATGTTTGATAGTACATGTAGGTGCAATACATCAAGGTATTAAGAACCAGGATGGCGTGGCGCCTAGTGTGATGGACTTTGACTCGTCAAACAGATAGGAGTACTCTTGTTCACACTTGACAAACATAACCTTATTTAGAATGCAGTTCAGATATTCTAGAAATCTTGGGCCAAAACATAAGAAGGCAAGCCTTCTTATGTGGTCAACAAGATACCTAAAACATCCTTCCTACAAACAAAACAAAGTATGCATGACAAAGTTATTTTACAAGAATATCCAACAAGCACAACAGATAAAAAGATAATGATCGTTGCCCCATTCCTTTCTCTCTAAACCTGTTTTGTTTAGGCATCATCGAGAGGTCCTTGGAATGAGCGCAAAATAAGATAAGTCAAAAAGACCAAAATAAAGTAAACAAACAAGCTGATGTTCTTCGTACGCTAGCCAAGGCTAAACTATTGTGGGGTACCTGATGCTTATGTCCATCGTGGAAAGCTTCATCCTAGGACATGTAGTGATCAGGGTTTTGGTGGGACTGATTGGGTGATAAGCTATTGATACTCCGAGTTGACCAACTTGCTTGACTTACTGACTTAGACTTGAGACTTTGACGATTAGGCGTTCACTTTAGAACCTGCTAAACTTGCTTCTGACTAACTCACCAAAGGGTGAAAGCGACGATGATTTATTATGAGTGATGACAATCACGGGTGAAAGCGAGATGAAATGGATGCACCATTTTGGTTTTTTCAAATGTTTTGAGGCTGTTTTTGGAATTTTGAGATGTTTTACAAATGTTTTTGGTATTTTCAAGATTTTACGACGAACAGACTAACTTAAAGACCTATCCTAGGGGTCTCGGGAGCTGATCCATAGATTAGCCTTGCCTACGTTATATACGCAGAGACCACGTAGTTCGACTGGTGGTGGACTGACTTGATGATAATATGGACAAATGGATTGCCATTTTATTGCCTAAAGGACTGACTTAAGATGCAGACTAGATGGGCAAATGGATTGCCAATGCGACGGACGCCTAAAGGACTGACCTAACTGTCTCGGGGGATGATCAAAGATCAACCTTGCCTACATTCAAGCTCAGAGACGACGTAGTTCAACAAGGTGGAAGACTGACAAGACTAAATGATGAATTTTGAAGATTTTCCAATATTTTGACATGTTTTTGGATTTTTTGAATGATTTAGATGTTTTTGGATTTTTGAATGAGTTTTCTAGATGTTTTTGAAATTTTTGATGGATTTTTTGAATGTTTTTGGTTTTTTCTGATGAAATTTTGAAAAAGATCACGAGAATATACACGAATCCGATCCGATGTTGCGAGAACGTGCCCCCAGTGTGGTGCGATAGACTACTTCGATAAAGGTAGGACAGACTGACCTTCAAATGCCAAGTAGTTCCAATGGTGGAATATAGTACAGATACCAATGCAGGCTATGGTATGGATGCGAGCGGATGAGTGGAATGTGATGGAATGGATGAGTCGTGCAGATCCTGATAGATGGGGAAGGTGCTTTATTTACACTTGATGCCTGTTTGCCAGGTTTTCACCAAGGTACTTGCCCAAAGCGCCACCGAAGTGGTTTTCACTAGAGGATGATTTTTTTCTTTTTACTATTTTCAATCCTTTTCTGATTTTTTTTTGGATTTTTTGATCTTTTGATTTTTTTGTTGTCACCAAGATGCCTGTTTGCCAGGTTTTCATCGAGGTAACCATTTTTTCAGGACTTTTCTGATTGTTTTTGTATTTTCTAGTTCTATACCTTGCAAGATTTAGGCATAAAACTTTTTGAGGTGAGAGCTATTCAGAGGCTCTTGCAGAGGCTTTCTGGTGTTGCTAGTTGATATGCCCCTGATGTGTAACTTGCAGTGATGACAAAAGGTCCCAGCCAGTTGGGCTCAAACTTTCCCTTTGTATCCAATTTGGCACATTCTTTTGGTTTTCTTTCAGCACGAGGTCACCAACTTGGAAAGTGCGTTGTCTGATCTTCTTGTTGTAGCTCCTTTTTAGGCGATTCTGGTACACTTGTAGATGATTAAGGGCATCCATGTGCCTTTCATCTAGTAATTCCAGCTCATTGAGTCTTGTGACCCTGTATTCCTCATCTGTGATAAGGTTTTGCAGTGATATCCTTAGTGATGGGAGCTTGATCTCAATGGGGAGTATGGCCTCTGATCCATAGACCAGAGAGAATGGGGTGGCACCTGTTGGCATGCGGATGCTGGTGCGGTAGGCCCATAAGGCGGGATTTAACTGTAGATGCCAGTCACGACCAGAGTCATTGACTGTTTTCTTGAGGATTTTCAAAATGGTTTTATTTGTAGCTTCTGCCTGGCCATTGCCTTGTGGATAGTATGGAGTGGAAAAACGGTGTTGGATTTTGAATTTTTCACACAAATCACGGACATCCTGATTTTTGAAGGGCATCCCATTATCAAAGATAATGGATTGAGGAACACCATATCGGCAAATGAGGTAATTCAGGATGAACTTGGATATTTTTTTTCCTATGATGTAGGTCATGGGAATTGCTTCAACCCACTTTGTGAAATATTCAGTGGCGGTGATGATGAACTTATGGCCATTAGATGAGGTGGGTGATATTTTACCAATGAGATCGAGCCCCCATTGTGAAAAGGGCCAAGGTGTAACAATGGGATGTAGTTCTTGAGCTGGTGCATGAATAAGGTCTCCATGTTGTTGGCATTGCAAGAATTTTTTGACAAAATTGTGCACCTCTTTTTCCATCGTCGGCCAGTAGTACCCTGTTCTCAGCAACTTTTTAGCCAAGGTCATACCACTTGAGTGTGACCTGCACATGCCATTATGTACCTCAGTTAGAGTATTCAGGCCTTCCTTGGGTTTTAAACAACGTAGCAGGGTTCCGTCGGTACTCCTACGGAAGAGGGTTTCTCCTAGGGTGACGAATCATGAAGTCCTTTTGATGAAAGTGCGTTTTAGGTTCGGGGTGATGTTAGTGGGGAGGATTCTTAACTTTAGGTAGGTGTATATATCATGATACCAAAGATCACCAGGACCAACGAGTTCACACACATATTCTGACTCTGGTAGCTCGAATGTGGGTACGAGAAGCTGCTCTATGAGGAATTCATGTTTCGAGACGTTACGAGGGATGTCGAGTAAGGATCCAATTGTCGCCATTGCATCAGCCGATCTATTGTTTGTCCTTGGTATCTGCTCAAAGGTAATGTCAATGAAAGATTCCTTGAGGCTTTCTACCACCTTCTTGTATGGTGCGAGCTTATCATCCTTGGTTTGGTATTCACTATTGACTTGGTTGATGATAAGTTGCGAGTCCCCATAGACTTTTAGTGCCATGATTCACCATTGTGCCACAATCTTGAGACCTATGGTCAAAGCCAAATATTCTACTATATTGTTAGTACAAGGGAATGCTAGCTTGTATGATCTAGGTATGCAGTCTCCTTGCGGCATGATGAAAAGCACACCAGCTCCTGACCTATGTTGTGTGTGAGAGCCATCAAAGTATAACTTCCAGTGGTCCGCTGCACCAAGGTTAAAAAGGGACTCATCTGGGAATTCTGATATGAGTGGGTTATCTATGTAGAGGGGAGCTTCTGCCAGCTGATCTGCAATGACTTGTCCTTTTATGGCTCTTCGTTGTACGTACTTGATATCATGTTCAGATAATATCATTACCCACTTAGCCATTCTACCTATAAGCGCTGCTTTTGACAATAGGTATTTTAGAGGGTCTATTTTGGCAATCAACTTGATTTGGTGTGCTAGCATGTAGTGTCTGAATTTCTGAGCCACAAATACCAGTGCTAGGCAATCTTTTTCTATTGATGTGTAATTGAGCTCATGTCCCACCATTGTTCTGTTGATGTAGTAGATAGCCCGCTCAATTCCCTTTTCATCATGTTGGGCTAAAAGGGCCCCTAGGGCGGCTGTTGTTGCAGAGATGTATAGGATTAATGGTTTCCCCACAATTGGTGGCATCAATATAGGTGGTGTAAGTAGATATTCTTTTATTTTTCTGAATGCTTGCTCGTATTTGTCATCCCATCTAAAAGCTACTCCCTTGTGAAGTAGGTGTGAATAGGCAATCTGTTTATCTGCCAATTGTGCTATGAATCTCCGGATGGACTGGAGTCTTCCTTGCAATCCTCTTAGTTGTTTTAATGTTCTTGGTGCTTTCATTTCGAGGATTGCTTTTACCTTTGTAGGGTCTACCTCTATCCCTCTCATTGAAACTATGTATCCCAGTAGCTTTCCTGATTGTACCCCAAAGACACACTTCTTCGATTTGAGTCTGACCTTGTATTGTTCTAGTCTATCTAAGATTGCACCTAGAGTTGCTATGTGATCTTGCCTTTTCTTTGATTTAGCCAATATGTCCTCCACATAATCTTTGACTGTTTTATGGATCGTGTCATGGAAGATTAATGTCATGGCTCTTTGGTATGTAGCTCCTGCATTTTTCAACCCAAATGGCATTACGTTCTAGTAGTAGGTGCCCCAAGGACATGTGAATGTTGTCTTGTGTTGGTCTTCTTTTGCGATCATTATCTGATTGTACCCTGAGAAGCCATCCATTAGGGAGAGCATCTCATGTTCGACCGTCATATCCACTATCATGTCAATGTTGGGTAGTGGAAAGTCATCCTTGGGACATGCTTTGTTTAGGTCTCTGAAATCAGTGCAAATGCGGATGCCCCCTTTTGGTTTTGAGACTGGTACGAGATTTGATACCCATTCTGGATAGTCGATCAGGCATATGAAGCCAACATCCAGAAGTTTCTACAGCTCAATCTTTACAAGCAAGGCTATTTGAGGGTGCATCTTCCTTAGCTTTTGTCTGACTGGTTTTGCTCCGGGGTAAATGGCCAAATGATGTACTACCACTTCAGGGTCCAAGCCTAGCATGTGCACATAGGTCCACACAAAATTTACCTTTCTCTCCTTTAGGAAAGCTACCAATAGTTCTTTTTCTTCTTCTAGGAGGGATTCTGCATAGAAGGTAATTTGTGGTTCTAATTCTGTTCCTAAGTTGACCGGGTTGCACTGTTTTGCCAATACTGTTGACTTCTCCTGGTGTAGAGCAGTAGGGGGGAGATTGAATCCTTCATCCTCTGGTGCCTTAAAGAGGTTTTCGCCATTGGATGCGTCCTTTATTTTTACTATTTTATGGTTAGAGAGTGCCACAGTGTGGTTTTCACTCAATAACTTTGAGCTTATTCTCGATCTTTTTCTTTTGCGACTGAAGGACTCAATCGTCTCCCCATAGTATGCTTGTGTGTCTAGAGTGATATCAAATCCTATCTTGTGATCTCCACATGGAACAGTATCCCTTAGTCCCATGAATTCCGAGAGAGCCTCGTCGTTTTCGAACGAGTCTAGAATTGGCGGTCCCCGTTGGTCATGATCGATGAGTTGGGGGTAGACTAAGTGGATTTGGTGGGTTCGTTGGATTGGCTCAGTGGGTGAGACACTAATCATCAGTAGGGTGGAATATTCAAAGATCTTAGGTAAGTCACCTATGGTGTCATCGTCGTCACTGCTACTACAAACCTCAGTTATGTCAAATGTGAAGTTATCGAGAGGTAGGCCTGTGGACATGGGTAATCTAAAGTTAGTTGCCGAAACCCGAGGAGAGGACCTGACTGCCCTATTAGGAACACTTCTACCATGCACGGTTATACTTAGAGGGGTACAGCCAAGGCCAAGGTTCTGCATTCTTCTTTCTACAATGATGGGCTCCAACCGTCCATCACTGTTTCTTCCTAGGCTTTCATTCCTGTTATAGCCCATGCCGAACATCAGTTGTAACCCTCTATTTGTTTCCTCCATGGGTAGGGTGGGAGTGGGTCTTTTATCTTGGTACAAAGTGTTTGTGATGTCCTCCTCATCCACATTCTCTCGACTGAGATCCCCCCAACTGTGGAATCCAGCAGGTTCCCTTCTACTGTGAATACGTGTTTGAATCAATTGTGGTTGCCCATGTGACCTAGGAGATTGTGGTAACTCTCCTACAACAAAAGCATTTCTCCTCATTCTATAATCACCGCATCCATTGTCCTGTATCATGTTCTTGATCTCAGATATGTCGGGGATGGCGGGTGTCTCTGTCACAGAAGTGGAGGCGAGATTAGCTGGGTCTATGTATGAAGTGGATGGTCCTTCATCATTTTTAGGTACTTGAGGGATCTTGTAAAACTTGGCTTCCAAGTTTTTTGCAATAGGTGAAAGGTTTGGGATTCCCATATATGGTAATCTCCTCATTTTGATATGAGAACTTAATGCACTGATGATAGGTTGAGGCCACTGCCTTCATTCCGTGTATCCATGGGCTTCCCAGGAGGATGTTGTATGGCAAATCAAGGTCAAGAACTTGACAAGTTGTTTCCATGGTTGCTGGCCCCACTTGGATGGGGATCTTGATAGTGCCCTGAGACACTCTTTCCTGGTCATCATATGCTCTTATGGTGATACTTTTGTTCTTATTGATGGAATCCTCGACGAATCCCAATTTCTTTATAAGTTTCAGATAACAAATATTAAGACCTACACCACCATCTACCAGGACTTGCTTGACTTTCTTTTTATGGACTAGGACTTGGAGGTGGAGTGCGCAGTTATGAGATGGTTGCGGGGGGAAATCTTGGTCTGAAAATGTGATGAGATTCGGGGTAACGATGTTACCTACCATAGCCTAAAATTGCTCTGTGTCAAGGGTGGCGGCAACGGTAGAGGCAGCTAGTGCTTCATCCAGGATCTGTCTATGAGTGGCGGATATTTTTAGTAATTCCATGATGGATAATTGTGCGGGTGTTCTCTTCAATTGGTCAATTACATTATAATCATAGGGGACGGCCTTTGTGTTGGCAATGGGGGTCTTAGCAGGTGCCCCGACAATGGTAACTTTTCTGCCTTGTGTGGTGACTCCACAGTCATTGTTGGCTCCCTTGATATTTATGATAGTGACCAACTCATCGACACATCTGACTATCTCCTCGTATACTAGATTAGCACTAGCATACTTTTGTTTACCCTTATTATTCCCTTGGTTATTTCCTTGATTACGATTCGACATCGGATTCGTGTAGATTTTTAGGTCTTGGTTTCCGGTCGGCTACTTGATGTTGATGACCTTATCCTCGATGAGGTCTTGGATGATATTCTTGAGTCTCATGCAGTTGGTGGTGGTGTGTCCTTTGACTTTGTGAAAGTCACATAGGAGATTCTCATTGTACCACGGTGGTTTGGTCATGGGCTCCGTGTATTGTTCGGAGTTAGAGATCTTGATTAGGTTTTCTTTGACCAATTTCTTCATGATAGACTCAATTGATTCGCCAAGGGCTATGAACTTCCTCTTGGGGGGAAACTTGTTGTGGGGAGGTGGTCCTCCTTGATTACCCACATTGTTGACTTGGCTGGTGGAAGGTGGTTGTGACTGTGCTACTACCACATTAGCCTGCACATTGTTGTGGTTATGAGTTTGCGGTTGATGATGATTTTGGGTATTTTGCTTAGGAGCACTGATGACTACCTTAGCATCAACCACGCCATCGTTCGTGATATTTTTGTTCCTCGACCATGTTCAAGGTTTATCATTGTAGTTGTTGGATGGGCGGTTATCCTACGATGGAGTGAATGTAGGTGCGCCTCCTTGTACAGTAAGGGCTCTTTCGATGTTGAGCGCCTTTGGAATTAGTTGATCGTAAGATGTGATGCACTGCATTTTTAGGTAGAACGCCAAGTTTTCATCTAGTTTGGCTATGATGGTGCAAAATTGTTGTTCCTCTAGCATGGTCCACTTGCTCTGATTGGCCTTGGATCGCCATCTTTGCAAGAAGGATGCAAATAACTCTCCTCTTCTTTGTTTGAGTGCAAATAGTTCTTCTAAACTGACATCCGTACCCATATTAAAAGTGTAATTTTTAAGGAAAGCCTCCACAATTTCCTCGAATGTTTTAATGCCTGTGGGTAGGCGAGAAAACCATTCCATAGCTAGACTAGTCAGGCTTCGGGGGAAGAGCCGCATTAGATATGTGTCATCATATGTGATTTCCATGCAATGCACCTGAAATTCCCTGACATGGTTTTCAGGGTTGCCCGTTCCATTGTATTTATCAAATTTGGGGATCTCGAATCCCTTTGGGAATGGTACCATGGTGAGACTTCTATCGAACAGGTAAGGGCACAAGTTGCTTGGTGTCCTTGTGGTTTTTCCTACTTGTAGGTCCAACACTTGTTGTGAGAGAAATTTGATCTGTGTTACGACATCCTTGCTTGGATCAGGAGGTGGGATAAATGAGTGGTGAGGTGTTGGAGGAGTTTGATGGGTGGGGAGAGTACTAGTCGAAATTTGTTGTGAGCTTGGTTGTGCGTTTAAGGCTTATTGGTAAGCTTGCATTTGTGCCAACAAGGCTTGTTGTTGATCTTGTTCTTGTTGTTCCAATAGCGCTTGTTGTTGGTCCATCTACTGTTGTTCCCATGAAGCCTGTTGTTGGTCAATCTGTTGTTGAGCTTGTAACACTTGTTGTTGGTCTAGCTGCTATTGCGCCAACAATGCTTGTTGTTGGTCGAGCTGCTGTTGTGCCAATAAAGCTTGTTTTTTTAGCTTGGTGCTTTGCTTGAAAGTCTTGCAGGGCTTGTTGGTAGGCTTGCAGGTGGATCGCTTGCAATTGCACTTGGTATTGAGCTTGTGCCTGCTATTGGGCTTGAACTTGGGCTTGGGCTTGCGCTTGTGCTTGGGCTTGCGCTTGCACTTGTGCTTGTGCTTGAGCTTGTGCTTGAGCTTGTGCTTGGGCTTGGGCTTGTGCTTGGGCTTGTGCTTGCGCTTGTGCTTGTGCTTGAGCTTGTGCTTGAGCTTGTGCTTGGGCTTGCGCTTGCGCTTGTGCTTGTGCTTGAGCTTGAGCTTGTGCTTGAGCTTGTGCGGCTTGTTGTTTTTAGAGTGCCTTTTGGAGGGCAGCTTGTTGTGCATTTTGCAACATGATGGAGAATGAATTGGTCATGTTGTGCTTTGGCGGTGGGATTGGTGGTGGAGTAGGAATCATGCCAACTGTCATGGTGGGTGGAGGGATTGTGGTTGTGATTGTGATTTGGGTTGTTGGAGGGGTGTTTGAGATGATTGGTCCTTGATGGGGCATGCTTTGGGAGACTTGAGGACCAATAGATACATTAACCATGGTGATAGGAATAGCTATGATTTGTTGTGAAGATATGGGCAAAAGAAGTGGGTTCAAAGTGGTGGTCGGATTGCTTGGGTTAGCAAAATTTTTGATGGATAACGGTGGAAGACCCATTCCAAGAGGTGATGTGGATGTGAAAGGAAGCGGGGGAAGGGATGATGCACCAATTTGGAAAGAGAAAGGGTTGATAGATTCCGTTATTCCAAACAAGCCAACTTCTTCGTGTGGTGGGGCAGTTGGTATGTTCAATTGATAGGCTGGTGTGGCATGAAATGAGGATGAACCAGCAGGATTATGAAATGTGAGTGGGACGTATGAATGAGATGAGTTTTCCAGAATAAATGTAGCTGGTGTGGGGGTGATGATTGCTTCTTTATTAGCCACAAGGTGGTGTTCTTGCAATTCCTGGAACATGGCACCCCCCTTGTTCAAAATCGGGGAGGTTGGTGTGATGATTGATGTGGTGCAAGGTACTTCTTGATTGATGTTTGACAATGGGGATGCATTTGCACTAGTGATTGTGTTAAGGTCGGGAGGGGGCATGACCCCTCCTCTTGCCATTGAATTTATGTATTTGAACATAGCACTAACAATTTTGTGGTTCTCAGGATTTTGAACCATTTCCATGATTTCATTTGGTGTCATCCCCATGTCTTCATTTGTGTTGTCCCCTTGATGACTCTCCTCTTGAGGATTTTGTGATGATAAGGGAGAGTTTCTTGGGGGATTGCTTGATCCTGCTAGGTTCACTTCGGTATTTAGATGACTCATGTCCATAGAAGCTGATATTTCTCTGATATTCTCCATGTCCTTCTTATGTTGAGATCTTGTTTGGACCATAAAAAATAGGGATTTGTTCGATCCTAATCCTTTAGGTCCAAAAGAGAAGAACTAGGGAAGCTAAAAGATCAAAGATGGTGATGATGGTGATGGGTTAAAATGGATGGGATGAGTGAGCGAAACCTTTGGAGAAATTTTTGAATGGTATGTGCTAAACTTTGTAAGGGCTTTTGATTTGATTTGATTGTGATAATTTTGACTAGATGCGTTAAGTCAAACAAGATTGTTGTGAAGTTGTTTTCCCTAGGAAGTTGTGTTATCCTAAGGGAACTTGCACAAAGTGGATGAATTGACAAAGTGTGTTATGCCAATGTTTTGGAGAACTAATAGACTTTAAGAAGTTGTGTTATCTCAAAGAAAATTTGTTCAATGGTTTGAGACTAAGTTGGCTAAGTGTATTAAGTCAAGGTATGATGATGTTGATTTAGCCCTCTAAGTTTAGCATGATGATTGATTCTAGAGTTCTCAAATGGTTTGATGATGGAAATGAGACTTGATTTGATGGAGGAATGAATGAGAATGACAACTTTGATCTTGAACCTTAACCTACATGTGACTCTTTCTAGAAAACCTCGGTATTGAAGAACATGCTAGACTTTTTATGGAAGAAATGCAAACCTTTGAAAAAGTTCGGGATTTTGTTGACAATAAAATGCATACAATGCGGGATTGTTCCTTGAGGCTTTTCTGTAAAAGTTATAAACCAATCTTTCCCTAAATTTGAGAATTCTCTCAAGACGCTCCTCATGAGCTTTTAGACTAAGCTTTTTGAACTTTGGCTTTGGGATTTTGATCTTGTGGGAAATCATGTTAGAAAACACATGTGTAATCCAATTTGTCTCTTTATCTTGGTTAAATGAGGTTCTTTTTATCCAAGACACTTGCTTGCTTAAGTTTTCAACTATATGTTTAGTGTCCCATTCTCTTTCTCATCCCACAATTTCCTTTATGCGGAAATTGAGGAAAATAGGGCAAAAGTTCCTTATGTTTATCCTTATTGGAAACAAATGATGGTAGAATTTGCACACTTAGAAACCTCTAGGAATGTGATTTCTAGGGAAAGCAAGAGTGGGAAAGTTCGTCAATAGGTATTTGTTTCCCACAAGGTGTTTGAAATTTCAAGGTTTTTGTGTATGTTTGTTTTCCAAATGTTTTCAAGATCAAGCAATGTGTTCTTCCAAGCACCTTTACACTCCTAGGTTGATGAGACAATACCTTGTTGGGTTCCCACTTGGATAAATCTAGCTGCGCATATCTTGTGCGAATGGCTAAATGCTTGACCACACTGGCTCCCCTCCACGACACTCACTTATTTGGGTCAACCAAGCATTAGTACCCATGAATCTCCCATGGCATACTTTCCATTTCCACAACAAGACCACATGTTACGTGGGGCGGCTTCAAAGGACATGACCTTTTGCACCAACAAGATAGACAAGGTTTTGGCCTTTTTCTAAACAAGGAGTTCTAATTCGGGCATTCCGTTCGTGGGGGATTATCCAACATCGGCGAGAGTCCATTGGTTTCCATCTCGTCGAAATAATCCTCATGATATTGGCCTTTGTTCCAATATTCACACTTATATACCAATTGGAAGTCGCTTGGCTTTAGCGTGTTCCTGGTTGGGTCATTCCCTTGGGTGATTACTTTTTCCCACAAGGCAGGCCCTCTAAGATAAACAATAGCGAGCTAACATATCCCGTCGTTCACACAAACTTTGTTGAAAAACAAAGGGGAGAACCTCTGCAATATATCGTGCTCACACTTGCATGTTTTGTTCAATTTTAAAATACCCAAATTGAAGTGTGGAGGCAATATTTTTGACAACTTAATATGATAAAAAAACTTTTGATTCTCAAGATCGCCGTGAGGCGTGAGAGAAGCGCATACGTCTTTTTGATAATATTACTTTGTGAAAAAGATTGCAAAATATGACAAACAGTTGTTCATTTTAAGTCCAAAAAGCAGTGATGAATTCATTTTAAGCACCAAAATCAAAGTGTGAAGGTTGCCTTGTTCAATTTTAAGTCCAAATTGAAATCTAGTAAATGTCTAAGGTTCTTTTTAACCAACTTTGAAAAAATCAAATCAAGTGGTTAATTTTAAACCCAAAAGGAAATGTGAGTTGGTTTCAAACATAGAAAAAGGGTAGTGAATTGAAGCTCTAAGATTTAAAATAAGCATTAAAAAAGGCTTTTTCCAAGTCTTGATTTCAAAAAAAATATCTCCAACTCCACTCCATTCGTCTTTGTTTTCGTTTGATGTCCACCTTGTTCCTTTGTTCAATTCAAGTACATGTCTTCAAATGTCCACCTTGATTTCAACCTTGATGTTTCAACCTTTAGTTTCAACCTATAAACAACACAAAGTGAAATTTTTAGAGCTAGACTTGCTTTAAGGAAATAATGAGGTAAAAAAAAAATTTACCCCCCACCATGCAAAATCTCAAAAGAATCAATCAATGGTCATGGCCAAAAACCAGATTTTCTAAAGGCAATAAAATGAGCATGTTAGGTTGTAATCTTTTATACTCCAGATCTAGCATTGTTTGTTTTATTGAAGTCATGTCTCATGAGTAAAATCAAAAAAATTATTCCCAAATAAATTCTTAAATACACTTCAAAGATAAACACCATAACAACAAAATCCACCCATTATGGCCACTTTTGATATAGATCATTCTAAATCAAAATTTCAAAATTAATATCACTGTATCGTACCTGCAAGAGTTATTATTACACCGTTTTATCTTTTAGACACATCAATTGGCATTCAAATAAAACTAGACACTCCACCAATGCGTATGATCAGAAATTAACTCTTAATTGTAGAATGATCCATCATGTCTGTTGACTTTTTGATTGAAATGTGAATATCCTATGCATGTCAGATCTGCAATATAACCTATCAATTTCTTCAAGATTTGACAGAGCTAGGAGTTGCTGCCTGTGCCCTATGCATTCACATATCTAGGGCTTAAACCTATCATAATCTTGTTCAAAACAATCTCCACATATGATTTTCTAGATGGGACTGAGGACAAGCGATTTAATTCAGCAACATAAAGCATTCAATGCAATGATATGAAACATCTAAAAAAAATAAAAAATTATTAGTAGTTGCTTCTGAACATTGAATGTAGATTTGTTGATGATACAACCAGAACATACCGACTGTCTAAAATGACTTCAAGTTTATGTCACATATACCAAGGAATAATGTGTGCCATTCAAGACTTCCCTATTTCTGCGAACAAAGGTTTTTTACCAATCCCCATCGCCTACGAGTTGTATGCAATCCTCCACTTGCTTTTGAATGGTCTCATTCTATAAAGAGCATGTTGTATCATGCAACAGGTAGTTCGAACCAGGTATCAAGTTCTCGCATCAGTCTTGGTTGCTCTTCCCAGTGTGTTTAAAACACTACTCCTTGTCCAACAGAAGCAAACATTAAACCCAATCTTATCAAAAGAATATATGAAACAATGTAACAGTGTCATACATAGCATGATTATAGTGATTGCAGTGTTAAAACTATATATACGCATATAGTTCCTTGATCACCCATAAATATCATGGAAAAAACAACTTACGATTGATGCGTGACAAGCCTTACCTGAATATATAAAATTTCTGCTAAACAGAAAAAGTATTAACAGAAGTTTGTGGCAAGCCGATTTGAAGCTTCTTGGTCACACAAATTTTGTACAACATCATTGGATAAATGCGACTAAATAGATACAATCTGTTTAGAACAAACAAAAATCTGTCAGAGACTTTCACGCAAATACTACTCAGTTCGCACTCCGACCATTATCATAAATGAAGCTTAGACTGTCATAAGATTGTGGCGCGGCCAAAAGTTCCTTTAAGATGCCAACAAGCATTATCAATGTGATTTATGCAAATGTATTAATGGCACAATAAACACCAGATTTAGTGACCAAATATGCATGGATTTGGAATGCTCTGTGTAGGATGGATTCGGGTCATTGTTGTTCTACGTGTGGCCTATGCAGGACAAATTATCTTTACCTCTGATTTTCACGTATGAACAGAAGTAAATCAAAAAAGAAGGCAAGCCTTAAATTGTAAAGGGGACTCTACACTCTGGCTAATGTAAATGATATAGATTAAAATCATATTATGCAATGAACATATCAGGAAGGGAAAAATTATGATAGGGTGTCTCCCATCAATGTTGACAGTCCACCAAAAAAAAACCATAAATCAGATTTGAGACAACATATATAACATGAAATCATAGCTGTGGAAACATAGAATGTAACAAGATTATCATATAAACGATCAATGCCATCGCTTGAAGCAGAAGTAAAATGAATCATGACTGTGGCTACCTGTTTGGCATTGAAAAACCCCAACTATACACCTTTATATGCTTATCATGATGTAGACTAATGCCTTATTTTTATTTTTATTTTTTTTTTAACACAGAAAACAGCTAGCTCTCTTATTTATTTTCATTAACACGTTTAAAAATCACAAAAGAAAAGTAGCTAAATTCCCAAATAGAGTAGCACAAAACTGGATTTTGTGAATGTGAATATGAATATCTAAATCAGGCCCTCCTTCTAGCGCCATTTTGTGGATGCTAAAATCTTACACATGGATTGCATAGATTTAGCATCCTCATAGAATAACATATACCATTTACTCCAAGCAAATTAATAAAACTAAATTAAACATGCAATAGAGAAAATGAAATACAACCTATTCTATGATGGATTGGTGCCCTCCATGAAGATGTGAGAGATCCCTTTCCCAACCCTTTTCCAAGTTAAATGAGATAGACAATGAGTTGCTATGAGCTCAAGTTGCCTATAGTGTAGATGCTTTCAAATGTGTTGTTGAAATGAGAGAAAATTCCTTGCATTTATAGGAGAAGTTGATAGAAGAGAGGCCAAAATTAGGCAATGTGGGACTAAATCCCATCCAATAGGATAGAGACACTTGTCATAATGGGATTGGCCAAAGCTTGTGCAAGTTTTGGCCAATGTGCCCATTCAAATTTGAAAAATGTCAATAAATGCATGTTGTTGAGGGTTTTGGGGGGAATTATCTTTGTCCAAAAAAGTCAAAGATGAGAGTTATTGAGGGAAAATAAGTCTTTTTAATAAATCAAATAAATTGATTTATTGATGCAAGTGGGTGAATCTAGAAGATTCTTGTAGTTAGGATTAAATTAATCATGATTTGATTAATCTAATAGGTGATCAATGTGATATGACATTTGATTTTAGAATTTTGCATTTATTTTAAAATCAAATGAGAGGAAATGAGATTTTGATCATTTAATTTAATATTGGTGACTAAATTAATAGACCTTAGGAGATTTATGATTTAATTAAATAAAACTTGATTTATTTAATTAAAAGATGAATATTGACAATAATGTCAAATCTGCATGTCTACAATAAATAATTCCTCTACTGTAAGACCATTGCCAATGCTGCTTATCATCACATAATATGCAGACCAAGAGAAGTTCTACACCAAATTAACTTCTCTCTACCAATAGGTTTCATCATAATATCCACATGGTTTACATTAATGTGAATCTTGGCCAAAGAGAATTTTCCTCCTTCCACCACTTCACGAACAAAGTGATATTGAATATCAATATGCTTTTTTCTAGAATGGTATGTTGAGTTTCATGCTATGTGTAAAGAAATTTGACTATCACAATGCAGTAGCATGTTATCTTGCTTCACTTGCAATTCACCCAAAATTCTATGAAGCCAGATTTCCTCCTTGCTAGCTTGTGTTTCTACCATATATTCTGCCTCAGTAGTAGACAATTCCACCACTGTCTACAACTTTGACACCCAACGAACAACACCCACAACTAAAGAGAAAAAATAACCTATTGTAGACTTTCTCTTATCTCTGTCTCCACCAAAATCTGCATCCACATACCCATTAACTTGAAAACTACTCCCACTGTAATAGATAGCCACATCTAAAGTGCTTCTCAAATATCTAAGAAAGCACTGCATAGTTGTCCAATGATCAGAACTAGGATTCACCATGTACATACTGACAGCTCCCACTACTTGTGCAATGTCTGTTATGGTGCACACCATGGTGAATATAAGGCTTCCAATTGCTGATGAGTACGGTACATGAGACATCTATGTCTTCATTGCTTATGTGCTAGGGCACTATTCTGAAGACAATTTAATATGAATAGGAAATGGAGTACTAACTAGTTGTGCAACTGCATATTGAAGCACTGGAGAACCTTCTCCACATAATTTTTCTATGACAACCATAATTTCCTATTATTTTTGTCTCTATGTATCCTCATTCCAAGAATCTAATTTGCACTGCCTAAAGCCTTCATCGCAAACTCCCTAGCAAGATGCGTTTTCAAATGGATGATTTTATACATAATGGGACCTGCTACCAACATATCATCAACATATAGTAGTAGAATAATAAAATGAACATCATCATACCTTCAAACATAGGCACAATGATCAGCCTCACATCTACTAAAACCTAAACTCATCATGAAGGAATCAAATCGCTTGTACCAACACCTTGGTGCCTGTTTCAAACCATACAATGATTTTCTCAACTTGCAAACTAGATTCTCCTTGCCTCTTTCCTCAAAACCTTCTGGTTGTTGCATATAAATCTCCTCAAATAGATCACCATGCAGGAAGGTTGTTTTATCATCCAACTGTTCTAACTCCAAATCAAGACTAGCAACAAGAGTTAAAACAACTCTAACAGTACTTAATCATACAACAAGTGAAAAAATTTCATCAAAATTAATACTAGACTTCTATGCATACCCCTTTTCCACCAACCAAGCTTTGTATCTCTCCAAATTGTCATTTATATCCCTCTTCAATTTGAAGACCCACTGGTTCCCAATAGATTTTCTCCCCTTAGGTAATGGCACAAGCTCCCATGTCTTGTTCTTATGTAGAGCTTCCATCTCCTCTTCCATAGAAACTCTCCATTTTCTTGCACATTGAACTTCACAAGCCTCCTGCTATGAACTAGGTTCACCAACATCAATTAGCAATGCATAAGTAGAATTACAAGTAAGAGAGTACTTTAAAGGTGGTTTGATTACTCTACTGGATCTCCTTAAAACAGGTGGTGATTCACCCTGTGGCTCAACTGGTTGCTATTCTTCTGGTTGAACTTCATCTAGTTTCTCTTCATCAAGCACATCTAGATAATCATCATGTTTTCCTACCTCTATTGGAATAACTTCCATACCTTGTTGTTCTTCACCTCTTTGCATTGATTTTTCATTAAAATAAACATCTTGGCTAACAATAATCTTGTGGGAAACAATATCCACAATCTATACCCCTTTGTACCTTTTACATAGCCAAGAAAAATACATTTTGTAGACTTCTTGTCTAGCTTATTTCTATTCTCTTTAGGAATATGTACATAAGCATAAAAACCAAAAACACAAAGAAATCAATAATCAACTAGTTTACCTTTCCATATCTCTTTAGGAAATTTATTATCAAGAGCAATAGTAGGAGATCTATTGATAAATAAATAACTCATATTTACAGCCTCACCCCAAAATTTCTGCTCCAAACCATCAGTGTTCAACATGCATCTAGCTCACTCCATAATTGTACGGTTCATGCATTCAGCAACACCATTTTATTGTGGTGTGCTCACAACTATCAATCTCCTTGCAATGCCATGCTCACTAAAAAACTAGTTAAATTCTGCTGAACAAAACTCACCTCCATTATCAATTCTCAAACATTTTATTGTCTTAACTTTTTTATTTTCTACCAGAGCCCTAAACCTCTTGAAACAAGAAAACACTTCAGATTTCTTCTTGAGAAGATAAATCCACACCTTACAGGAATAATCATCTATAAATGAAACAAAATATGATGAACCTCCAATAGATGTTACATGAGATTCCCAAGTATCTGAATTAATTAAATCTAATACATCTTTGCTTCTAGTAGTACTTCTAGAAAAAACAATCTATTTTGTTTCCCGAATAAACAATGTTCACAAAAACCCAAATCTTTAGATTTTGCACCTGGGAGAAGATTTCTATCTAGTAGTACCTTGAGACCTCATTCACTCATGTGGCATAGCCTTTGATGTCAGGTTGATAATGAGTCCATATCTACATCAGATACCACATCAGCCTCTCTAATGTCAATTTTTCCAACCAACCTATAGAGATTGCTAACTTTTTCTCCCTTTAGCACAACCAAAACTCTCTTTGTTACCTTGAGACAACTATTTTCACCACTAAAATGATAACCTTGTTCATCAAACACTCCAATTGAAAGTAAATTTTTCTTTAAACTAGGTACATGCCTAACATGCTGAATAGTTCTCACTACTCCATCAAACGTCTTGATTCTTACCTCTCCTTCACCAACAACTTCACATGGGTTGTCATTTCCCATGTAAACCATACCACCAATAGAAGATCGATAACTATAAAACTAGTCTCTGTGTGGTGTCATATGAAAGGAGGCACTAGATTCAAGAATCCAAACATGAAGTAAAGAGCTTCTCACATTAGTAGTTAATACCTCTCCATATTCCAATGGTGTTCAAACTTTAGATGTTGGTGTACTAAGATTCTCCTTGGTTTCTTTTGGCAACCTGCAATCCTTCTTAACATGCCCATTTTTTCCACAATTCCAACACTTTCCCATTTTTTTCCCCTTGGATTTGGACCTGATTTGTCCACGCTCAATATTTTCTCTTTCTTGAGTTCTACCTCTTGCAAAAAGGGCTTCATTTGAAGAGGATCCTTGAGATGTCTTATTCCTTGAATCTTCAAAGATTAAAGAAGCCACCATATCTTCAAAGACTAGCTTCCCACTCAGTGTAGAATTAATGAGAGCCATAACCAACTTATCCCAACTATCTGGCAAGGAGCATAGTAATATTGATGCCTTATCTTCTTCATCAAATTTTATACCCAGTGAAGTCAACTTGCTTGTTAGTGTGTTGAAATCATTGAGATGATCTATGATAGATGAATTGTCACACATCCTAAAATTATACAATTGTCTTCATATAAAAATAATAATTTGCCAATGACTTTATCTCATACACCTTTGCAAGCTTATTCCATAAGTCATGCACAAATTTGTCTTCTGCAATATTGAATAGAATTGAATCTACTTGAATCTGCTAAAGATAACTATATTTTTGATCTAGCCATGCTATCCATGGTATTTCAAAATTATGTGCTCATATTTGTAGGTTTAGATGCTACTCCTTTAAGATATTTGTCACATCCATCCTTCACCAGCAAAGCTTGAATCTTAAGCTTCCATAAAGAAAATTTACAACCATCAAACTTATGCACCTCAAATTTGGTAACAATAGTTCCTGCTATTGCTCACCTCTCCAATTAAACAACTTATACACAAATAACCTATGCTCTGATACCAATTGTATGGAAAAACTATACAAGTGTATAAAATTTTAGAGAAGAACAAAGTCGCATAACACTCATATTTACGTGGAAAAACCTGGTAAAATTATACCAGTAAAAAACCACAGGGAAAATATCTATCATACTGATTCTCAGGAATTACAGAGTTACAACAAACTCAAATGATATCTATCCCCTTCTTCTAAAGGAGGGAAATAATACCTCTCAAAACTATTCTAGCCTTTAGCCTTCTTTCTACTACTTACAAATGAGGGAATCTTCCTCAATTTATATACAAATTTGAGAAACTTAATGCTATAATTAAGTTCTCAAATTTTCCACCACTAATCCTTCCAATGCCACCACTATAGTCATATTATTGAATAAGCCTATATGTGTCTCCCAATCATCTACAAGATTGACACATATAGAGTCCAATTTGATTCTACTATGAATCACTTAATAATTTACTAATTCAACACAATATGACTCACTCAAGTACATGTATGACACATACATAGGAAGATACATAATTGAAAACAACTTGTATGACACATATGGAAGAAGAGTCCTAATTAAATTCACTTTCCAACAAAATCCTTGTTGCCCCTTCAAATTGCACTTGTCTCCAAACGTTGGAGGTAGCTGAGAACCACTTAAACGACCCAATTCCATGAGATTTTGGGAGGATCTCAGAGTTGCAAACTATGTTATTGGGGGGAAACCAACTCACTGGAGAAATACCCACCTCAATAGGAAATTGGACTGACATGCATCTATTGGATTTAGATAGCAACCAACTTAGCGGCACAATACCCCAAGGATTTGGGAAAATGCGACAGCTGAGATGGTTTGATCTGGGGGAAAACTATTTTGTGAGTGGAAGAAGTGGTTCATCTATTCTAGCGGTGTTAACTAATTGCTCTAGCTTGGAAAGACTTAATTTGGGATTTAATTATCTCACTGGCATCTTGCCCACTTCACTCGGCCGCCTTTCAAATTCACTCTCTCTTATCATTGAACTCATATGAAATTGGGGTAAACATACCAGATGAGATTGGAGACCCTAAACCTAGGAGAAAAGTGATTCAATGGGACAATTCCCTATGCACTCGGTAAAATTCCAAATATGGAAAGATTATATCTGAACACAAACAGATTGAAGTGAAGAAGTCCAAAACGTTTTGGCCAATCAAAAAGGCTTGGATTGTTGTCACTCAATGGAAATATGCTTTCGGGGAAAATTCTTGATAGTCTTGGGGAGCTTCCACAATTAAGAAGGCTTGAACTTCATCACAATGAACTGTCGGGTAAACTACCTACCAGTTTAGGAAGATGCAAGACTTTGGAAATGGTGGACTTGGCGCACAACAAACTAACAGGATATTTACCTATTAAAGTTGCAGGTTTTCCAAATCTCCATTTCTATTTCAACCTTTTGGGAAATTTACTGCAAGGTTCTATTTTGGAAATGAACAAAATGGTTATGGTTTTGGCTATAGATCTTTCTCAAAACAATTTCTCTAGTGGCATTCCAAGTGCACTCGCAAGTTGCAATGTAATACCCCTCTGTTTTGTTTCTTGTTCAAGTTGCTTTATGCTATGTTTGGTTGCAATTACTTTGATACTGGATACATTTTGTTATGATGTTTTGATCGTTACTATTGAGTGACAAATATTATTGTGGGATGTAGTTATCTGATTATTGTTTCACATGCATTATAGATTAATGTTGTTGTAGAGTTAACATGAGATGTTATTATAAGATTACTGGATTATGATGGAAGTGTCAATTTCGATGAGTGTATTGGTGAAGAGGACGAGTTCACATCACTCGCTTGCGAGCGCCCTACAAATCCGTAATTTCTTCTTCACGGTGTGTATTATATGTTGGATATATTGTACAATGTTGTTTACTTGGTTGCAGGATTGCAGGTACATGACATCGACTCCACCTAGTTTCACAGGTTTGAGCATGTCGATCCAACAGTTAAGTTGAATGGGAGATAGTAGCTAGGTAACATGTGTCAAGTTTACACCCTGGCCTTAGTGTGTCGTCAGTTGTGTGTGTCGAGTTATTGTCTGTCTTGTTTTAATGTTATTTATTTCTGAAGGATTATTGATTTGGAAATAGATACTTAGAATAATTGCATTTAAATCATGTTGATGATTATTTAATTTAAATAATGCAATGTAGATAAAAGTTTATACTTAAATTAATTAATTATATTTAGTTTATTTAATTAATTAAATTTGATCCAAGGGGTTGAATTTAGTTATTAAATAATTAAATTAATTAATTAAACGTGATGCAAGAGAATGAAAGGAAATAAAAGAATTAGAATTAATTTTGGAATTTAGTTCTAACGTGTGGGAATTAAATTACAAATTGTAATTAAATGTTTATTTGGGAAATTGGTTGCAACTTTGGAAATTAATTTATTATTTCAAATTGCATTTTAAATTGAAAGTGGGTTTTTGAAAAGTGAAATTGAAATTGAAATATCTAATTTGCATGTAATGTGAACTAGGGTTGAATTAGGTATTTTTGATTTATAAAAATATTTGTTTTAATTTTAGGGCAACAGAAAGTTTTTTTAGAAAGAAATACATTTTTACAGCAGCGAAGAAATTTTGGAAAATTTGCACAAGGGTTTGAAGAAAGTTTGATTGTAGAATTTATTGAAGGAAAGATTGTTTGCATTTGTTGGATTTTGGATTGGATTCATTGGAGGATTGAAAAAAATTTAGGAAATCTTTGGAGGAGGCTTGCATCAAAAATTCATCTCTTCCTATAGCTTTTTGTACCAGGTTTTCCTCTTTGTGTTTTATTGTTCTTGATTGTTTTCTTTAAAATAGTAATGATTAAAGATTTGTTTGTTAAATCTGTTTTAGAAAACAAATTTGATATTAGAATAAAAGAATTAAACAAAGTTACAGCCTTTGCTTGTGAAAATTCTTGAGTGAAAATTGTGAAAATTGTGAAAACCTTAGTTGAATTTAAATTAATTGGGGAAATCGATTTTGTTGTTATTGAAATCAAACATAGAGATTGAACAATGCATTTAGAATGTTTTAAAAAAATAAAAGCTTTTGTTTATTATCAAAAAACGGATTTTAAAATCTGCAGTATAGTTATATTTTCATGGTAAAATGGTTTGATTGCGTCACCTATAACTTCACTTTCACAAACTGGGTTTTCAAGAAATTTAAAGGGTTTTTACATTTTGAAGTGTTATTACTCCTGTCCAAAAATTGTAAATACCTAGATCGTAGTTTTTGAGTTATGCTTAAAACATGAGACTGCTGTTAAGTTATTTTTCCCATGGCTGTTCTGAAAATAAAATAATAATAAATTGATATTTATAAATATTAATATTTTATATATTGTTATTATAATATTAAAATATTATTTAATAATATTTTATATTATAATTTATAATACTAAAGTATTATATTTATTTATAGTATTTTAAATAAAATTTGTATATTAAATTAGTGGAATTAAAATTATAAACATATGGGAAATTATTGTTATTTTAAAATGGCTTGTTAAAGTTTAATTAAAAGAGTTAAATATTTGATTTAAAGAATGCCATATATTATTGAATAGAGATTTATAATTGGATTGATTAGTGTATATGGAAAATGGATAGAGAAACAATATGTTATTATATTAAAGTGATTGAATTTGTTGAATAGAAAATTGAATGAGATGTAAAATTTGGTTAGGAAATGGAAAGAGTTTACTTGCATGGATTTGTGTCGATTTAAAAGTAAATTAAGAAGTTGTTTTATTGATGAAGCAATCAATTATGTTAATTATAAATTTCTATTTAGATTAATTGAATCATTGTGATTGGATTATGAAAGAGATATGGATTTAGTATATCCAAAAGTAGTATCTTCCTCATGCTTATCTTAAAGGATTTAATTCTTTGTATTCAATAAAAGGAAGTAAGTTTAATTGTTTTAGATTTCCAATAATGAAAAGGGAAATAGGGGTTATGATTATTTTAGATGATCTACTTATCATGTCTTTGACTTTGTCAACACTACCTATTGAATGAGTATGGATTTAGGAAATCCAAATATTAGATTTGATTAATGACTTGAATGCTTTTGTTGCTATGTCGTCATGTTGCATTGTTGGTTTTGGGATTTAGTGTTAGTCCTAAATTATAAGTCTTCCAGAAGAACTTAGAGGATAAGAGTTGTTGAATCTTTATGTCATCCAGTTGTTTTCCCTTGGGTAGTGCATGTTCAGTTTTACCCGGTTTTCATGAACGGGGATGTTTGCACCTCTTTGGTTTAGGAGCGGATTATGGGATCCGTGTCTCCTTTTATGGAGTGACCTTGTTATGTGGTTTCATCTTGTTGCCTCCTGTGAAAGGAGTGGACTATGTGTTACTGCCTCCAAGATGTTTAGAGTGGGATCTTTTGTACCTCCTGTGAAAGGAGTGGACTATGTGTTATTGCCTCCAAGATGTTTAGAGTGGGATCTTTTGTACCTCTTATGAAAGGAGTGGACTATGTGTTTGTTGCCTCCAAGATGTATGGAGTGAGTTCTATTATTTGTATCCTTCTTGTGTTGAAGTGGATTATGATGCCTAGTTCGTATGCACTTGTGGTTCCCTTGGTGGATTGTTTGGATGTGTGTTGTCGAATAGAAGAGTGGATTTTGTTAGGGGCCGGAGCCCAAAGTGGTAAACCGGGTAACCTTCAAAAGTGAGTTAATCAAGTGATAATTAAATTAATGTACTTAGATGATTAGGATGTAGTTCACACTAATCAAGATAATTTAATCCTCACTCATAGACACAAGGGCTTGTTTAGACTTGGGATGAGTGAGAAGGCCTAGAATGGCAAGATCAACTATCTAGTTCTTGCGAGAGGTAGTTGATTCTGCATGAGTGAGTATGAGTGTCGGGATTCGGTTGAGGCCACCAGGATTACTTGTGCCGGAGCCTATGAAGAATGCCCAGAGGAGATCTCATGACAAACCTTGCGATGACACTCTATCTATGACAACTGTTGTTAATTATTTTGTGTATGGTTATTTGAACATACTTGATCTACTTTATGTCTGGAAGCAATGTGACCTATGTCAATGATGTTGGAGTTGTACTTGTATTGTACTTGTATTGTATTTGATTTGTACTTGTATTGTACTTGAGTTGTACTTGATTCGTACTTGTATGGTGAATGAGTTGTACTTGTTAATTCATTTGGTTGGTTATAACAGTATGAGTCAGTATGAGTCTGCCTTTGGTTAGAGGTAGTAGATCTTTATCCATGTTACTTTGTTACTATCTCCTAGTATGGGGGGTGGGCCTTCGGGTACCACATTGGTAGGGTGGAACATGCACCAAAACCGTTGGGTCCCCATCAATCTTCAATACTTGGTGGCGAGACATCCAGATGGACAACTCGCGGTTTTTGTTGTAATTACTTGTATTGTAATATTTTAACTTTTGTATAAGTTATTTTATCCCTCTTATGATTATGAGGTGGAATTTTGTAATTGTAACCTTGAGTAATATTGCCTCATTCTGGGAATGAGTGATGTAACTATTAGTTTAAGATAATGTTTATGAGATTGTATCTCGGTTGATTATCTTATTATGTTATGTGGTATTCTTATGATGTATGATGTTTATTTTATAAAGTTCATAAGGCTATGGTTATATGTAATATGTATGTGTGGGTTTGAGTAATCTTAACCTTGTAGCCTTAGAGGTTGTTGTTAACTAGTAAGTGAATGTGTATGTTAAATGCACTTTATAAAAAAAAAATTAGTTCGCTTAAGACGTTAATTGCAACTTCCTTTAAGGTTACTTGGCGGGGCATTACATGCAATGCGTTGGAATATCTAAATCTTTCTTTGAATGAATTTGAGGGGCCAATCCCTTCATCACTGAAAAATCTACAAAATCTTAAGTACATGGATCTTTCTTGCAATAATTTGTTAGGTACAATATCGGTGGCTTTCAAAAATATGAAAATGCTCCAGCATCTCAATCTCTCTTCAAACAGGTTGACTGGAGAGGTCCCAAAGGGAGGAGCATTCACAAGACTTGATACCTCAAATATTATGGGAAATATTGCCTTTGTGGTGGATGGATGAACTTGCCACCATGCTCTCATTCCAATCATTAACGACCATCAATCTCCAAAAAGGTAATAATTCCTATTGTAATCGACATTACAATTTTGATCACGTCTCTTGTATTGGTTGCATTTTCCTATAGATGCAGACATTCAGGTACCCCCCTGCTCTCAAAGTATGGCCTCCAAAATTTTCATATGAAGAACTTGTAGATGCAACTGGTGGGTTTAGTGACAAAAATCTCTTAGGAATTGGCAGTTTTGGGTCGGTTTATAAAGGGGTTCTAAATGATGGTACAAATATTGTTGTTAAAGTTCTCAAGTTGCAATATGAACATGATCACCAAATTTTCAACAGAGAATGCAATGTATTAAAGAGAGTTTGGCACCACAATGTAATTAAAATAATTTCAACATGTTTCAACCTTGATTTTAAAGCCTTAATTCTTCCATTCACGTCAAATAGATGTTCAGAGAAATGGTTGTATCCTCATGAAGGGGGTAGATACAGATTAAATTTGACTGATCAAATAAGGATAGCAATGGAAATAGTAGAAGGAATGGCATATCTTCACCATTATTTCTTTCTTCAAGTTATTCACTATGACCTGAATCCCAACAATGTTCTATTAGGAGATGATATGACTTCATAAATAGTAGATTTTGGTCTTTCCAAACTTATTTTCAGAAATTCCATGGATTCTCTGCCTTCTACAAATGCACTTACAAGATTTGTTGGCTACATTGCACTAGGTATAGATTTCTCATTATTGCATTATGCATTTTGTTTGTTTTATTTGTTTATCTTATAAACTAGAAAATGCTTCAAATGACTTAGGAGTCTCTAATTCCTTTTTATTTGTTATTGTAGAATATGGAATAGGCGGGAAGCTTACTACAAAAGGAGATGTATATAGTTATGGAATTTTAATTTTAGATTTGTTGACAAGGAAGAGACCAACAAATGATATTTTTATTGAAGGAATCAATCTACAAAAATGGATAGAAATGCACTTTCCAAATCGAATCTCAGATGTGGTAGATAATTTCATATTTGTAGATGCTCATGAATCAAAGATATCAATATTAATGGAATGCCTTACTCAATTTATATAGATTGGTTGTTTTGCACAAGGGAGTCACTTGAAGAGTGCCCTAATATGATTGAGATACTTGATAGATTGAATACAATCATAGGTATATTTCTTGATGCACTGAAACCTATTCAACTACCAATAGATATCTCACCTTTTCTTAATAATGAGAGAAATATAGATATGACTCATTTAGGAAACAATGGAATTTGGTATACATCTACATCCTAGGCTTAAATAATTGTTTTTATTTTATTTCTTGACCAATGAAGAAAATTATAATGTCCTAATGTACTATTTTTGGATATCAGTATATCATGAGGAGACGAAATAATTATGAGATTGTGCTAAGGTATAGTATTTTATGGCATCTAGGGCCATCATTTGAAATTGTGAGTGGAAACGAGAGATGTGGATGTCATGTTCTTTGGGCCATATCATTCATATATGCATATCATATATGATTAATATGCAATTTGGTTAAGGAGATATACATTTAATTATTATTAAATATTGAAAAATTTATATGCTTAATTTTAAACCTTTAATACGAATAATATTTAAAATTTATTTTAGCTCATATTATTTTTTGAATGATGAATAGTTGTTGAAGTTATATTAATTTTTTTCAATATTACACTTTATATAAATATATAGAAATCAATTATTTCTTTTAAATTTCAAGTGAATTGTCATAGAATGTAGTAAAATTTTAAAATTAGATTGTTTCGTAACTTTTAATATATCATAATGATTAGATATAGAGTTTTAAATTTTCATTATATTGTTTTTATTTTTTTTATCAAAATGATATTTTGATGGTAAAATTTGTATAATCATACAATATTTTATATAGTTTTGAGTTTATTTCTAGTGAATTTCTTAATACACGTAGATATTGAAAAATTACACAATCTTATGCAAAGTTGGGATCACTCATTTATCACCTACTTTATTCTAATGTATATGTACTTCAATGCATTTAATTAAATCTTATATTTGGTACACTTCTTTGTAAACCTACTTCAACAAAAATGTTATCCATCTATCTTTGATCATTTGTCCACCTAGAGTTATTCTCACAGTTATGGAATTGATCGTTGAATTTCCAAAATTTAAATTCAAACTTTGGTAAGTTATTACCCATTATTTAGAGCTATATGTTAATATTTTAATGCATTCAATTATTTTAATTTAATATCTCCTTATCTTCTAATAAATATTCACATATAATTTGTATTAAGGGAGGAAAAATCTTCAATTGGTGAAATAAAAATAATATAGATATTCATAATTATCTTAGAAGCAAGAGTGTTGTACACAATCAGTTACCTATCTTTTTGTGAGTTGAAGTAGTATAACATTCCATTTTGTGACATTAATGATTATATTCTAAATGTATTTTAAAATGTTGGTAGTCTTAGATATTAGAAAGGAGTAGAAAAATAAATATTAAAAATGAAAGTAATAAAGTACATGAACAAATCAAGTTGGGTCAAGAGTAGACACTAAAAAAAATATACAGTTATTGATAAGGCACTTATGGAATTTACCCACATAAATTACTAGTTCATCATATAATTTGAGGACTTATAAATATGGAGAGATATAATTCTCAAAGTAGACATTAGTTAGATTCAAGAATATTTAAAAATAACAATTAGTCTTTAGTCATAGAGCTAAGTAAACCTATCAATTATATTTAATAGCATTAAGTTTTATAATACATTAGGCTTCACTAGATAAACTCATTGGGTCTTGGTCAATCTATGCTTATTTCAATGCAACTTATTGGTTTAATTGAGATCACAGTTAAGGAAATATTATTTCCTTTAGATTGTGGCAGATTTGATTAATCTTACATGATCTAATTTTATTTCTAGGATTTACTATCACTTTAGAATTTTTAGATCTGTAATTTTTTAGTTTCACATTCTATTTTTAGATTTGAACTATTTTGTATCCTTTTTCTTGATTAATGATCAATTTATCCTTATTTTAATTTTTAGAGTTTGTTTGTTTATCTTACCTTTTAGCCATCATTATCACCTTTAGATTGGCTCAAGGATTTGCATTTTCAAGCTATTTTGATATAAGATATACCTCCAAGTTTTCTAAGATGATATTCATTAGCCTTTTCTATACTATCATGTAAATTGTCTCATCATGGTTATCCTCTCCTCTTTTCTTTCCATTTTTATTTTTTTTACTATACTTATAATAATACATCTTTGGTTATGTATTACAAGTATTCAAAGCTTTGGATGATGTGCCTAGCTCTATTGGCTAAAGAATCTTGTTGCAGGAAAGAGGTCACAAGGTCTAGTATCCCCACCATCCTCATGGTACCGAAGGGCATGTCGTACCAGCGTCACCGGTCATGTAATTTTCTTTTACCAAGTGCATTGCAGTTTATAGGGGGATGGATACCCGACCGATTCCTGCAGTCTAAATAAAAAAGTATTCAAAGCTATCTCATTCATATATGTTCTTGATAAAAATACATAACTATACCTATATGACATGGTCCCTAGAATGCATGATAGATTTTATATTGTATACATGGATCCTCATCATATTTACATGGTGAATCTAGTCATGTGCAAGTATAGGTATAACTAGTGAATATTTTGTAATACCTAATGGTACACTTTTTATTTTAGGTAACTTATTTTTTTTTATTATCCAAGTGAAAAAAAGAGAGATGAATATCTCTCTTCTATCACTAGTGATGTACATATTCATGATAGACATCTTGAAGAGAAATCACATGACACACATTAACCTTCTAATTGTAGGTGATACAAAAAATGAACAAGGTAAATATAATGACATAATTAAAAGTCATGATACTTTCACTATATGTTCTATTTGTTGGGATTATATATCATCTACCTTTCATTTTCCTAATGTTCATATTTATAATCTATATAAATATGTGTCTACATGGAATGGCCACTTTGTAATTTGTTCTTGAGAAGTTATGAGTAGAAATTAGTGTCATAAAATTAATAAATGCAAGACTAATACTTGTAAGGTGTAAAAAGAAATTACTTTGGGTAGAGAGAACGAATATATGTTAGGTTTAGGCTAAAATATTGAGAAGGTTCTTTGGCTAACTCATGGAATCATATTTGAAAGAGGAAAATTCATCAAATATTTTGTGCTAATAGTAATGGTGACTTTTTCCATGGCTTTAGAATGCTATTACAAACTATCATTCATAAATCCTATTTTTTAATTTCTTATAATATAATAGATATCATGTTAAGGGTTTTATTGCAACTTTAGTATTTGATTTGATTATTCTAAAAAACTATGCCATAGGTTTTCTCTTTTTTCTTTCACTTGCGATATTGTAGGATGACCATAGTTGTATGGCTAGACATATAATATGTTTTTTACATGATGGAGAGTACATATGTTAGAGACATGGTTTGTGGGAAGGTTGCATACATGAATCGATGGCTTAGGATTTATTTCCTTGTACTCTTGATAAATATTTACAACATCATGAATGTATTGTAACTACTTTCATCAAATAATAATACATTGAGTGTGCTTTCAAGATCATTTTTTGTATAAGGGGTTTAAAATATATATAAATTGTGTCTTGTGCTCTTCCTCTACTATTTAGTTTTATATTTGTAACCTTTTTCACTATCTATCTTACTAGAGAAATGTGAGAAATATTAGTTCCCTTTCACTAGTATTATACCTTACTTTTGCTCCTTTGATATTGGTGACATAATGGGAATAATTCCTTATATTTTATATTAGAGGTTTATTTTAATTTTTTATCCTAGTGATGTTATTAGAATAGCTACTTTTAGTATGGATTATATTTTGTAATGCTTCATATATTAGACTAAGCTTAATTATATATACATTTTTTATGTCCTTTCTCAATAAATGAGTCACTCTAAAACAAATCATATAGACATGGGGAGTAACAAATATTATCCTTAAAATTTCATAAGAACATATTAGTGTACATAGTTGTCTCCTATAATCTTACTCCTAAAGGCTTAGCCTTGATATTATAGGTAATACTTCAAGATCATGTTTGAACATCCCCCACAATATATAAATTTCCATTTACATGTGATTCATTATTATAGGACATTACGTATTATAGTTATGTATGAACATATTAGAGATTAGTTTTCACTAGTAGAAACTAGGTTTGGATTAAATATATGTAACACAAATTTACCTTATATGATCCATATTTATTACAATAATATCCTAAAATTAAATGTAACAAATAAGGGATTTCGTAGGACCATGTGGGAATCCCTTGTTCATGCTACTTTTCTTATCACTTTAGGGATTGTTACCCTATAAAATTATTTTACAATATCCATCAATCTATGAATTAGTTGTTATTCTATAAAGGCTTCATCAAAAATTTATTTTAAAAATCAAAATAAGAAGTCTCTGGTGAAAATGTATGATAAAATATTAATATAATTTAAAGAATTTAATAATGCATTAATATCTCCAAAACAACTAATCATGTCTATTGAGCATCTAACAATTATACCTAATCCTCTTATGCATCATGTTTATCCTAAGGAGGATTGTGGCTCATTATTTTGAATAATAATTTCCTCACATACATAAACAAAATAATGAAGGCCAATATTCTTCTTTACCTATTGATATTGATTCACATTCCACGACACCTTTTAATTCTCATTAAAAAATAAAATAATAGTGGAGGTGATACTTGTCATGAATAAAAAACTAGTCAACATTATCTATGATATCTATCTTCATATAAATTATCTATAGCCATTATCATAAACGATATAATAAATTATAAGATATTTGATATAATGAAAAATTATTATATTTAAATTAACAAGGAATTAATAGTGATATAAAAATTCATAAAAATAGTGACAATAAAGCAACAGGCTATAAATGTACTAATAATAAAGACATAAACTACCCTTTAAAACATAGTAATCAGTTGTTTATGGTTGCATATATTCCATTAAAAACCTTACATATAAGGAATTATTTATTAAATACTCATGGTTATATGATGACTTACCTACATTTTGTTGTGATAGAGGCTTCCTCGACACATTTGTTGTTTGTTAATACTTTAGAAAAGGAAATCCCTCTCTATGTAATGATAATATAACTTTACCTACTAACCATTTATTGAATCTTATAAAATGATTATAATTGAAGGTACACAAGACATAGAAGTAGAATAAAAATAATAAAAACACCCTAAGGATAGGTTATTATTTAGCCAAATATGAAGAATGTAACACAACCATAGTACGCAAAGAATTTATAATTGTATTTTATTGGTTGCCTCTCAATAATTTGAGAATTGATAACATAATTATTAGTTGTAACATTATATCTTATCTTAATGAAAAACCAATTTAAACATAAAATTATAATGTTGGATATTATGATGATAAATTTGAAAATTAGTTTACTTTTAATTTAATTCAACAATTTACCATTCTTTCTAAAAATTAAGTAATTTGGAACAAGTAATTTGATAGTGCATGTTTGAAAGAAGGAAATGGTGTATGTGTTTTATCGGTGTCACCTAGTGGAACCAATGATAAGTTCAACTTCAAACTAAGCTTCAAATGCACCAACAATACGGTTGAGTATGAAGCATTGATTCGTGGATTGAACATGACTTCTAAATATGGGATTAAGTGTTTGAAGGTTCATGGTGATTTGAAATTTTTAGTATTTCATGTTAAAAGAACTTATTTTTCTAAGGAGAAGATATCAACTTGATGTATAGGAATATTGTGTGCAATACATTAGAGAATTATAAGGAGCAATCTTGTTAGTAGGGATTGTGTAGAGTGTGTGAACCTAGAAACTAAGTAAACCCCTAGGATGATTTACCTCAAGAGTATGAATATCATACTAGAAGACATGCATATGTTGATTGCACTACTAAAAATGTATAGAAAATACATTTCCTAGCCATATTTCAAGCTGAAGGATTACAAGGAGGATTTATTCCAACATACTATTCCATTAGAGCCTAGAATGAAGCCTTTTAGAAAAAATTAGAGATCAATCAACCCCACACTATCCCCTTAAATGAAAAATAATTGATCAAGCTAGAGGGATGTATTTTAAAATCAATATGACATTTAGAGTTAGTTTTTAACCTTGTTCTAGTAAGAAATAATAATGAAGACATTAGGATTTGTGTGGATTTTAGATATTTTTATATCAAGTACCTTAAGGAAAACTATATATTGCCAATTATGGACCATTATTGTAGAAGATGATAGGGTCAAAACTAGAACTAATATCTATGATGGATGAATTTTAAAAGTACAAGTCATGGTAAAGGATTCTAAGAAACTAAATATAGATTTCACAACACCATGGGAAAATATTCTTTATGTCAGGATGCCATTCACGATAAAGAATGTACAAGCTACATTTTAGATGGAAATGAATATTTGATTTTTTGGCCTTATAAAGGGAATTATGGTACTCTACCAAGATGATTTGACTGCATACTCTAAGGAAAGCAATGAACACTACAAACACATAAAGTTATTAATTTTATAGATTCTAAGAGTAAAGTTAGTATTTTTTGATATTCTTAGGGTAAAGGATTTTGAATTCAAAGAAATATATTCAAAGTGGAAGAAGGAAATATCATTGGATACATTATTTCCAAGGAAGAGTAGAGGATGTTTTTGGAGTGGATCAAAGAAATCGAGGTTATCTCTCAACCCAAGAAAATAAAGGTACTCTAATAATTATTTTGGTAGACCAAATTTGTTAGAAGATTTATTCCTAACTTTGTAGAAAAATAAAGGCTATTTCAAAGGTGCTTAAAAAGGGGTAATTAGGTAATTGGGATAAGAAATCAATCGATTTCTTCATGGAAATTAAATATATACTAAAGAGGGCTTTGATGTTGGAAATTTTAGATTACTTAAAGAATTCGGACAATTTTTTTCCTTTACATTATTATATACTATTGTTGTTGTTTTGTTATAGATAAATGAACACAGGAAATGAAAAACAATAAATTATTTTTGTAAATATTTGAGAAATATTAAATTGGATTTATCCATCGTGGAAAAGTGCATGTTTATGCTCTTGTTAAGATAGTTATTTTTTTCCTACCTTGAATGGATCCAAGGTCATTGGTGTGTGCCACATACAACTATGAGATATTTTTATACAATAAGAGACATCTAAAAAGAGGTGCATGTGGATAAATACGATCCAATAGTATGACTTGGATGTTAAGACTAATAAGCTAATTAGAAGACAAGGTCTAGCCAAGTTAATTGATAATATAAATTTCAATTCAATTAAAGTCTATAAATTTTGAATCATTTGTTCCTCCTTCTCAATGGAGGATTATCCTTCATATCAAGAAATTATTCTTTATTTGGAGGACTTGAGCTCTCCTACAAAACTAGGTAAAGAAAATAAAATAAAAATAAAGGTGGTAGCACAAAGGTATGAACTTCTTCAAGGTTTTTTAATGTACTCCTTAATTTTTAGCTTAAGAATATGCATACAAATTAATAAAGGAGTACCATGAAGGATTGTGTGGTGAAAATTTCATATCTAATACTATTTCCCATAAGATTATGAGAGTAGGATATATGTGGCCACATTGTTTAGAGATGTAGCCAAGTTTGTCAAATGATTTGATACTTACCAAATATTTATTGGTAAGATAAATAATTTAAGTACATTCCCATTCACAACCATTTTAGTTATGTATATGTTCTACCAATGGGGTATTGAGTTAATTTGGGATATTGTTGAAAAATATAGCAATATAAATTAAATGGATATTGGTATCCATTGACTAATTGACCAAGAATGTGGAGGAATTCCCATGATAAATATATATAAAGTGGTTATTTACCTCCTACTCCATAGTATCATTACTAGGCTCAAAATACTATAAAGGATTTTTTTTAATTATAATACAATGTATTTTAGATCTTGTGATCTCCTTGATATGTGTTCTCAATGTGGGAGTTATGATACATTCGACCCCTTATCATCCACATGGAAATGGAAAACTTGAGTCTAACAAAAAAATATATCATGAACATCATTAGAAATAATATAGATGCAAATAAGAAGAGGCAAAATAATAAGAAAAAATACGTTTTTTGGTAGATAGAATAACCTAAAAGAAGACTGCTGGTAGGGGTCCACTTAAACTGTATTAGGAAATGTAGACTAAACTATTGATTATCCTTGAATTAATAGTATACATACTACTACACCAATTTGAATGGGAAGAGGAGGATGCCATTTTTTAATGAGAACATTCAAGTTATTTGAATTAGAAGAAGCCAAGAGTTATTCTCATTAAAGCAACTCTTTGAGACAAAAAAATGAATTTATTTGATAAAAGAGATTCCAAAAGGAATTTTTAGGCTAGAGAACTTGACCTCATGTGGAACTCTAGATTGGAGGATAAATACAAATAAGGTAAATTTGAAGCCTTTTGAGCTGGGCCTTATCAAAATATTAAACATTTAGTTAGGGAAACTTTTACCTTTGGAGTCTTTATGGAGAAATCATGGAGTTGTAAGTTTATAGTGAGAATATCAAGAATTACTTCTCTTGACAGTGAGATTCTTGCGAACCTATGTACCTACATTCACCATTTCCTCTTTTTCCATCTCTTATCTTGTAGACATTTTTTGTGTGTATATCTTAGTGTAGTCATGATCCCTATACAATTACTATGTTGTGTCTTTTATCTTAGTTCCATCCTTGTTGTCTCTTTTATTGGTTTCATCTAAGAGTCATGGATTATCATTGTGATTGCATGAGACATATTTATCTAACTAAATATAATATTCCAACACCTAATTTTTTTTCTAATTCCTCTATTTTTTCTTCTATTTTGTGTATTTAACCTAGTTAGTCATTATTGATAAATGATTTGAAAAATTGCTACTTGGGTACCCTTTATTTTGAGTTGTTCAAGGAATATTTTACAAGAGAACATCATCTAAAAATTGAGTAAGGGTTATTTTTTGGTTCATTCTAAGTATTGTAACCTATAACCTTATGAAATTTAGACTTCTTTGGGTTTATAGGATTTCTAGGGTCTAAATGGATATTTTCACTTGATCCTCCATCCCCTTATTTCCATAGTTCCTTGGCTTCCTAGATCTACATATTGTATATATTTGAGGTTGTAAGGTTTGATGTTGTTGGGGGATCATTTAATATAAATGCATGGTCTAAATTAGTCATTTTTTTAATTGGGATATAGGGAAAATTTATTTTCATGCATGTTCTTTAGGTTTGTGAGTTATGGTTTTCCTTCTTCGAGACTCTAAGAATTTTAAGGTATGTTTCCACCTCATCCCCAAGTCCTCATTTCCTTGGTTTCAATAAAGGCCCAAAACCTAAATTTTATTTCTTTCACCCTTTTGTTCTTAGAGTTATAAAATTCCCCAAAAGCATAATGACCCTTTCCCTTTACATTTCTTCTTTCAGCTCAAATATTCAAGGGTTCTAGGGATCCTTGACTTTAGTTTCATTTTCTAAGTTCCCCTAAAAATTCAAACCTTGATGTATCCCTTCTTTTGGAGATATAAACTTCTCCAAAGTTTAAATTCCTTCAATCTATTCCTCACTATAGACTTCCCTTAAACCTTAGAACCTTAATTGTGTATCCTATAACTTTATTTCCCAAATTTTTTGGACTTGGGCATCCCTTCTTCCCTTGTTCCAATTCCTTCTAGAGTTTTGAACTCCAACTTCTCATCCCTTCATCCCTTATTTCCTTTTGTTTTTTATGCCTTGACTTCCCTCTAGAGTTCAAAGTTTTAAAATTAGAAAGTTTTGATCCCTATCCAAATGTTTTTCTCCCAATTTCACTTATTATATACATTCCTCATTATTACACCCTTGCTTGCACATAGTTGTATATTATCATCACTAATTATTTTTATCACTTCCATGCCTTGGGGTTCATTTAAATTATTCTACTGATTGAATGCATGACACCCATGATGAGCCTTAATTGATAATTTTAAATTATAATTTTTTAAGTTCCCTCCTCTTCTTATTAGAGTATATGAGCCAGATAGGTACATTTTTAGGCAACAAGTTTCTATGTTAAATGGTTTTTAATTAAATTCATCTATCACTAGTTTAGAGGTGTATATTATACATTATCAAGGAGAAAATTGTTAGGGAACATTTTCATATAAGCCACTTGTATGTTGGTAAATGATGTATTAAATTATGATGCTTAAATTTACAAAAAATAGTATTAAACTTGTAACACCTATGATAGTACAAATTACAATTCAAAAAATTAGATCTTTCACTCTTACAAGGCTGAAAATTGCCAAAACAAAGAAAGTAGAGTCCATGTATAATTTGACAATAATTTGAGAGTGTTGGTAAAAATTATATAGAAAACTATGAACTTTATAAAATACAACACTAAAAAAGGAGTCCATTTACACAAGTTATGGCTCGCAAAAGGTCTAAAAATGAGAACTATGTAGCAAATTTTAAGAGAAATTTGAATTTTTGAAAAGTGGGAGGCATGATATTAGAAAAAAAACTTTACCACTATGTACAACATTAAATTATACTCCATATAAAAATTCATGAAAAATGGAGTTCACATTATCAAGTTATAGTTGTTTGAAGCTGGATTGAAAAATAAAAACTTGTAGTGGTGAGGGAGTCAACCTACTAGAGGTCATTTGGATATCAAATTTAGAAAGTTCATGCTTTGTATGACCATAAAATTTAAGAAAATGTCTAGTAATAGTCATTTCAATTCCAAATTTAATATCTTAGGAAAAATTCTATGTCTTATATACAATACAAATATATTACGACCCAATGATGAAAAAAATCAGCTCTAAATTTTTTTGACTCTTATTTTAATGATTTTTCAATCAATATTAAGGATTTCAAACCTTATAAGCATGATGGAAAAGAATTTTTGGGATTAAAATACTTTTAAATATTAGGTACCTTTTGGAACCATGTTGAAACCCTTGTTTTGTAACTAGCTCCTCTGATCTCTGATTCTGGTGAAACAAAATCTAATCTTGACATTCTTAGGACCTGTAGACACTGTGGAAAGGCTTAAAATTTATCTAGGATTATCAAGCATATACAATCACCTAGTTATCACATGAAGAAACATATACAAAATAGAGTATACAAGTTTTTTCTTTCTTTCAATTGTTCCGGTTCTCTAGATTATTCGAGGATGTCAGATAAGAGAATAATAAGGTTTTAGAAAAGTAATAACACTAGATTAGTCTCAAATATCTCAAGAAATCAAATAATAAATGATCTATACCAAAAAAAAAAGCTTTGATACTATGTTATATTTTATGAGAAGTGAACCAAGTTAGGATCTAATGTCAGTCATATCTATCACATACACTCTAGTAAACAAATGATTGAAGATCAAAATAGTACAATGGAGAGAGAATCCTAAAAGAGATAAAATAGAGATAAATACAAGATTTTTTTAATAATAGTCACTTTACTCTCATTGAACTAGGTAAGCTAAGAAGAGAGTGTTGCGTATATATCAAAAAATGGGCATATGCATCAAAGAGGTGTATTAACTCTGACTACCCATAACAGGTGGGGGATTTTACCTTCCTAGTAAATGCCAAAATATGTGGCATAACTTACTTATATAAATAAATAATAGTGGTAATGAGAGGTGGCATAAGAATCCAAAAGAGGGTGTGAAACTCAACTACTCATGTGTGGGAGAGAATGACACATGTAGTTATGAATTATGCCATGCGGTCTCATATTAACCATGTCTAATTAAAATAAGAAAGATTAATAATATGTGTAGGAAAAAAAATATATCCTCTAACATGAAAAAGTGAAAATCCTACACTAACAATTTGTTTGTCACATGCTTCTTTGTTCCTCTATGTCTTCCCATTTTTTGGTTACTAGATTCCCCCCATTTTTCTCATTTTGTTAGCATGTGCATGTTTTTTCTACCTTATGATAGTGGTTCATTGTTGTGGGTATCTACACTTAACCTTCTTCTATTATATAAGATATTTGTACTTCAATATATTACACATCGTTGGGAAATTCCCTAATGATGGGTTGTGGGACTTCCAAATGTTTGCTTGGTCTAATGACCTATTATATTTTTATCATGGATGAGAGCTATAGATTGGAACCCTAGTATATCTTTGTTGTGAAATGATTTTATTTTCTTTATTGAGTACTAAAAATGTAATTATGATACTTTAATATTATTACAATATACCTACTGATGTACTTCATTACTATACTATTTGAATGGGGATTATACATATAGTGTGCATGTGGGGGAGAGGGGGGATTCTTAGTGGATATGACTTGCAAGCATTTCATATCATTGTAATATTATATCATAGAAGATGATCAAATTTGTTAGGAGTTTATCTTGTACCATTTTATAGCATTGATATCTTTATTTTGATTAATTCTTTAAAACTTGAAGGTTGTATTTCTTAAGATTGTTTAATCTAAGATTCATAGACTGTCCAAGGGGTTGATATTTATTGGTTAAAGAATTTAATTCTTAGTGTGGAGACCCAAGTTTGAATCCCAAATGGACCTATAATTTGGAATTCTAAGTTGTGTCTCTTGGTCTTGCATAGTTGGCTTGAAATGTGGAAGTGGTTTCTAAATATGTGGATTTCTAAGTTGTGACTCTTGGACTTCCATTGGTTATTTTTAATGTGGGTGTTTGAAAGGAACTAGTATTAGTCTCGTGATTTTTCTCACAAGAGCTGAAAATGTATCCAGTATCAAAGTAATCTGCAACCAAACATAGCATAAAGCAAACCGAACAAGAAGCAAAATGGAGGGGTATTACAAAAAATCAGACTTTTAGGATTATTTATTTTCTTTCTGTTTTGCCCAACTTGTGGAAACATGTTTTTAATTTATATTCTTTATCCAACCATTATAAATGAGAAATAAATATTTATTTCATGTAGAAACACCCATATCTCAAATGGGTTGTTGTCCGATTTTCAATTCGGACACTATCATTTTTAATGTATTTTTGTCCAACGTGGTTGAATGATGTTTTTGGACATCGCCTTATTCTTGGTCATAAATTTATAAAATAATAGTGCATTATGTTTTAAAATGCTCATATCTCAATTGGGTCTTTGTCTGATTCAGATTATGGGCACTTTCATTTTTGCATGTATTTTCTTGCCCAATTTGTCAAAACACGTTTTTTCAAACATCACATCATTTTCGGTCCTAAAATCAAAAATTAAAGGTGTATTCCAGCTTGAAACGTTGAAATCTGAACTGGGTCAAGCTTGGAATTTTAATTCGAGCACTTTGATTTTTCATGAAAATTCTATGTCTTCGTTTCCTTATGGTTTTCAGTTGTTCAATGGCTTCTTTTATAGCAACATTAGCTTGGTTCTTTAAATGGTTTCAATGATGGTTTTAATGGATTTTTCATTATTTCTTATTTTTTTGGGGTCCCTCATTTTGTTAAATGAGATGGAGTAAAACAACTTAAGAAAATGAGTCCTCATGCATGACCTTGAGCGCTTGTAAAAGATAAGGATGCACTCGACATGGCCTATCCGTCTGCAGGGCATTTAGCTTTTTGCATGCAGGGCATTGATCTGGGCATGATTGAGTTTGTTGTCTATATGAGGGGTGTATTTGACTCCATGTGGTGCCATCCCTTCGAGCACACATGGTGACACTCCATCCGATTTGCACTCTTGCACTCTTGTATCTTGTAGTTATGAGTAGTACTCGACATGTATTGTATGAGCATCTCCATGTTGTGTCATTGGCCTTGTGCTTGGTATTTTGGTTTGCTCCATGTCTAATGTGAGTGTTGGCCTTATGTTACCCCTGTCTTGTTTCTTTTGCTTAGGCCTTGTGACTAACTCCGAGCACGGTGCGGTGGTCTCTTTGGAGTCCACATGGTAGGGAGGCGTTGCCACCGCCATTGGGGATTAACATATAGGTTTTGCGAGTACCGGTTGGAGTTCATATTTCACTTGTATTTGATCCATTATATCGCACTCATGTACATGCCTTTGTTTATTTATCTTATCTGGGGTTGTATCTTGTTCATGGAAATGCTATTGTATTCATACCTTTTCCTTTATGCACATTGTACCCTCTTGAGAAGATGTAGTCATATAGATTAATGTGAAGATATGTGATGTTTTATTTGGTTTACGAGTTCCGATGTTGGTATCAGACTCAATTTTTCTATGATTATCATTAAGTCCTTTCTTTTCATTAATTGTCATGTTTAAATGAGATCCATAGTTGTGCATTTCTTCTTTTCAACTGGCTGCAAAGGTTCTGAAGCACCGGTGCCTTCTGTTGTTGCCTTGTGTGTTGCAGAAATAGATTATGGAGCTGTGAGCTCTGGAAGTGCAGGTTCCGAAGCACCGACGCCCCCTATTTGCTGACTAGTGGGCAGCAATAGGTTCTAGAGCAGTGAGCTCCAAAACTACAAGTTCTAGAGCAAAGCAACAAGTTCCGGAGTAGAGCAGCAGGTTCTGGAGAAAATTTATGGAGTTGTCTAGTTTGCTCCTGTTTGGATTTTATCTGGAGGGTGGATTAGTCATCTCCTTTGGGATGTCCTTTAGGTCATATTTGGCCATCTTTGTTGTCATTTTATCAAATTGGTATTAACTTTATGTGTATGTTATTCCTTATGTTTAAATTTTTTTTTATCTTGTCCTCTTTTGGCTCTTAACCTTTAGGGTTGCGTAGCGGGATGTTACACGATGGTTGCAATGTAATAAAATAGCTAATGTTATATAGTTTATGTTGTTTTCCATAAGGCATTGTTGATTGTTGTTTTCTAGCTTAGACTATATGTTTTCATTTTCGATAAGGTACTGTTAAAAAAATAATTTATCCACATGTGGGGTTATTTTGTTTTTTTGCATGGGTTTGTTAATGTGAATTCTTCTGTTATGTGGGTCTTTTCATCTAAGTTTTTGTTCAAACCAATATTGTTTCATTTACGGTTCACATTTTGTGGCAATGGTCGAAACACAATAAAATACTAAATGTTATACAGTTTATAATGTTGTTATCCATAAGGCATTGTTGACTATTGTTGTAATGCCCCGCCAAGTAACCTTAAAGGAAGTTGCAATTAACATCATAAGCGAACCAATTTTTTTTTATAAAGTGCATTTAACATACACATTCGCTTACTAATTAACAACAACCTCTAAGACTACAAGGTTAGGATTACATAAACCCACACATACATAATACATATAACCATAGCCTTATGAACTTTATGAAATAAACATCATACATCATAAGAATACCACATAACATAATAAGATAATCAACCAAGATACAATCTTATAATCATTATCTTAATCCAACAGTTACATCACTCATTCCCAGAATGAGGCACTAGTACAAATGTATTACAATTACATAACTCCACCTCTTACAAAGAGGGATAAAATAACTTATACAAGTTAAAATATTACAATGCAAGAAATTACAACAATAACCGTGAGCTGTCCATTTGGATGTCTCGCCACCAACTACTGAAGATCGATGGGGACCCAACGGTTTTGGTGCATGTTCCACCCTACCAATGTGGTACCCGAAGGCCCACCCCCCATGCTAGGAGATAATAACAAAGTAACATGGACAAAGATTCTACTACCTCTAACCAAAGGCAAACTCAAACTGACTCATACTGTTATAACCAACCAAATGAATTAACAAGTACAACTCATTCACCATACAAGTACGAATCAAGTACAACTCAAGTACAAATCAAGTACAACATTCACATCATTGACATAGGTCACATTGCTTCCAAACATAAAGTAGATCAAGTATGTTCACAAAACCATACATAATAAAACAATTAACAATAGTTGTCCTAGATAGAGTGTCATCGCAAGGTTTGTCATGAAATCTCCTCTGGGCATCCTTCATAGGCTCCGGCACAAGTAATCCTGGTGGCCTCAATCGAATCCCAGCACTCATACTCACTTATGCGGAATCAACTACCTCTCGCAAGAACAAGATAGTTGATTTTGCCATTCCAAGCCTTCCCACTCATCCCAAGTCTAAACAAGCCCTTGTGTCTATGAGTGAGGTAAAATTATCTTGATTAGTGAGAAGTTAGTTCTAATCTTCTAAGTACATTATTTTAATTATCACTTGTTTAAATCACTCCTGAAGGTTATCCAGTTTACCTCTTTGGGCTCTGGCGCCTAACAGAAGCCACTCTTCTAATCGACAACACACTCACAACCAATCACCAAGGGAAACACAAGTGCATACAAACTAGGCATCATAACCACCCCAACACAAGGATGATACAAATAATAGAAACTCACTCCAAACATCTTGGAGGCAACAATCACATAGTCCACTCCTTTCAAGGAGACACGGATCCCATAATCTGCTCCTAAACCAAGGAGGTGCAAACATCCCTATTCATGAAAAACGGGTAAAACTGAAAAGACGCCATGCACTACCCAAGGGAAAACAACTGGATGGCATAAAGATTCAACAACCCTTATCCTTTAAGTTCTTCTGGAAGACTTATAATTTAGGACTAACACTAAATCCCAAAACCAACAATGCAACTTGACGACATAGCAACAAAAACATTCAAGTCATCAATCAAATCTAATATTTGGATTTCCTAAATCCATACTCATTCAATAGGTAGTGTTGACAAAGTCAAAGACATGATAACTAGATCATCTAAAATAATCATAACCCCTATTTCCCTTTTCATTATTGGAAATCTAAAACAATTAAACTTACTTCCCTTTACTGAATACAGAGAATTAAATCCTTTAAGATAATCATGAGGAAGATACTACTTTTGGATATACTAAATCCATATCTCATTCATAACCCAATCACAATGATTCAATTAATCTAAATAGAAATTAATTAAATAACATAATTGATTGCCTCATCAATCAAACAACTTCTTAATTTACTTTTAAATCGACACAAATCCATGCAAGTTAAACTCTTTCCATTTCCTAACCAAATCTTACATCTCATTCAATTTTTATTTAAAACATTCAATCACTTTAATATAATAACATATTGTTTCTCTATCCATTTTCCATATACACTAATCAATCCATTTTTAAATCTCTATTCAATAATACATTGCATGCATCTCATATTAATAATTGAAAATACTCATGGATATATATATACATTTCAATATGTTTTCTTCAATCATATTAACAAAATAAATATTTCTTTTTAAATCAAGTAATTACTTCTATTAAAAAATATCTTTCCCTATACATTTTCTACACATACTAATCATTTCTTTTAGAACACTAATAATACCCAATTTGCAAACAATAGAATAAAATAATATAAAATATTATTTATTCTCTCAAATGGATAAATACCTTCAATATACATATACTAAATATAAATTAATATATTTAAATATATTTAATCCTTAACATATCTTCTATTCTTTACAAAATATCAAATTGATTAATTCAAAATAAAATATCCCTTATCATCAATTTTCCAAAATATAAATATATTTTTCCAATTAAATCAAATTAATAATTGGACCTTTTACACATGAATTTAAATTCCACAATTAAATTTTAAATTATGCATTCTTTAAATCAAATATTTAACTCCTTCAATTAAACTTTAACATGCCATTTTAAAATAAACAATAATTTCCCCATATGTTTATAATTTTAATTCCACTAATCTAATATACAAATTTTATTTAAAATAATATAAATACATATAATACTTTAGTATTATAAATTATAATATAAAATATTATTAAATAATATTTTAATATTATAATAACAATACCTAAAATATTAATATTTATAAATATCAATTTATTATTATTTTATTTTCAGAACAGCCATGGGAAAATAATTTAACAGCAGTCTCATGTTTCAAGCATAACTCAAAAACTACGATCTGGGTATTTGAGATTTTTGGACAGGGGTAAGAAAATTCAAAATGCAAAAACCCTTTAAATTTTTGAAAACCCAGTTTGTGAAAGTGAAGTTATAGGCGACGCAATCAGACCATTTTACCATGAAAATTATAACTATACTGCAGATTTTAAAATCCATTTTTTAATAATAAACAGAAGGTTTCATTTTCTAAAAACATTCTAAATGCATTGTTCAATCTCTATGTTTGATTTCAATAACAACAAAATCGATTTCCCCAAATAATTTAAATTCAACTAAGGTTTTCACAATTTTCACTCAAGAATTTTCACAAGCAAAGGCTGTAAATTTGTTTAATTCTTTTCTTCTAATATCAAATTTATTTTTCTAAAACAGATTTAACAAATAAATCTTTAATCACTACTATTTAAAAAAAACAATCAAGAACAATAAAATACAAAGAGGAAAACCTGGTACAAGAAGCTACAGGAAGAGATGAATTTCTGATGCAAGCCTCCTCCAAAGATTTCTTGAATTTTCTTCAATCCTCCAAAGAATCCAATCCAAAATCCAACAAATGCAAACAATCTTTCCTTCAATCAATTCTACAATCAAACTTTCTTCAAACCCTTGTGCAAATTTTCCAAAATTTCTTCCCTGCTATAAAAATGTATTTTTCTAAAAACTTTCTGCCCTAAAATTAAAACATGTATTCTTTATAAATCAAAAATACCTAATACAACCCTAATTCAAATTACATGCAAATTAGATATTTCAATTTCAATTTCAATTTCAATTTTTACAACCCTAATTCACATTGCAAGCAAAATAGATATTTCAATTTCAATTTCAAATTTCAATTTCAAATTTCAATTTCAATTTTAATTTCAATTTCAATTTCACTTTTCAAAAACCCACTTTCAATTTAAAATGCAATTTCAAATAATAAATTAATTTTCAAAGTTGCAACCAATTTCTCAAATAAACATTTAATTACAATTTCTAGTTTAATTCCCTCATGTTGAAATTAAATTCCAGATTTAATTTTAATTCTTTTATTTCTTTTCATTCTCTTGCATCACGTTTAATTAATTAATTTAATTATTTAATAACTAAACTCAACCCCCATGGATTAAATTAAATAAATTAAATATAATTAATTAATTTAAATATAAACTTTTATCCAAATTGCATTATTTAAATTAAATAACTATTAACATGATTTAAATGCAATTATTCTAAATATCTATTTTCAAATCAAGAATTCTTCATAATTAAATAACATCAAAGCAAGACAGACAATGACTCGACACACACAACTGATGACACACTAAGGTTAGGGTGTAAACTTGACACATGTTACCTAACTACTATCTCCCGTTCAACTTAACCGTTGGATCGACACGCTCAAACCTGTGAAGCCAGGTGGAGTCGGTGTCATGTACCTACAATCCTACAACCAAGTAAACAACATCATACAATATATCCAACATATAATACACACCGTGAAAAAAGAATTACGGATTCGCAGGGCGTTCGCAAGCGAGTGATGCGAACTCGTCCTCTTCACCCATACACTCATTGAAACTAACACTTCCATCATCATCCAGTAATCTCATAATAACATCTCATGTTAACTCTACAACATCATTAATTCATAATGCATGTGAAACAATAATCAGATAACTACATCCTACAATAATAGTTGTTGCTCAATAGTAGCGATCAAAACATTATAACAAAATGTATCCAAAAGCAAGGTAACTGCAACCAAACATAGCATAAAGCAACTTGAACAAGAAACAAAACGGAGGGGTATTACAATTGTTCTCTAGCTTTAGTTATATTGTTTCATTTTTGATAAGGTGTTGTTGAAAAAAGAATTTGTTTAGGTGCGGGGTTATTTTGTTTTTGTTTTGGATGGGTTGTTTACTGTGAATTTTTCTATCATCTATGACACTTTTGAAACCAATATTGTTTTATTTATGGTTTCTATGTGGTGTCGATGGTTGCAAGACAATTAAATGGTTTATGCTATTTTCGCTAAGCCATTGTTTACAAAGCTTTGACTATATTGAAAAAACCCTTTGTAGAGTATTTCAAAAATAGTTTATGCTATTTTCCATAGGGCATTGTTGATTGTTGTTATGTGGCTTTACCAATATTGTTTCATTTTATGGTTTCTATGTAGTCGCAATGGTTGCAAGGCAATTTTTTTTTTTGCATTGGTTTGTTACTATGAATTCTTCTGTTTTGTGGGTTTTGTCATTTCAAGGGTCACTATTGAAACAAATATTGTTTCATTTATGGTTCACATTTTGTGGTGATGGTTTTTTATGGGTTTGTTACTATGAATTCTTCTATTTTGTGGGTTTTCCCATCTGGGTCACTGTTGAAACCAATATTGTTTCATTTATTGTTTTTGTTTTGTGGCGATGGTTGCAATGTACATAAAATAGTTAATTTTATATAATTTATGTTGTTTTCCATAAGGCATTGTTGATTGTTATTCTCTAGCTTAGGCTATATTAATTCATTTTTGATAAGGTACTATTGGAAAAAGAATTTTCCCACGTGTGAGGTTTTTTTTTTTGCATAGGTTTGTTACTATGAATTCTTCTATTATGTGGGTTTTTCCATTTGGGTCGTTGTTGAAACCAATATTGTTTCATTTATGGTAAGATTTTTGTGGTGATGGTCAAAACACAATAAAATACTAAATGTTATACAGTTTATACTATTATCCATAAGGCATTGTTGATTGTTGTTCTCTAGATTTGGATATATTGTTTCATTTTCGATAAGGTGTTGAAAAAAAAAAAATTGTTCAGGTGCAAGGTTATTTTGTTTTTTTTTCTTGCATGGGTTTGTTACTATGAATTCTATTGCCATCTACAACACTATTGAAACCAATACTTTTTCAATTATGGTTTTCGTGTGGTGCCGATGGTTGCAAGGAAATTAAATGGTTTATGTTATTTTCTCTAAGGAATTGTTTACAAAGCTTTGGCTATATTGTTTCATTTTCGATAAAGTATTGTTGAAAAAATAATTTTCCCATGTGCAGGGTTATTTTATTTTTTTTGAATGGGTTTGTTACTGTGAATTCTTCTATTTTGTGGGTTTTTTATCTGGGTCACTATTGAAACCAATATTGTTTCATTTATGGTTCACGTTTTGTGGCGATTGTTGCAACACAATAAAATATTAAATATTATACAATTTATGTTGTTATCCATAAGGCATTGTTGACTATTGTTCTCTAGCTTTGGCTATATTGTTTCATTTTTGATAAGTTGTTGTTGAAAAAAGAATTTGTTCAAGTGTGGGGTTATTTTTATTTATTTTTTGCATGGGTTTGTTACTGTGAGTTCTGCTATCGTCTATAACATTGTTGAAACCAATATTGTTCTCTAGTAGTTTTTGTTATTTTCCATAGGTCATTGTTGATTGTTGTTCTATGGCTTTACCAATATTGTTTCATTTATGGTTTCTATGCAGTCGCGATGGTTGCAAGGCAATGACTATATTGTTTTATTTATAGTATCCATATAGTGGTGATGGTTGGAAGGCAACAAAATAGTTTATGCTATTTTTGACAACTATTGGGAAATAATTTTTTTGTGTCCGAGGTTATTTTATTTTGTGGGTTTTTCATTTGGGTCATTGTTGAAACCAATATTGTTTCATTTATGGTTTTCATTTTGTGGTGATGGTCGCAACGTAATAAAATATTAAATGTTATACAGTTTATGTTTTTATCCATAAGGCATTGTCGACTGTTGTTCTCTAGCTTTGACTATATTGTTTCATTTTTGATAAGGTGCTATTGAAAAAAAATTTGTTCATGTGCAAGGTTTTTATTTATTTGCATGGGTTTGTTACTGTGAATTCTATTGTCATCTACAACACTGTTGGAACCAATATTGTTCTCTAGCAGTTTTTGTTATTTTCCATAGGGCATTGTTGATTGTTGTTCTGCGACTTTACCAATATTGTTTCATTTATGGTTTTTGTGTAGTCACGATTGTTGCAAGGTAATAGCTATATTGTTTCATTTATGGTTTCCATATAGTGGCAATGGTTAGAAGGAAATAAAAAAGTTTATGCTATTTTTGACAAGGCATTATTGGGAAATAAATTTTTCTGCATGCAAGGTTTTTTTTTTTTTTTGCATGGGTTTGTTAGTGTGAATATGCATCAATAAACCAAAAATTAATTCACCATAACTTCACCAAAATGATAACCAACCAATAATAAACCTGATTTGATGTCATTTCTAACTCCATCAAAGTAACAATTTTAAAATGATCATCAATACCTTCACTAATTACTGATATATGAACAACGATCTTCTTTCCATAGTCATTAAGAAAAAATATTTCTTAGTTTTCAATACAACATGGTCTAATTTCTTTTATTTTTTTTGGTATAGATGTACATATAAATATGCACAGCTTGAACAAAATCCCACACACCATAAATTCATCATTTTATAAGGAGAAAACCTCATACATGAGATGTGAAAATATAAAATATAGAGAACTCATACCTTATTGAGTATGAATGTTTGTTTTTCCTATCTAAATAATGCTTCCTTTAATATATAATTCTCATTAACATGAATTCCACTCATGATTCATACGATACCTAATTAACACAACAAGGTACTAAGAGTCAAATATTTAATCATGGAATTTGAGAATAAAGATCATAAGGTTCAATCAAAATGATATTATTAGTTTTACTTATAATAATATCAATCAATTCAATTATTCCATAATAGAATGACTCAAAGACCTACATACCTATTTCTCTTATTGATTGATATGTTTCATTCAAGATTTCTAGAACTTGCATTTAAAACTTGTCGAAGTAATAAAATAATTTATGCTATTTTTTAGAAGGCATTGTTGATTCATACGATACTTAATTAGCATAACAAGGTACTAAGGGTCAAAGATTTAATCAAGGAATTTGAGAATAAAGACCATAAGGTTCAATCAAAATGATATTATTAGTTTTACTTATAAGAATATTTTCACAATTTAATTATTGCATAATAGAATGACTCAAAGGTACATACCTATTTCTCTTATTGATCGATATGTTTCATTCTAGTTTTCCAGACCTTGCATTTAAAACTTGTCAAAGTAATAAAATAGTTTACGCTATTTTTCATAAGGCATTGTTGATTGTTGTTCTATGGCCTTGAATAAATTATTTGATTTATGGTTTTTGTGTAGTGGTGATGGTTGCAAAGTAATACCATATTGGGTCATGGAGCCTCATAGGCTCTCACCAAACGCCTAAGATAGAACATACATTTTCCACCACTATGATCAATGGTGAAACCAATGTTTATTATTGCAATTAATATAGAGCCTCTCACCATTGATTATAGTGGTAAACCAACATACATTGTCCACCAACGTAATCAATGGTGATATCAATTTTTTTTATTACACTTAATATATAGGCTGTCATGTACATATGAATGTTGTGTGCATCTAATTTCACAAACATACATATCTACACATAGGGAAAATAAATTGAAACACAACTAAAGAAAGCCTGCTCTCCACCCTACCATATTGGGTCATGGAGTCTCATAGGTTGTCACCAAACCCCTAAGAAATAACATACATTGTCCACCGCTACCATTAATGGTGAAACTAATGTTTTTTATTGCACTTAATATAGAGCCTATCATTCTAAGTTTTGCAACCATAGCAATATCAAAGTGATGTTAGAGCATCCACTAGTGTAAGGGAAATCTTGCATCACCCAAAAAGATCTTACTTTAATTTAGCCTTTTATATATGTTTTTGCATTTCTAGATACCCTTTTCGTTGAAGAAGAAATCCCAACTTTTAGAACTGCTTTTCTACTTTTTTTGTTCAACTGCTATTTTTAGCAGGTGTAAATTTGAAGGTGAGAGGAGATAGAAATTTAAGGGAAGCTTCAAGATAGTAAAATAAGCACTTTGGCAAAAGAATCAGATCAAGATCATTCCCGGTTCAAAAGTTATTCAAGTTTCAGTTTCTTCTTTTTGCCCTATAAAATCTTCGAAGCCAATTTTGAGGTACTTAGAGGCTCTAGATGAGCCCAAAAATTGGCAGAAAATGAAAGTGGTTAGCCTTTAGGCCCCATTGATGGCACTTCGCTTTTCTCAAAAGCTTTTTGAAAAGGTATTATGATTGAAGATCCGACAGTCAGATCTTAAGATAGGGCTTCCAGAAGTTGGTGCATAATTAGAATGTTGTTTTTGGCTCCAAACAAAGAAAGGGGCTATTTATGGGCTAGTTTCTGATTTATTTGAGTAGTTTTTGGGGAAGAAGATCGCATACTGTGAAAAGGGGAATTTCTGTATTTTTTTTAATTTGCATGTATTGCGGAGCTCGAGAACTTGGGATCCTCTGCATGTAAGAATTTCATTATTCTGAATATAATAATATTCTCTAGTTTTGTGTGTGGATTTTTGTGACTCGGGTTGGCACCCTCATCACAAAGATAGACATATGCAACATTACTTTATGAACTCACAAGTAGCAGTAATATACTCTACACTCAACCAACACAAGAATATTAAAACCACACAAATCAAATGACAAATTTATGAAACCTCTTGTTTTGTGGTTTTCCCTAATTGCGTGCACTTTGGCCGGAATTTTTTTCAGCCTTCTTAGTTTTTAACCCTTCCGACGTCCGACTCTCGGTCAAAAAAAAGGTGGTGGATTTTTTATTTTTAATATTAAATGTGTTTGGCACATCGATAGAGAAGGCTAATAAAATTAAATGCTGGTTGGCATCAACATTAATTGTCGTATGGTTTCTATGTACTGGCGATGGTTCCAAAGTAATAAAATAGTTCACGTTCATCTCGATAAGGAATTGTTGGTTGTTTTTGTGTGGCTTGCAGTAACAGTGTGCACTATTTTCCATAAGACATTGGTGATTGTTGACCTGTGGCTTTAGCAATTCCAATTCGTTTGTGGTTCCCATATACTAGCGTTGGTTGGGGAAAAAAATAAATAGGCCCTATATTTATACTTTTCAAAGAATATTTGTTATTTTTCTAGGCCTCAATAAGGATTTCTTAGAATGATAGGTTGTGTATTAAGTGTGAGATGAAACATTGGTCTCACCATTAATTATAGTTGCAGACTAACATTCATTGTCCACTAGCATAATCAATGGTGATATCAATGTTTTTTATTATACTTAATATAATACATGTGGAAAATGCATATACACACATACACACTCACACATACATATAAACATTCAAATTTTTATGCATATACACAAAAAAGCATTACAAACACATATATCTACACATATCTGTATCAAGATGTTGTATGCACTCAAAAAATTCAATTGCATGCATATATAGAAGTATACATGCATACAACCATGTCCACAAGTATATATATGAACAACTACAAATACTAATACATGTGTTGAATAGGGTGATTAAACTTGTACCTTTATAGAAGCTCATCATCTTGGCTAACATCTTTGATAGCAGATAAAAGCCACAAAATGACACCCAACAATGCCTTATCAAAAATTATGCAAACTTTCACTATGTTTTTCAAGGTTTAAAATGGTAGGTGTTATTAAAACCATCACCACTACTCAAAACCCATACAACAATTAATGTTGATGCTAGAATGGCGAGCTTCTATGAAGGTACAAGTTCAATCATCCATTGTCGATCTTTTGTGAAGGTGGTTGGAGTTTATTTTGTGATTTTTGCATGGGGAGAAACAATACCAAAGTCTCGACTCGTATAATTTTTTCCCCAAAAATGAAACATAACAAAAGAAGGCCGACTCTCTACCCTACCATATTGGGTCATGGAGCCTCATAGTCTCTCACCAAACCCCTGAGCAAGAACACACATTCTCCACCATTGTGATCATTGGTAAAACCAATGTTTGTTATTGCACTTAATATAGAAACAATCAGCACCACACACAAACCATAAATAAAACAATATTGATTTCAATGGTGTTGTAGATGATAGCAAAATTTAGAGTAAATCAACACAAAATTTGAACCATAAATGAAATAATATAGGTTTTAATACTAACCCAGATGAAAAAACCCACAAAACAAAAGAATTCACAGTAACAAATGCATGCAAAAAAAACAAAATAACCTTGCTCGTGAATAAATTCTTTTTTCATTGGCACCTTATCAAAAATGAAACAATATAGCCAGATCTAGAGAAAAATAATCAACAATGCCTTATGGAAAAAAAAAAAATTGTATAAAATTAACTATTTTATTGTGTTACAAACATTGCCACAAAAAATCATATACATAGATATCTGCACATAGGGAATGATAGGCTTTATTTTAAGTGTTATATGGAACATTGATGTCACCATTGATCACAATGATGAACAATGTCTTGTTTTTTTGTGTTTCATTTTATTTCCCCTATGTGCAGATATGTATGTATGTCATAATAGATGCAAACATCATTGATACATACTAAGACATTCTTGGAATGATAAATTGTATTTTAAGTGTTATATGGAACATTGATGCCACCATTGATCACAGTGATAGAGAATATATTTCCCCTATGTGTAGATATGTATGTATGTCATAGTAGATGCAAACAACATTGATACATATTGATCCCTATGTTTATTCTGATGGGATATTCTTGGAATGATAAGCAATATTTTAATTGTAATATGGAACATTAATGCCACCATTGATCGTAGTGATGGACAATATATGTTCTTGGTTGGTTGTTTTGCAAGAACATAGACTATTTTAAAAATGATCTACAAAGGGTTTTCAAAATGTGCCTCTTCCTGCTTGCTTTCTTTCAGTTGTCTTCTTTGTCCAGACACTATAAAAAGAAAAAAAAAAATTAGAAGAAAAAAACCAGAAAATAGAAGAATGCACAGTAACAAACCCATGCAAAAAAAACACAAAATAGGTTGCATGTTGCAAATGAATATTGTCTTTATATAATATTTTTTTCTACATCTAATTTCACATACGTAGATATCTAAACGTAGGTAAAATAAAATGAGTGGCAAGGAAAGACAAATTTCTCTCCATCCTACCATAGTTTGGTAAGAGCCTATGATGCTCCATGACCCAATATGGTTGAGCGGATAGAATGCCTTGTTTTGTTGTGTTTCATTTAATTTTTCTATGTGTAGATATGTATGTATGTTAAAGTAGATGTAAACAACATTCATACATACTCTTCCCTATGTTTATTCTTTTGGGAAAATAGTTTTTATTTGTTTAAGCCTCAATAGGGAATTATTGGAATGATAAACTGTATATTAAGTGTTGTATGAAACATTGAAGCATTTTTTTATTATTTCTTTTCCCTCATATTGTTAATGTCTCTACAAAAAAATTGAAACATAAAAAATAAAAAATAAAAAATTTGGAATTATAAACTATATATTAAGTGTTATATGAAATATTGAAGCCTTTTTTATTGTTCTTTTCCCTCATATTGTTAATGTCTCTACAAAAAAATTGAGAGATAATGTTGTGTTTTGAAGATCTTGATGGTTGTCATTTTATTGGTGTTCAATATTTCCTATATGTGTTATGGTCAAGATTCTCATCAGCCTTTGTTGCTATAATTAAACATTCAACCCTCATGTTGTTGTGGCATACAAATCATTGTCATTTGTTGATGTAGCAACTCTAATCTTTTTAAAGAGCAGCCCCAACAATGTCAATGGACTTTGGATTTCCCTAAGCTACTAAACAACCCTCAAGCACCAATCCCGTAAGTTTGTTCCTTGTTTTATTTTGCTACTAAGAATTGTATTGGATCTTTGTCATGTGCATCTAGCGAATTGTGAATATGATTCATTTTAATTAATAGTCCTTGTAATATATAGTTTAGCTAATTTATATTTGAGCTCTTTATGTTTCCTTTTCCTTTTGGTTTGCTAGCCATTTGGGAGTGGCCTATGTGTTAGAAAAAAAAGGGTTGCAGTTTTGAGATGTGTCAACATTGCTATGTTCTTCCTTGTTTATATTTAGCGAAAAATTTCATCTTATTTTATTCTTGCTCGACCTTTCCCTCCTTTCATATTCATCTATTATATGCAATTTTGAAGTCGTTGTGATCCTATAACCATGTATAATTATCTAAGTGTCTACATATTGGATACTAATAATTGATTTGTTTTGTGCTACCTCTTTCCCTCGCTTTTTTTTCTAGAGTCATGTAATAGTCTTGAACACCTCATTTCTTTGGCTTAGCTGAGGATAACTACCTTTTAGGATTCAAATGTACGGTCAACCTTGATAGTGTATTCGATCTGACCTATTGATGTTGGAGATGTTCTCCCATCTTCGGTTCTTCAACTGATGTCTTTTCAGAAAATAGGTGGTGATCAAATCTTGCTGACCATTACAAATTTGTCCTCTCTGATGGAATCCACATGCAGATAGGCACTTTTCCTGCAAGATACAATGACCTTTTCTTTGCAGGGGAGTTGAAAATAGGTTCCATCTTGTGCTTGACAAACTATGTGTGTAGGAAGCTATAGGAATAAAGGCTGGCTATTGTTTTTCGTTGCTTCCGCTTGTTGTTATATGCTTTCTTATTTGTGGGGACCACCTTTTTTAATATTTTATTTTGGTTTGGTTTCACTGAAATTTTTATATTTTCCTTAGATGTCAAAATGTTAGATTGTTAGTTAATTGGAACACCTAGATATCTTTTTAAAGATGAAGAAAAAATGGTGGGCTCGGAGTCTTCTTCCCCATCTAAATGAGCCTCAAAATTTGGGATTCATACATCCCCAACATAGCATAGTGATCCTTCAAATATCAGCCCTATTAAAGGCCTGAATATTTACCAAACTAGATGGACAATAAAAGGTTGGGTGACCACTAAAAAGGATATGTACCATTACAATAAACAAGGACGTGAGGGCCAAGTATTCAACTTTGGCATTATTGATAATGAGAGAATACAAATATGAATCACTTGCTTTAATGACATAGCAGAATTGCATTATGATAGGGTTTAGGTGGGCTAGGGATAACTTTAAGAAACCCCCCTCATCAAAAGGTGTAAAATCTTGGCAAATCTTTCCTTATATTTGAAAAAAATATTAATTTGCCTAGCAAATCTTATGCACAGTATTAAGAAAATTGTAAAATCATGGGGAATCTTAATGAATAATTAGTGAAAATAATAATTATAGTGGAAAATCCTAATGAATAATCACTAAAAATATTAATTAAAATGGCGAATCTCTCCTTTAAAAATTTGCATAGTTGGTCGACGCAATTGACCCATATGTTTTTTTTGTTTTTTTCAATATTGAATTAAGGGCCCACGGGTGGCAACCACCGATGAGCTCAAGGGGAAGTGCCCCTTGCAGCGGTCACCTTCTGGGGGTCGAGGGGGAAATGTCTCCTCGCGGGGTCTGTGGACAACGTATGAAGTGTTTTTAAAAAATCTCACTTGAAAAGTAAGACTAAATGAAACTTGAAAATTTTACCATCGATTAGATTTTAAATCTGACGATTGCAGGTTCATTTCGTGACCTAATACGCATGTGCCTTTTAAAAGGCTTTTTGAGGTGCGGATTTTTTTTTGGGCCACATGATTAAATCTAATGGTGTGGCCTAAAATAAATTTCATGCCTCAACAAGCCTTTTAAAAGGCACATGCATATTAGGTCACAAAATGAACCTGCAACCGTTTGATTGAAAAGCTAATCGATGGTAATAGATAAAAGCTCGTTGCCCTATTCAAGGCTAAAATACCCCTAAAATTAAATTGTAATTTATTATTAGTGGTGATATTGCCCCAAAATTAATCGAAGGAATATAATATTACTAGAGAATATAATTAATATTTTTAATTACTGTATAAACTACTGGCGAATCAGTGCCAATGATGCATTGTTTACATGGTGAATTAATCGACACAAAATTATTTTTTTGTAAAAACCTAGCGATTCAGTCTTTATTTTAGCTTGTACTATTCGCCATTTTTGGAGCTCCCAATTTCTATTATTTGCCAATTGGCAAAGATTCACCACTAAAGTTTCCCCTGAGGTGGGCCACACTTGTTTTGTGTCAAAAGGCTTGGTCAAACAAGCAGATAAGAAATTTAATAAGTTGAACAACCACACGGAAATTATTTTGGATCAAAAATTGATATTGAAGTGTTGTGATGATGAGAATTTTGTGCCAAATAAAGCATTTAAATTCATCCCAATAAATGAAATTGCAAACTACAAAAATAAAACTTTGATTGATATTATTGGGGCTATGGTGTATGTAGGAAAGGTATCAACTATTCAAAGAAAGGATTAATCTAAAATGATTCAAAGAACTATGAAACTTAATGATTTGTCATCCTCTTGCATTGACGTTAATTTGTGGGGCCCAAATTGGGAAGCAAAGGGTGACGAGTTGGAAAGTTTGTGCATTCCTGGTTCAATTTTCATACTTATTATTATAAATGGCCATGTTGGATATTTCAAGGGATCTATCGTGAATACATCCATAGGGATTGTTCTATACATAAATTATGACATCCAAAAAGCATAGGCCTTGATGCAACAAGGATATGTTGAGCCACCTACCATTGAGCCCTCCTAGACAATGCCTCAAAAGGTTTCTTTGGAAAATCATAGTCACTATTGTATATATCTTGGATCATTATCTTGCCTTACCATAAACTTTGCAGGCTACTGTCAAGGCAATAGTGAAATATATTAAAATTGATCCATTTTGTTACGCTGCATGTCCCTTGCAAGCCAATGGAAGACACTACCAAAAAAAGTGTGAAGAGTCCACCAATAATATGTGGTACTACCCTAAATGCCAGACAAACATGCCTGATTGTGACTTTTGATATTTGCTATAGCTAAAGATGGAAGACCACGCAGGCGAGATTTGGGCTAGTACTTTTGATGACGCTGCAACAAGATTATTGTAGATATAAACAAAAGACCTTTATATGTTGCAATATGAGTCTTCTACTAAAATGATTACTCAATCTATCATCAATGGTGTCATCTACACTTCTTTTGTTTTCACTGTTCTTATTAAAACTCAAACCTATAATTTAGAAACAAGGCTTAAAACAACAATAGTCAAAGTTACAAGAATTAACTTTGAAGCTGAGTGCAAGTTTTTTCCCTCGTATTTGTCTACAATATCCTCTCTTGGGCAAGACTTTACAAAGATAATAGTGGTACTTCCCTAAATGAAAGGCAATTGTACATGATTGTGACTTTGGATATTTTTTGTGGTTTGGATTGACTAGACATTTGTTTCCTTTTCCTTTTTTCATATTCCCATCACGTCAGAAGACCTTTTATTTTTGATCCTATTGCTTTGTTGCTTGTAGAATTGGTTATATATTAAGACAATGCACTATAACTTATAATGTTTAAAAAAAATGATATAGTTCTTTTGTTTTGTATTATTTATGTAGCTTATAGTTTTGTTTCACTTTCAATGTATGTCCCTCATTTTATTTTATGTTGTTTGGTTATAAAATTATGATGCCCTATTCAACACATGTATCTATATTTTTATTTGTTCTTATATATACTTGTGGGCATGGTTGTATGCATGTATACATCTACATATGCATATACATAAATATATATGAATGCAATTGAATTTTTTGAGTGCATACAACATATTGATACATATGTGTAGATATATGTGTTTGTAATGCATTTGTATGTGTGTGTGAGTGTGTATGTGTGTATATGAATTTTCCACATGTATTTATGAGGTCTTCTATTTATCTATATACAGATATGTCCAGTTTTTAATATAAATATAGTTATTTTCTTCTTGTTTGTTTCGATTACCACATACTTTTATCTCTCCACACTTGTTGTTAGCTCTAATATTGGCCTCATTGAATCCATAGTTATTCCACATTTGATTGTTGCACATGATTAAAATGGAGAATGTAATAGATTTTTTTTTTCTAATTTCTTTGGTTTTAATCTCCTTGTGTTGGCTAAGTGTACAATATTGTCATATATGTGCTTTATAATCTTCTCATGTTGCTTAAATGTGGTCCTGCCTTTGCATTCATAAATCCAATTTAAATATGGTTATCGTTCATTTTATTAGAGTATGTGCAGGATCATGATGGGCTAAAAAGTGGTGATATGTAAGTGATATGATGGCCCATGTGGTTGACGACCTTTTTTTTACCCAAAACTGGTGAAACGAAAAGGGTTTTTAAAGGAGATTCTCAAATTTCCACTAATATAAATTATTCTTTACTTTGAATTTAATAAATAATTAATATTCATTTTCTATTTGAATTACGACTAAAGTCCTTATTGATAGGCTAATTGAAAAACATCTATAGCTTTCAAATGGTATCACAATTCTTCAATCTAAAACATGTGTCACATTCTATTCTTCTCATACTATAGGATTAAAAAAATAAAATTGAATTTCATGAAGTTTTGACCAAGTTAAGGTGGTCAAACATACGAGTTCTTTATATTTTTTAAAATTTGTAATACAAAAATCATTATTAATTATTTACTCAAGGAAAAAATCACAAAAAATATGCATCACATCAGGACATGAGTCCTCACTTATATCTAAAATATTATAAAAAAATATTATCATTTTATTCTAGTTAGGGTGGCACCTACTTCTTATTTTTTTGCTAAAATTGAAGTACTACTGCATTGAAATTTCAAATTTTCATCAAATAGATTTAAAAAAAAAAAAGCCTAGTAGTTTAGAAACTACATTCAATTTGCTAGAGATTGTATTGTTACATATTTTTAAAATAATATAGATATCTTATTCAAATTTTTATGTCAAGTTGCCTAACTTTGATTTTCTAAATTTTCATCGCCACTTAAGGGCCTGCTTTTTTCATGATGATCCTGCACATGTTACCCATTAGAGTTGTATAAAAATTCATTTTTGTTATAATATTTCCTATGTAATGTTTAATGATGGATCATATATGTTTATATTTTTTGATTATGTTGGATCAGTGTAGAATATTCTCATAGATGTGCTTTATAATCTTCTAATGTTGCTTAAATGTTCTCTCTACTGCTTTGGCATGTCCATTCATAAAGTCATGTTGCATATGGATATCATATGGTTCTCGACTATAATGTTTGTTCCCTTGATAAATTACTTATTTCAATCTCATGACTATGTTTTTAATCTTTTAATTATGGCTGAATGTTGAATATATTGGTCTTGGCTCTCCATTCATAAATCCATGTCACATATATATGTATCTAAACAAAGACGCACAAAACACACATATATATCTAAATTTATACTTTTTGATACATGTAATTACTTTTAAACTTATACATATATATTCTCAGATGCATTGACAAGTATAGGTGTGGATATTTATGTATGTTGTGCAGCTCAAGCTACAACCCAACATTGAACAATGCCTTATTGAAAATAACATAAACTTCTTAATTAATTTGGTAAGTTTTAAATGCAAGCTATTATTGCAACCATCACCAATATATGGAACCCATACATGAAATAATGTTTATGTCACAAGTTGTGCCAAGTGATGTCTATTTTCTCTGTGCAAGAAACATACATATATATCTACATTTAAAATTATCTATATTTTTTCTCACATGTATTGACAAGTTTAGGTGTGGATATATATGTATGTTGTTTGTAAACAAACTTGTCACAGTGGTGGCTCACAATCTTCATATCAGCTAGAGCTACAGAACAACAGTCAACAATACCTTATTGAAAATAACACAAACTATTCAATTGCTCTGGTAACTTTATAATGCTAAATATTATTGTGGTTGTCAGAACTATATGGAAACCATACATGAAAAAATGTTTTCATGCTAGCCTATGCAAAGTGATGTTTATTTACTTTGCTCTCATGCTGATTTCTCTATTGACAAGTCCACCTATAGATATATATGTCTGTTGTTTACATATAACTTTAGATGCATACATATCTGTATAGAGTTTACTTTTTAAGTGTATATGTGGATTTTTTTATTGCATTTCAACCATCACCACTACATGGAAACCATAAATGAAATAATATTTTTTAATCTATTGAACAAAAATCAACAATGCGTATATATATGCATCTAACTTTAGATACATATATGTATCAGTGTAGCTTTTTTTTCTCAATTGCATATATATGTATTGCATGCGTTGGATGCATATGTAGGAATCTATTGCTTGGAAATATATAGACACAAAAAGTATGTTTTTAATTTCTTGTGTTTCATTTTTCTTTTCCTGTGTGCATATATGTATGTATGTGAAATTAGATGTAGACAACATTCATATATACTCATCCCCATGTTTATTATTTTGGGAAAATGTTATTTTTTTCATCCTCAAAAAGGAATTCTTACAATAATAGGCTTTATATTACGCCTAACAAGAAATATTTGTTTCACCATTCATCATAGTGGTGGACAATGTATGTTCTTGCTCGGGGGTTTGCTAAGAGCCTATGAGGATCCATGACCCAATATGGTGGGGTGGAGAGCAGGCCTTTGTTTGTTGTGTTTCATTTTACTTTCCCTATGTGAAGATGTATATTTGTGAAATTAGACATGGACACCATTCATCCCTATGTGCAAATATGTATGTATGTGAAATCACATGCAAACAAGTGATATTTCCATGCTAGCCTATGCCAAGTGATGTTTATTTCCTAGCCTATACCAAGTGATGTTTTTTTTTTTTCTCTCGTGGTGATTTCTCTATTGACAAGTCCACCTTTGGATATATGTGTGTGTTGTCTACATATAAATTTAGATGTATATATCTGTATATATTTTTCTTTGTAAGTGTATATGTGGACTATTTTATTGCTTTCCAACCATTGCCACTACATAGAAATCATAAATGAAATAATATTTTTGAAGCTATTGAGCAACAATAAACAATGCGTATATATGTGCATCTAACTTTAGATACATATATATTGGTGTAGATTTTATTTTTCAACTACATATATATGTATTACATGCATTGGATGCATATGCAAGAATTTGTTGCTTGGAAATATATACACACAAAATGTATGTGTTTCTTTTGTTGTGTTTCATTTTTATTTTCCTATGTGCAGATATGTATCTATTTGAAATTAGATGTAGACAAAATTCATATATACTCCTCCCATGTTTATTGTTTTGGGAAGATAGTTGTTATTTGTTTCATCCTAAAAAAGGAATTCTTACAATGATAGGCTTTATATTAAGCGTAATAAGAAACATTGGTTTCATCATTGATCATAGTGGTGGAAAATGTATGTTCTTTCTCAAGGGTTTGTTGAGAGCCTTTGAGGCTCCATGACCCAATATGGCAGGGTGGAGAGCAAGCCTTCTTTTATTGTGTTTCATTTTACTTTCCCTATATTTAGATATGTATGTATGTAAAATTAGATGCATACAACATTCATATATACTCCTTCCTATGTTTATTATTTTCATGAGATAGTTACTATTTTTTTTTGTAGGTCTATACTTAAAATTCTCCACAAAAGTTTATTGCTGCTTGGCATGTGTTGGCCTTATGTCCATTCATCTAAAATTTCTAAAACATTTGACAAAAGAATGGGTACATATGTTTCAATTGATAGTTGTAGTTTTCCTGTTCGAGAGAAGCATTGTGAATTTATTCAAATTTCTCTTATTAATTGAAACATGTGATACCTATTCTTGTGTGAATTAATTGTCTTAGGCTTAGGATTTTCAAGTTATTTTGTAAAAAAAAGAAGGAAAAGCAACATCCAAAACATGTGTGAAATTAGATGTAGCCAACATTCATATATAGTACTGCCTATTATGCATGCAAGGAATGCAACACATATATACATACTTACAAAACAAAATCTATGCTGATATATATATGACAACCATCAACACTACACAGAAACCATACAACAATTAATGTCGATGCCAAATGACGTTTAATTATAAAAAACATTGATACCACCATTGATTACACTGGTGGACAATGTATGTTAGTTTGTGACAATAATAAATGGTGAGACCAATGTTTCATCTCACACTTAATATACAACCTGCCATTCTAAGAAATATTTATTAAGGCCTGAACAAATAACAACTATCCTTCGATAAGTATAAAAATAGGACTTGTTTAATTCCTTTGCAACCATCCCCAGTATACGAGAATCATAAATGAAATAGTATTTCTAAAGCCACATGTCAAAAATCACCAATTCCTTATCGAAAATAGTGCAAACTATTACCGCAGGCCACACAAAAACAGCCAACAATGCCTTATCAAGAAGAACATGAACTATTTTATTACTTTGCAACCATCTTCAACACAAAAAAACCATACAACAATTAATGTTGATGCCAATTGACATTTAGTTTTGTTGGCCTTCTCTATCAACATGCCAAATTCTTTTAATATAAAAAATAAAAAAATCTGCCACATTTTTTCTGATCGAGGGTTAGATGCCAGAAGGGTTAAAAACTGGGAAGGCTGACAAAAATTCTAGACAAAGTGCACACAATAAGGCAAAACAACAAAACTGGAGCTTTCATAATTTTATCATTTGATTTTTGTTTTTTTAATCTTCTTGTGTTGGCTAAGTCTAGAGTACATTGATGTTGCATGTGAGTTCATAAAGTTATGTTGCACACGTGTATCTTTGATATTGCTACATTTACATAACTTAGAATGATAGGCTCTATATTAAGTGAAATAGAAACCCTTTGTAGAGAATTTTGAAAACAATCTATGTTCTTGCAAAACAACCAACCAAGAACATGCATTGTCCATTACTGCAATCAATGGTGGCATCGATGCTCCATATAACACTTAAAATACAACTTATTATTCCAAGAATGTCCCATCAAAATAATCATAGGGATTAGTATGTATCAACATTGTTTGCATCTACTATGACATACATACATATTTGCACATAGGGGAAATACATTTTCCATCATTGTGATCAATGGTGGCAACACCAAGACTTTTGTATTGCTTTTGCAACCATCGATCCATGCAAAAACCACAAAATAACCTCCAACCACCTGCACAGAAGCTCGCCATCCTAGCATGAATATTAATTGTTGTATGGTTTTCGTGTAGTGGTGATGGTTTTAACGACACCTTCCATTTAAAACCTCGGAAAACATAGCAAAAGTTTGCGTAATTTTTGATAAGGAATTGTTGGGTGTTGTTTTGTGCCTTTACCTGCTATCAGAGCTATGAGCTAGGATGATGAGCTTCTATGAAGGTGCAAGTTCAATTGACCTATTCAACACATGTATCAATCGTATGTATATATAAGTTTCCATCCATCTATATATGTATATTGTCTACATCTAATGCCACATACATTTATTTCTACACATAATTTCTATGTGTATATATTTCCAAGCAACAGACTCCTACATATGCATCTAATGCATGATGTTGGTTGCTAGTACTTGGTGCTTCAATATTAATTGTTATTTGGTATATGTATAGTGACGATGGTTGTAATAACACCTGCCATTTAAAACTTGAGAAAACATATTCCTTTCCCACCAAAAAAAATCTCATTTATGATTTTCCCTTTTAAAACCATTGCAGATTGTGTTTATGTGATTATGGAGGACAACCACACAGCGCTATCATGTGCTTGTGAGAGGACAATAAATTTATCGGTTTCATTATATTATTTATCACTAAAAGTACATGACAATGGTGTATGTTTCTCCATTCAACATAACCATTTTCAATGTTATGGCTGGCTTGGTTTTCATATTGTACATATCTACACTTTCTTACTTTCTAGATATATAGGTGTATGAACTTAGATGCACCTTTTTAGTTATTATTTCTTTGAGCCTCAAAAAGGAATTGTTAGAATGATAGGATTTGTATTAGGTGTAATAAGGAAAATTGGTTTCACCATTGATCATAGTGGTGGATAATTTATGTTCTTGCTTGGGGGTTTGGTGAGAGCCCATGAGGCTCCATAACCCAATATGGTAGGGTGGAGAGCAGGCCTTCTTTTGGTGAGTTTCATATTATTTTCCCTATGTGAAGTTATGTATGTCTATGAGATTAGATGCACATAACATTTTTATGTATGATAGGCTATATTAAGTGTAATATTAAACATTCATCTTTGTATTTATTACAATGGTACATAGTATACCTATTGTCTACATGTAATTACACATACATACATTTCCACACATTCTTTTTGTGTGTATATATATCCGAGAAAAAATCTCTACAAATGAATCCAAAACATGCAATTCCTATATATGTGCTTTCCAAATAAAATCTACACTGATATATAGGTATTTGAAGTTAGATGCACCTTTTTAGTTACTATTTCTTTCAGCCTAAAAAAGGAGTTGTTAAAATGATATGTTGTATATTAAGTGTAATAAGAAACATTGGTTTCACCATTGATAAAATTGTAGGACAATGTATGTTGTTGCTCTGGGGTTTGGTGAGATCCCATGAGGCTGCATGACCCAATATGGTAGATTGGAGAGCAAACCTTCTTTTGTTGTGTTTCATTTTATATTTCCTATGTGCAGATGTGTATGTTTGTGAGATTAGATGCAGACAAAATTCATATGTATGATAGGTTGTATATTAATTATAATATTAAACATTGATCTCAGCATTGATTATAGTGCTAGATAGTTTATGTTCTTTCTGAGGGGTTTGTTGGGAGCCCTCAAGGCTCCATGATGCAATATGATAAGGTAGAGAGCAAGCCTTATTTTAGTGTGTTTCATTTTTTTTTTCCTCTATGTGCAAATATCTATGTATGTGAAATTAGATGCAACCAATGTTTATATATAGTCTTTCCTATTATGCATGCAAGGTATGCAATGCATATATATACTTGCAAAACACAAACTATACCAACATATATGTTTCTCAAGTTAGATGAACTTTTTTGGAGTTTTTGCTCACTGGACATCTATTTTCTTTTCCCTTTCTCCCAATGTTCGTCCCATCAAAACAACTTTTTTTCATCATCTTGTTGCTTTGTTGCTTATAGAAGTGGTTATACATTGAGACAACATGCTCTAATTTTTAATCTTTCACAAAAAAAATTTATATGTGGACATGTATGTATGTGAAATTACTTATAGACAATACTCAGATACATCTACATTTAAACTTGTTGATACATATATATATACATCTTTGCAACTTTTTATTTCCTTGCTTCCTATCTATCACACCCATATGCACTCGGATTTAGAATTTCTCCTCTTAGTTCTTGTTGTCCATCATGCTACTAAACAATTATGATGTTTTGAGTTGGCGTAATCTCTTTAGGTATACCATTGTTCTTTAAGTTGGTGTTTGCAAGAACTTTATTATTTTCTTGATATTATTGTTGTAGGTTCCTCAACCTTGTTCAAGTTTCAGTACTACATCAAGTGTGGACCAAAAAGAGTTAGAAAAACACCAAATAAGACAAATTTATTATGTGCAACATAGAGACTAGATTTGTGCAAGTCGTTAGGCCAAATACTTGCAACAAAGAGACATTGTAGTTCATCTTTTCTTGGCCCCGCTTGATCAAGAGGTCAGACTGAAATTGCTACCAACTTTCAACTAGTTGCATTTAACAACTTTTTCCCCAAGCAAACATTCACCACCACGGGAAAAGGCCTCTAAGATAGTGAAAAATGAGAGAGTTTATTTTAGATGGGCCCAACATGATCGTATAGGATCAAATGATAAGTTTGTACGTATTACAGTGTCAAACTACGAGCATGCTGAAGTTTGCAACCATTTTGCACTTTAGACTCTAAAGGGATTTTGTTGATTGAAATTAGCTCAAAGTGACTCTACATGTTTCAGTGCAAAAGAGGACTATTATAAATACATTTTTTCACACTTCAAAACATATCAAAATTATAGGAGTGGTTACTTTGGAACACAACCCTCAGTTTTCTGCTATTACGCTTCACCATAGGCCTAATTAGGCTTGTTTGACATTCCAACTATTGGTTCTACCAACTCCAATGATCAATTCTTCATTACAAAGCACCCAACATGTCATATGTGCTTTATAAATTCAAATTCTATCAACTAGAATGGTTTCCAAATAACTTTTTCTATAAAACCCTACTTGTATGCAACCTTTCACACACAAAATAAGAGGATTTTCCACCTAGGGCATCAAATCGTCTTCATAAAACCTCCTCCGTTGCTCTTGCAGACTTTAAAAACTTAGAATACATCCTAATTACATCCATTCCACTGGCTCTCAGGAAATTTCACTAGTGGAATGGCTCAAAACTCCAATTTATTCTCTCTAAGCAACAAAACCTAGGGTTTCAAAGCAGTATGGAGTAAATGGATTCTAAAATGATCAAAACTAAATTAAATTCAATGAAATAAAGTCTTTTGGAAATTAAATTAAATTCCACATCAACTCCAATCAATTTGAGACCACTTTCAGGTCGTACAAGGCCATACTTGACCTCCTATAGCAGAAAATTACAATAGGAAAATGTAGAAAGCCAAAAATTTATTGATGTTCAACATACAAAATTTCCTCCACAATCTTGGTTCAACCATTACATGGTGTATTCAATATTTTCCAAGGAAAACTGACCGACTATAACTACCTTTTTAACCCCTAACAGTTCAACTTCCTCCAAATGCAAAAAATGCAAAGTTGCATATTAACTTTTGGCAACTTTTAGAAAATTGGAGCAACATTTACAATTCGACTACAACTAACTCAAAAAAATCACAAAGACATTAAACATGGTCTAAATAGACCCTATTCAATCAAAAACGTGACTCAAACACCAAAAACACAACATTAGTTACTTTTATGGATCATGGAGGCCTATGGTGCCCTGCACCACATCATCCCTCTTTCACGCTTTCCTTTGGCTCTCATTAGAGATGATCTACTTATTTTCAAAGAATTAAATTTCTTTATAAGGTTCACCTTGTTCTTGGTTTTACTACTTAATAGTGTTGTTGTCATCACACATTGTGTGACACAACTATCCTTCGTGTGTGAGGTAGAACGCACGCTCTCATATGCACTCATCAATTTATTTACAATAGAATTTTTACTTCAGTCATTCGAAACTCTTAGCCCAAGAACCTTCATGGTGGGCCTAAATTTGAGTCTCCTCTTCATTTCAACAAATAGTTGGCATCTTCCAACCTCACTTAGCTTCACATAAATAAAATCCATATCCTCTATGCATATATTTGACATGTACATTTTGGAATCTTATTAGGCATCCATTTCAAAACATTTGAATCAATATCAATAAAAAATGTAGGTTTTCTATGCATAACTCTAGGAGGAGTTCTCAAATGTAAATTTTTGTCAACATTAGGAAGGTAAACAACATCGGAGTTAGATCATGTACCTTCAATTGGAGGTGCAATTGATGACATACCTTGATATTGACATGTAAAAAATGTTGTGCCTCCAACTTGAGATGTTGTTTGTGGAGTGCCTTCAAATAGAGATGTGTTTGTTGTTGTAATTTCAAAACACAATGTTGTTGATGGTGTCTTCAATTGGAGATGTGATTTCCAATGTACTTTGAAAACCACATGTTCTTGTCGGTGTGTCTTCAACTGGATATGTGCATTGAACTTCACCTATGGTTGATGATGTGCACCCAACTTTGGTACCCATTTTTGTCCTTCCATGAACTTTCCTCATTTGTTCCCTTTTTTTTGCTAATTAGACATCTCTCTTAGATTGCATGGGAATTTTTGGTTGTATGGGCTGAAATTCCTTTGCTTCACAAGCTACATTTTTTGATTCCCTTCTCCTTTCTTTTTTAACTACACATTCTCCTAGTGTTAGAGCCTTCAATAATTCCCTTGGCATGACATTGAATGCTACATGTTCACAAACACACATAGAACCACAAACATACATAGAACAAAAGTAAGTAATGCATTTTATGAAACATATTGATATCATTGATTACATTGCATTAAATATGAAACACACCAAAGAATTTTATAAAAGAAGGTAGTGAGCTATTTGGAATTATCAAACATGTCTATGCTATAAGATTTTTCATACATACATCTACCTCCATACGGCAAGAAAAGTGAACAATGCATAAATTTTCAAACATATATGTACCGTTGATTACGTTGTATTTTATGAAACACAATAAGAATTTAATGAAGCATATTGATATCGCTGATTACATTGCATTGCATATCTTTAAAACTCAAAGCATTACTTTACATTGCATAACTAAAGTGACTTATCAAATATTACATATCTTATCAAACATTTTTGTCCCCGACCTACAATTTATAACAAGCTTCAATAAACCCATAACTTTTGATGCATCTGGTTAAAATATATGAAACTTGGTACTAATTTTCTATATGCATGTGCTGACAATAGAAGGGTTGTTAAATCATCATTTTGTGTGAGTTTTTTATGACAATTTGTTTCTTTTTGCAACTTTACTAAGTAAAACCTAGTACTTTGAAGGATTTGTAGAAAAATTTCTTCATGTAAGCATTGATCAATGTTAAGACTTAGGTTTGAGGGGATTATTTGGAGTGTGGACAAATTCTTAGGAGCAAACAAGTTTCAAACTAGTGTAGGGGCACCATGATAGTCTATTTTGAAAATAGGATCTTAAGTTGGTTTTTAGGAGTTTGAGTCATTTTTCATTCAAATAATGTCATAATAGACCATTTATTATGTAACTTGATTCACTTGGTCGGTTGGGAGTTCATTTTTCAAATTTCATCAAAAGTTGATGGAAGATTGCAAAAATGAAAAATTACGAGATTGAGGAATGCCAATGGTTAAGTAACTTAAAGGTTGGTTTGAGTTGGTTTCTTGTTTTATTCTTAGTTTCTATAGGTTAAATACAATGTATTTGATCAAACAGATAGGTTCTTGAAGATTTGATGTCCATTTGGTGAAGAAAAGCAATAAGAAACCCTCATTTTTTTGTGTGTTTTCTCCAAATTTTATTGTTTCAGGTCTCTGCACGGTTTTTTACTAATTGTACTTGAGCCCAAATGTATTAAATATTGTGGTTAGTTGAGTTAACTTTCTTTTGGAATTGATTTGTGTTGATTTAATTAAGGTTTGTGAATTTTATAACCATTTTACTAAACGCAGGTCTCAAACCTTGTTTTGAAGGTTTGTGGTTGTATAAAATGGACTAATGGCCCATTCCACTGATTGTATCTCTTGTAGCCTGGTGGAATGGGTCCAATATGGTAGGGTTAGATGTTATAGTATGAATTTTGAGCAAGGAGTAGGATATGATGGAGTTTTGATGCTGCCCTAGGGGTATTTGTGTGAATTTTGGCTTGAAAATGGTGGTTTTAGAATGGTAGTTTAGTGAAATAGAAATGGTAGAGGAAGGGAGCTGATTTTTTTAGTATGGGTAGACATATTTGAGTGTTTCTGAAGAGTTGGAAAAGTGGTTAGAGGCCTAGAATTTTTATTTTCAATAAACCTTCCTTGTTTCAAGCATAGAAAGGCCTAAAGCAAGGGTTTCGTGTTTAGATACATTAGAGAGGGTTCTGGTGAATCAAAATTGTTGAATCTAAAGTTTTGTAGGCTACTGAAGGTCTGTCAAAAGATAATTGAGACTGGAAAAGTGTTTGAAGGTATGATTCAATGTAAAAGTGGCCTAATTGGCCTATTGGGGCAGCGTAGTAGCATTATTTTGGTTATGTTGGTCCAAAGTGACCTAGTGTGTTTTTGAGATATATTTTTGAAGGCCTTAATGGGTGTTTGAAAAGGTCAAGGGTTTGTGGGTTTGAGTTTTATTTGAAAAGATATGAACAAATTTCTTTGTTGTGAATGATACAAGGAAGTGAACATGAATTGGTGAGTTGAGCATTGAATTGAGGTTTTTGAGATTGAATATTGTTTGAAATTGATCTAATTGTGATTGTTAAAGGTTTTGTCTCCCTGATCTGCATCAAAAACCCAGGGTATAAGTTGTTGCCACCTTTGAAAACTAGAGAATCTTGTGTTTATTGTTGTCAAAACCACATTGTGATGGTCAACGAAGCCATGAAGAAGATGAATTCATAGAAGGGTTTTTTATTATATATCTTGTAATTATTCACAATTTCTTTGGCAATGAGGTAACTTAGAAAGAGAATAAGCATTCTCAATTGCATAATCTTTTTCCCTTTTTTCATTTATTAGAAAGGTAAATGGTATGAATGAATGGAAACTTGCATTAACAACTATGATCACTCACTTGAATTTACCTAAGCACATGTGATGAAGGTGATTTTTTTATGGAACAAAAAAAAATGGAAACTTGCATTAAAATTGATGAAAGCTATTAGGTTTTCCAAATTAGTTGAAAATAATTTTTTTCCCACAACCATCACTAATAATGAAAACCAAGAGATTTTATTGTAGAAGGGCCCAACGCAATCCCTTAGTCTCAAACAAGAATTTTCTAAGCATCATGGTGTCCAAATACAAGGATGTTGAAGTTTGTAGCCATTTTTCACTTTGTACTCTTAAGGGTTTTTTCTAGTTGAATGTAGCTCGAAGTGATTCCGCGTGTTTTGGTGCACAAGAGGACCATGCCTAATGTAAACATACATATCTGAATGCGTCGAAATTGTCCATTTGGTCACACAAGTTGTGGAATGAAAGTTGCACCACTTTGCAACTTTCAACTACTTACATTTGATAAATTTTTCCCCAAGCAAAAATTTTCCACCATGGCAAAAGGCCTCTGAGATAGAAAAAACTGAGAGAGGTTATTGTAGAGGGTCCCAACATTATCCCATAGGCTCAGACAAAAATTTTATAAATGTCGTGGTGTCGAATACGAGCATGCTCAAGTTTGCAACCATTTTGCATTTTAGACTCTTAAGGGATTATGTCGGATGAATGTTGCTCGAAGTGATTCCATGTGTTTCATTGCATAAGAGGACCATTCCTAGAAAAAATGTACCCATCTAGATGAATTGAAATAGTCAATTTGGTCACACGAGTTGCAGAATGAAAGTTGCACCACTTTGCAACTTTCAACTACTTTCATTTAACAACTTTTTCCCCAAGCAAAAATTTGCCACCATAGGAAAAGGCCTCCAAGATAGTGAAAATTGATATATTTTATTTTAGAGGGGCCTAACATGATGTCATAGGCCCATAATAGAAGTTTCTAAGCATCACAGTTTCCAACTGCAAACATATTGAAGTTTGCAGCCATTTTGCACTTTAGACTCTTAAGGGATTTTTCTTATTGAATATAGCTCGGAGTGACTGTGCAGGTTTCAGTGAAAAAGAGGACTATTCTAAATGCCTTTTTTGACACTTCAAAACATATCAAAATTATAGGGGTGGTTAATTTGGAACACAACCCTCAATTTTCTTCTACTATGCTTCACCATAGGCCTAATTAGGCTTGTTTGACATGTCAACTATTGGTTCTACCAAATCCAATACTAAAGTCTTCATTCCAGAGTACCCAACATGTCATATGTGGACTAAACATGAAAATTCTATAAACTATAATTGTTTCCAAACAACGTTTTCTACAAAATCCTACTTCTATGCAACCTTTTATGCCCAAAACAAGAGGATTTTCCACCTATGGAATCACCTAGTCTTCATCAAACCTCCTCCCTTGCTCTTGAAAACTTCAAAAACTCAAAACACATCCTATTTACCTCCATTCCACTGACTCTCAAACCATTTCACTGGCGGAATGGCTCAAAACTCCATTTTATTCTCTCAAAGCACCAAAACCTAGGGTTTCAAAGGACTATGGAGTAAATTGGTTCTAAAATGCTCAAAACTAAATGAAAGTCAATGAAACCAAGTTTTTTTGGAAAGTATTGAAATATACTCTAACAAAAAAATTTGATTTTCAATAACAAATACAATGTAACCAAGCACCCGTTAAGGTTAGTTTAACCCAAAACGTTGCATGAAAAAACTCTAACCAAGAATGCGCCCTAAAACCACTTAAGGAGGAGGGGCGAGCATATGGTCAGAGGATACCTAGGATCTACTGAATCAAATTTACAAAGATTACAACTGAAAGAGAGAGAATAAACTCGACACCAAGAATGTGCACTCAAGATCCTTTAACAAGAAAGGTGCTAACATATGGTGGAGTACTAATGCTGAAATTGAAATGAAATAGGAGGATAACTAGCCATGAGAAACTTTTCGCACTACCACCAAATAGTGGGGGGGAAAATATTACAATTCAAAACTAATTCATCTGTTGCGGCGGGCATCCACTCAACAGTGGGAATTTTCCACTTGACAGTGGGTGAGAAAGAGAGATACAAATGTTTATTCTCCACATTGGGAAATCACAAGTAAATGCAGTAAGAACAATGACTGGATTAGTACTACTAAATCTCAGCCTTACAATGAAATAAATCTGCATTTTTCATGTGTTACAATAATATAATCAATGCAAACTCCTGAAGAATGTTTATTACAATATATAATCTTCTCAATCACCAAGATATAAGCCAAAATCTGAATGTTTAACAATCTGATATGCATAAACAACAGACTAAAAATATCAATCAGAAAACATGTAAATCAAATGAAATGCTCATGACTCTTCAAATATACCTCCGAATGATGTAAAATAAACTGAAAAAGTATTCTAAGAGGTAGGCGCCCAATATCCAACCCACAAACCTTAAAGATGTTAATGATTTTCACCTACTACCATGACTGAATCAGCAATAATAAAATCTAGAAATAACATCTGAATCTTCACCTTAAGGCTCAATGTGCACTTCTGAATGAAGCACACTCTCAATCCATCATCTAGGGAACCATAGTTTTAGGCCCGAAGAGTGGAATAGAATTGCTAAGCTTTCCCTTAGCTGGATTCTGGATTTCAAACCAGCATCATAACTTTGCTTTCCAAAACATAACATAATCAGCTCTCCACAATGCAGCAATATATAAGTTTTCAATGGGAAAATGAAACACTTTGAATTCCAAGAAGTTGAGTCACTTCAACTTCCCAAGGGATGCCACCTTCAACCATTCACTTTATTGTGAAATATTAAAACATTATTTCCCTTCCCTTTAGGCGTCCATTTCTATTTGCAACAATAAAGCATTTTAATAAATCATTAAATGCTTAACATGACCCCTTAATGTCCCCTCTTTAAAAAAACAAGAACTTATCACTCCTAGGCATGGGGGTACAACTTAAAAACATGAAATTAACTAAGTATAATACTTAGTCCAAGGAGATAACCAAAACCAAAGCCAATACTGAAATTGATGGATTACCATAAATAGCATGATGACCTAAGCTGAACTACATATGATGATACTGCCAAGATTAGACTTACTAAAAATAGCCATTGCCAAAAATAGTAAGTTCACTTCTACTCAACAGAAAGCCAAACTGGTTGGCCACACTAAACTACAAAAGATTGAGTTGTTGCTAGAGTGATACTGCTATAAATATACTTACCAAAAATAGCATATTGCTATAAATAGTAAGTTTTCCAAAACCACATTTGTATGTCAACTGAGCAGTATCATGACTTACTATAAATAGTAAGTTTTCCCATTTTGCTTAGCCTACGAGTTTATGGAAATAGGCTAAATCCAATTGTAGAGCGTAGGGCTAAATCGAGGACATTACTGTCCACCCTTCCCAAAATTGCTTGTCCTCAAGCAATGTCACCACACTCCAAGAAAACTATTTGATCCATACTATGCCAAGTAGGATCCCGGGGTTCCAGATCCATCTGTGAGAAGACCCACCCGACTGATGTTGCATCACTCTGATCACACGAGAATAACCAACACTCCAAATCTGCACTAACCCTCCTTGTAACCCCAAAGAGTTACCATATCTGAGACCCAAACTGATAGATCTGGAAGAACTGATGTAAAAAATAACTTGCAGCATCTCATGTCCAACAAACTCTAAGGATTTAATATCATCAATGCCAATGACTATCAACATTTTGGACATAAGGAAAAATGATCTAAGTATCTCAACAATATTCTTATCAACGAAACTCCTCAAAGCATCAAATAGAGTAACAACTCCTTCAAGGCTTCTTGCAAAGAAGAAAACAACTATTTGCAAAAGCTCAATAGTCTCATCCTCAGAACTCCTCAAGGATGAACAATGCCTCCTCCAAATAATTTTGATATATCCAAGAAGGCTTCTGAAAATTTTCACTAATCTCTCTACAAGAGTCTCAAAAAGTCGAACCAAATCAAGCATTGGTTTGTTGTCCCAAGCATATGTACAAGTAAATGTACCAAGATAGTCACTGAGATGAACCTAAACACTTTCTAGATGCAGGTCCGAATCACTCCAAATCTTCATTTCTCCCACTTGAGACCAAAAATCATGGCTAACAGAAGATTGGAAAGTCTAAAAATGAATGCACTAGCTACTGAACAAGACGGAAATGGTCAACTTGAGATCTGATTTAAGGAAAATCAGCATCCAAGGAGATAAATAGTTGCTGCAAAACTGAAAATCAGCATCCAAAATATTACATTTGCACATATCCACAGCTGAAAACAACCTTTCTAAAGATTTCATCATAGAAAAGAACCGATCATTGCTCAAAATCTCTCTCCAATCCATTTGTTGATGAACAAATGGATCCATCAAGTGGTTGGTAAAGAAGGGAACATCACCATTAATTCTGAAATTTTGATCCTTATCCCTCCAAGGAACCTTCCTACCATAACCCAAAAGATTTTTCATTCCACATCGAGGGTGCCAAAAAAAGATACTTGACCAAGAATGATCCACCACACCCCTGAAGAAATTCACAAAATATTCCTGGGTGCCAATCAACTCCAAATGCACACTCAGAAAATTATTGACTTCTTTAGTGAACCACTGAAGTTTATCCAAGAAAACTTCAAAAACAAGGGAGCCTGAAACAAACATTGTCTTCAAATCCATCTTCCAAGACAGGTTAGTGTGAGCATTACTCAATCCAAAGAATAAACTGCCAGGCATGTAGACAACATGTTTTGACAACACCTTGGTGTCAAAAATGGGGAAGTCATCATGAATCAACACTTCCCATATGGAGATTGAATTCTCTAAACCTCTTATGCATTCACTTACAAGCAAGCTTGGAGGATTATCAATCACAGAGTAGAACGTGTCCTCACATTCTCTAAGATGTTTGAAATCAGCTAGCTGGTCTCCAACCTCCATTACACCCAACTGAGCATTCTCTATCATGCACTTTGTTGATTCAAGCTCAAGGGTAAGCTTATCAACCTTTCTTTCACTTCTTTGAAAAACAACACTAATATTCTTTGTGAATTCGTAGGCATAATCTCGATCTCTAATCCAGCATAGACACTCTGATTTCATAATCACTAAGGAGTCTTTAATAAATTGCAGATTAAAGAGAGTGACTCTATCCAAAACTCCTTCCTGTCTCTCTTCAATCAAACTATATGAGCGGTCAAATCTGAATAAGGCATACACCTCATCCTCAATGGAAAACATGAATTGACCTTTCCACTCACAAAACTGCAAGGATGGTGAACTGATGATCAGTTGTATTTCAAAATCAGAACTTTGTTTCTTGTCTTTGCTACCCCCATAGCTGCTCCAATATTCTTGTCTTTCACCACCCACTAATTGAAAATGCTCAAGGTCATGAAGAGAATCAAATCCTACCAATTCTTTGGGCCTTTGTTTATAATCATCTTCAAGATGTGATAAATTTGATTTGAATTTGATAACCTCTTTAACAACTTCATCATCAAGGGCCCTATGGTCTTCAAGCTCCATTTCCCCTTCACTGTCTCCTTGATTATATACTGAAGAAGCCCCCAACTTGATCAATGAGTCATTATTGATCGCAATCCTGAAAGTTTTAGCAGCAACAAATTCTTCCTTAGTGGTTGCAACCATCTTACAGGATTCATTATGCGGCTTACGCATGCAAGCTTCTTTGTCAAAGACATTTTCTCCTCCAAGGGCCATATCAAAGCTTGCAGTGAAATCAAAATTTTGTTCTTTCTTCGGATCAAAGGGAAATTTATCCCATACAAATTCATTAACAAAATTAGGTGCCTTCACACCCGGATCCCAAAGGAAAGGCTGATTATTTTTATCAAAAGGAAACTACCCTTCGAACTTCACTTGAAATGGTGACTCTTTAAATGAGACACCTCCCAACTCAAAAAAGCTGACATCTTCATGAGAATATTTCTTCAAGATCTTAGTTTGATGACCAAACTCAAAACCACATGAATTTTCATTATTATAATGAAGTAAGGAATCATCACTATTAGCTGGTTTGAAAATTATATCCTCCTTACCTTCAATAAGAACTTCATTTGAAAGTATAATATTGATCTCTTCATTTGTAGTCACAAACATACCAAGGAGGTCTCCTTGATTCCTTGACATAAACTCTTCATGGGAAATCGAAACTATTGTTGCCTCTTTTCATTCATCCTCAACTTGTGTAGATAGCTACATATCAATAGGTACTTCTTGGGATACAACCTTAGAATCATTGAGAAACAATATTTTATTTCCATCTTCTACATTAATAACTTCCTCTTTGTTCTGCTCTGTCCTCTTCAAGTGTGGCTGGAATTTTCTCTCACACTGAATGAATAAATCTCTGATCAACATACCAACAATAGAGGAATTCTTTCCTTCTTGTTCATGAATGTTTAGCAGAAAGGATAGGATGTTTTTAGGAATGTCATCCAACTCATTGATAATTAAGATCAAAATGTTTTTCATTGTTGCAACTACATCCTCCTCTTGTTCACTCCAAGTTGAAATGAAGAGGTAATGAATCAAATAATATATTTGATCTTACATACCCAAATCTATCAGCGACACACTTATTTTGAATTCCGAAAAGATCTTCAGTATAGCAACTCTTATGGAGTACTGATTGCTATCAGTTTCATCAAGATCTTGAAAACTTTCCACAAACATATGAAGAACTCTCTTCATAATTTTATCATCATAGGGCACCAAAGGTTCCAAAATTCTCATCACTTCACCAAGGCATGAAGTAACCATCAAATTTACTTCTTCATCAGGATGCCTCAGCCAATGGGGTTGATTCAAAAAAGTCACAGCGGGAGCTAATGCCAACTGCATTTCCTCTGAGGGTAATTGCTTCACTTTCCTCAAACACTGTTCTAAAAAATGAAGAATGTTTTCTTCATTCTCCTTTGACTGAAATTCTTTGTCAAGACTCTTTCTAGCCATATAAAGTGTCTCTGCCAAATTCATTTCTTCTTCATTAGCCATACCTCAATCTAACAAGACAACGTTTCTAAAATCACTGAAAAGGTGTCAACTTCAATACTTCTGAAGCTGAAACTAAACTCTTCTACTTTTTGATGTAGTATCGGTCTTCTCTGACTCTCATAAGATGGCAGGAAAACAGGCTCTGATACCACTGAAATATACTCTCTCAAAAAAAATTGATTTTCAATAACAAATACAATGTAACCAAGCACCCATTAAGGTTAGCTTAACCCAAAACGTTGCATGAAAGAACTCTAACCAAGAATTCACCCTAAAACCACTTAAGGAGGAGGGGTGGGCATATGGTCAGAGGATACCTAGGATCTACTGAATCAAATTTACAAAGATTACAACTGAAAGAGAGAGAATAAACTCGACACCAAGAATGTGCACTCAAGATCCTTTGATAGGAAAGGTGCTAACATATGGTCGAGTACTAATGCTGAAATTGAAATAAAATAGGCGGATAACCAGCCATGAGAAACTTTCCACACTACCACCAAATAGTGGGGGGAAAAATATTACAATTCAAAACTAATTCATCCGTTGCGGCGGGCATCCACTCAATAGTGGGAATTCTCCACTTGACAGTGGGTGAGAAAGAGAGATACAAATGTTTATTCTCCACACTGGTGGTAAACCAGCCAGGGGTTAAAGTGTTTGCATTAGGAAATCACAAGTAAATGCAGTAAGAACAATGATTGGATTAGTACTACTAAATCTCAGCCTTACAATGAAATAAATCTGCATTTTTCATGTGTTACAATAATATAATCAATGCAAACTCCTGAAGAATGTTTATTACTATATATAATCTTCTCAATCACCAAGATATAAGCCAAAATCTAAATGTTTAACAATCTGATATGCATAAACAACAGACTAAAAATGTCAATCAGAAAACATGTAAATCAAATGAAATGCTCATGACTCTTCAAATATACCTCCGAATGATGTAAAATAAACTACAGAAGTATTCTAAGAGGTAGGCGCCCAATCTCCAACCCACAAACCTTAAATTTGTTAATGATTTTCACCTATTGCCATGACTAAATCAGCAATAATAAAATCTGGAAATAATATTTGAATCTTTACCTTGAGGCTCAATGTGCACTTCTGAATGAAGCACACTCTCAATCCATCTTCTAGGGAACCATAGTTTCAGGCCCGAAGAGTGGAATAGAATTGCTAAGCTTTCCCTTAGCCGGATTCTGGATTTCAAACCAGCAACATAACTTTGCTTTCCAAAACATAACATAATCAGCTCTCCACAATGCAGCAATATATAAGTTTTCAATGGGCAAATGAAACACTTTGAATTCCAATAATTTGAATCACTTCAACTTCCCAAGGGACGCCACCTTCAACCATTCATTTTATTGTGAAATAATAAAACATTATTTCCCTTCCCTTTAGGCGTCCATTTCTATTTGCAACAAGAAATCATTTTAATAAATCATTAAATTCTTAACATGATTCCTTAATGTCCCCTCTTTAAAACAACATGAACTTATCACTCCTAGGCATGGGGGTACAACTTAAAAACATGAAATTAACTAAGTATAATACTTAGTCCAAGGAGATAACCAAAACCAAAGCCAATACCGAAACTAATGGATTACCACAAATAGCATGATGACCTGAGCTGCACTGCAAATGATGATACTGCCAAGATTAGACTTACTAAAAATAGACACTGCCAAAAATAGTAAGTTCACTTCTACTCAACAAAAATCCAAACTGATCGGCCACACTGAATTGCAAAAGATTGAGTTGTTGCTAGAATGATATTGCTATAAATGTACTTACCAAAAATATGATATTGTTATAAATAGTAAGTTTTCCAAAACCACATCTGTATGTCAACTGAGCAGTATCATGACTTACTATAAATAGTAAGTGTTCCCATTCTGCTTAGCCTACAAGTTTTTGGAAATAGGCTAAATCCAATTGTAGAGCGTAGGACTAAATCGGGGACATTACAAGTATATTCAATTCCACATCAAATCCAATCAATCTTATACGACTTGCAGGTCGTACAAGGTCGTACTTGACCTCTTGTAGCAAAAAATTACAATAGGAAAATGTAGAAAACCAAAATTTATTGATGTTCAACTTACAAAATTTCCTCCACAATCTTGGTTTGACCATTACATGGTGTATTCAATATTTTCCAAGAAAAACCAACCAACTACAACTACCTTTTTAACCCCTAATTGTTCAACCTCCTCCAAATGCAAAAAATGCAAAGTTGCATAGCAGCTTTTGGCAACTTTTAGCAAATTGGAGCAAAATTTACAATTCAACTACAACTGACTCAAAAAAATCACAAAGACATTAAACATGGTCTAAATAGACCTTATTTAGTAAAAAACATGACTGAAACAACAAAAACATAACATTAGACTCTTTCATGGATCATGGAGGCCTATTGTGTTGTGCACCACATCATCCCTCCTTTCATGCCTTCCTTTGGCTTGCATTAGAGATGATCTACTTATTTTAAAAGACTTACATGTCTTTGTAAAGTTCACCTTGTTCCTTGCTTGATTGGTTAACAGTGTTGTTGTCATCACACATTGTGTAGCAGAACTATCCTTCGTGTGTGAGGTAGAACATGCACTCTCATATGCACTCATCAAGTTATTTACAATCGAATTTTCACTTGAGTCATTTGTAACTCTTAGCCCAAGAGCCTTCATGGTGGGCCTAAATATGATTTTCCTCGTCATTTCAAAAAATATTTGGCATCTTCCACCCTCACTTAGCTTCACAAAAAATAAACGCCATATCCTCTATGCATATCTTTGATATGTACGTTTTGGAATCTTATTAGGCATCCATTTCAAAACATTTGAATCAATATCAATAAAAAATGTAGGTTTTCTATGCAAAACTCTAGGAGGAGTTCTCAAATGTAAATTTGTGTCAACATTAGGAATATCAACAACATTGGGGATAGATCGCATACCTTTAATTGGAGGTGCAATTGATGACATACCTTGAGATTGACATGTAAATGATGTTGTACATCCGACTTGAGATTTCATTTGTGGAGTGCCTTGAAATAGAGATGTTTTTTCTAATGTAATTTTGAAACGTAATGTTGTTGATGGTGTGTCTTCAATTGGATATGTGATTTCCAATGTACTTGGAAAACCACATGTTCTTGTTGGTGTGTCTTCAACTAGACATGTGCATTGAACTTCACCTATGGTTGATGATGTACCCCAACTTTGGTATCCATTTTTTTCCTTCCATGAACTTTCCTCATTCATTCACTTTATTTTTCCAATTAGACATCTCTCTTAGATTGCACGGGAATTTTTGGTTGTATGGGCTGCAATTCCTTTGCTTCATGAGCTAAATTTTTTGATTCTCTTCTCCTTGCATTTTTAACTGCACATTCTTCTAGTGTTAGATCCTTCAATAATTTCCTTGACGTGATGTTGAATGCTACATGTTCACAAAAACACATAGAACAAAAGTATGTAATGCATTTTATGAAACATATTGATATCGCTGATTACATTACATAAAATATGAAACACACCAAAGCATTTTATGAAAGAAGGCAGTGAGCTATTTGGAATTATCAAACATGTTTATGTTATAACATTTTTCATACATACATCTACCTCCATTCCACAAGAAAAGTGATTAATGCATAAATTTTCAAACATATATGTACCATTGATAACATTGCATTTTATGAAAAACGGTATGAATTTTATGAACCATATTGATATCGCTAATTACATTACATTGCATAACTAACGTGACTTATCAAAAATTATATATTTTATCAAACATTGTTGTCCCCAACCTATGATTTATAGCGAGCTTCAAAAAACCCATAATTTTTGATGCATTTGGTTAAAATATATGAAACTTGATACTAATTTTCTATATGCCTATATACATCTACTGACAAAAGGAGGGTTGTTAAATCATCATTTTGTGTGAGTTTTTTAGGATAGTTTGTTTCTTTTTGCAACTATACTATGTAAAACCTAGTACTTTGAAGGATTTGTAAAAAAATTGCTTCATGTAAGTGTTTATCAATGTTAAGACTTGGGTTTGAGGGGAGTATTTGGAGTTTGGACAAGTTCTTAGGAGCAAACAAGTGTCAAGCTGGTGCAAGGGCACCATGATAGTCTATTTTGAAAATAGGGTCTTAAGTTGGTTTTTAGGAGTTTGAGTCATTTTTCATTCAAATAAGGTCATAATAGACCATTTATTATGTAACTTGAGTCACTTGGTCAATTGGGAGTTTATATTTCAAATTTTGTCAAAAGTTGATGGAAGATTGAAAAATTGCAAAAATTACAAGATTGAGGAATACCAATGGTCAAGTAACTTAAAGTTTGGTTTGAGTCAGTTTGTTGGTTGATTCTTGGTGTCTAGAGGTTAAATACAATGTATTGGATCAAAGAGAGAGGTTCTTGAATATTTGATGTACATTTGGTGAAGAAAAGCAATAAGAAACCCTCATTTTTCTTTGTTTTCTCCAAATTTTACTATTTTAGATCTTTGTACGGTTCCATATTGATTGTACTTGAGCCCAAATTCACTAAATCATGTGGGAAATAGAGTTAAATTTATTTTAGCATTGTTTTGGGTTGATTTCATTAAGTTTTGTGAATTTTATAACCATTTTACTAAAGACGCGTCTGAAACCTTCTTTTGAAGGTTTATGGTTGTATAAAATGGACTAATGGCCCATTCCATCGATTGTAGCATCTATTGTTCAAATTGTATCCTTTTTTGTCTTAATTCCTTCAACTATCTCATTGACTATTGTCTCCTTTCTTCTTCTTCCATCATGATAAAATATTACTACTTCACAGTACCCATGCATTATTTATCAAATGAAACAGTCGCCACCTACTTTTCCCAAAAGTAGGAAAATGAAAAAAAAAATTGATGTTGTTTTGGTTTGTCCCAACAGAATCCCTAAAAAAAATGTGAAACTTTGTTGACTCTATAAATGGAAAGGTTGGAAATTTTTCTGAGTAATTCCCCAATAGAGTCGCCAAACTGTTGGGTCTCAAAAATGCAGGTTTGAACCACGAGAGGTTGCCAAGCTCTCACAACGCTTTTGGCCAACATACAAGGCCAATAAACATAATTGAACCTTCTGCTCTTCAGGCTCTGCTAAATGTAGGTTCATGCACCTATGTGTATGTTGCAGATTTGAAATGTATTTCCTGGTTGAAAAATCTATCCACAATGGCAAATAGAAGTGAATAGATGAAAACCACTAAAGCTAATCCTACTCCTACTGCTTAAAAGAAAGGATTTGAATAAGCTAATTGATATGAAATTTTATCTTTGGGTTGAGATTGATCAGTTTCTTCTATCCACATGGGCAAAGGAGTCAAAAATCATGAATTATGTGTGTTTCCTTCTTTGGCTTAACTCTAGTTGTTAGGCACTTTGAAAATTCTATGACTGGCATAAAACCTCAGTAAATTTATGACTTGCATTAATTGTGTTGGGATGTTTCTCTATTAGGTTCTACTTCAACAATCCAAAATAAATCCTTAAATCACTCTGACTTATTAAAAGATTCTAATTCTGACTTGCAGACACCAGTTAATTAAATCAGACAAAATGAGAGTGCATTCTGATAAATCAGAGATATACTTGATATGTTGATTTAAATTATTATAAGACCTCATGTTGGAGACAACCAAAAATAAAGAATAAGAATTTTATACATCACAACAACTGAATACCAGAAATAAAATCACCAATTAAAAACATTTATCTCCATTGATTCTATTTCAGGAAAGGCTCTGTACATTATTTGCATTCCCAGTCCATTTTCTAGAAAAATCTAACTACTACCTGCCACTCTCTCGCAATCGATTTTACAAAGTATTTATACATACATACCAAGCATTGCAACCATTCACTGTTTGGTAAAACCATTTCAATTCTCTGATAGAAATTTAAAATATTTATTTGGGTTGCCTTATCGGCAAATTAAATATTTTAACTATACTCGAGCTTTTAATTTTACCTTAATACATTTCCCGCCTTTTATTTTTCTTTAGACTTTACCCGTGGCTTAATAT
>CM021105.1:211864566-211967091 GCA_007115665.2 Sequoiadendron giganteum | reverse complement strand
AGAAACCATATCCCATATCCACAGTGTTGAACACATCTGAGGCAGATACTGGAAGTTTTTGATGCTTCAAAGCCCTGTTTGATAGCAGTTGATCCATGTCCAGCCTGGAGGACGTCTTTAATGGGCATTAATGATCTTCCTCTCTAAAGCTCAACTCCATGTGTGCTATGAGCTTAAGGAGTCATATTCATATCAGTTTGTTCCCATGAGATGTTTCTCAGTTTCCCTCTCACCTCATCCAGTTTTTCAGTGATATGTTTCTTAAAATGACAAATTTCCAGGTCCAAACTGTGGCTAGATGATGCAATGGAGACTAAGCTGGTTTCTTATGTTTGTAGAGAGAAATGAAATAGATCAAATGGTGCAGGATGGATACAGGTCATGCCCTGAGCCTGCGAAGGGAAACAAATATTGGGAATGGTTGTAACTTATAACCATAATAACAGCTGATTTGGAGCATGGTGGCAGTAGGCAAAAATGATTAGAGGGCACAGAAATATTTGATATAGCACAGCATGGACCAACCAAATAATCACACAGCACGGTCCTGTGATTTATTATCAGACAGAGGGAAGGAGGATTATGTCATGTCCCCTTCTAGTTGACATCTCTCAGAGCACAAGATTAGCCTATTATGCGACCCTCGTAGGCTGATAGTTTGGATAGAGGGTCATGTTGGAGATTGGCTCAGTCTCAGTTGGCAGTTTGTGATCAGTTGGCTTTCGTTCGGGCTCATTCGGACACTTCTAGCCTGAGTTGCTATTTTTAGCAGTATCTGGCACTCAGCGTGGGACCACTGCTATTTTTAGCAGTATGGATGGATTATGTTCGGAATCACTTCATTGTTCATCAGCTTCAGACGGTTCGTGCATCGGGTATATATCGAGAGAGATATTAATATTTAATTGATTTAATTAAATATTAATTGTTGGAGCATTATAATATTAAGTTATAATATATTATTATAACTTAAGTGATTTTTAGTGAAGGGGGTCGCCATCATGGAAGGGGCCAATTTTTAATTATATTTTATAATTAAAAATTAGAGTTGAGACTATTGAAAAAATTAAAAAGAAGAGAAGTCGAATTTTTAATGATTCCCTATTATTGAGGAATTCGCACTTCTCAAGAAGATATAAGCTTTGCTTTGAAAATCGAGTCCATTATGTTATTGTGAATTGAAAATTGATGAAGTTTGATCAGAGCACGGAAGCCAAGGGTTTCAGTCTCAGAGCATTGGGGAACGAGCCATCTCCAGTGAAAGCAATTCAGAGGGTGTGAGATATCATCTAATTTATTGCCAGGAAAGAGATTTCTTCATTCAGAAGAAATTACAGAGCATCAAAGACAATAAAATATTCAGGGTTTTGATTAGTTATTCATCCAGAGAAGCATCTCTAAGTAAGGCGCCTATTCCAAAGACATCTGGAGTTCTTAAGGGGGCTGTACTATTGCATTTAATGCTGCAGCTGCTACAGCCGTACTTTATACAGCAGAGCCGTACCATTTAAAAAGGCCGTACCTTTAAGCCAATACAAATCGCCTTCTTCCTTCTTCATCTGGCTTCATCTATTGGGGCGCAAATATCAAGGGATCCATTGTGTAGCATCTGGCAGAGGAGGAAGTAAATTTCACTGAAGCCGTACCATCTCATGTTGTTCATGGTTGCTGCAAAAATTCTAGGTTTTTAATAAAGCAAGTTGATATTTTTCCTTTGCATGTTACCAAATCTTTATTGTATTGAATTCAGAAGATCAATAAATGATACGCCATCCTTAGAACTTGTATTTCCTATCCATATTGGCAGTATAGCATTTTTATTGAATTTATAATCATTTTCTATAAAAATCGCAATTTCTTTATTTTATGCAAAAAATCACAAAAACACCAAAAACTTCAAAAACAAACAAAAAAATAGTCAGATTCAGAAACAGGGGAAACAAGGGGTTTCTACAGATTAATCAGTCCCCTCATGGTAGAAATCATTTTTGGAAGAGTAATAGTGGGGTGGAGAATGAGAACCAGCATTAGTAAAATTGTCTAAAACAACCTTGGGATTGTGAATGACACAATCCTCCTCAATTTGTGTATGTCAATTTATGGCAGGAAGCATAGATTAGATGCTTTTCTGCACTTCCAGTGGTGGCTTTGAGAGCCATATGGCTAATTCTTGGAGGGCAGTATTCAATGTCAATGGCAAATGACGAGGCTTTGGGGCCTCACATGAGCCTACTGTAGATTTGTACTTTGATAGTGGCAAGTATGACCTTGGCCCACTCAAAATGTGAACACTTGGTAAAGAACAATAGTTGCCTATACATCATATTTATTCATTCATTATGCTCACCTTGGCTATGTTGTTTCTCTGATGCATTATCAAAATTTCTGCTAAGTTGCAGGTCCTGGTATGGGGACAAGTACAGTTTTGAAGTTTTGCTATGCCAGTACACCATTTCTTTTTCCCCAGGTATGGGTATATAGTATGGGTGCAGGTACATATATTTATTAAAATTATAAAAACGGTGATACTCATAATTGCCAATAAACAAAATATTTAAATAATTCATAATTTAGTGATTTGTCAAATGTAAATACATAAGAAAATTACAATGAATATTCAATAATCTTCATATTTCTCTTCATTCAGACCATCAAAGTGAACATTTGGTTCAGTTTCATTTGAACCACAATGAAATATACTCTCTCAATTTTTATTTTTTTTCAATAACAAATACAATGTAACCAAGCACCCACTAAGGTTAGCATAACCCAAAACGTTGCATTAAAGAACTCTAACCAAAAATGTGCCCTAAAACCACTTAAGGAGGAGGGGCGGGCATATGGTCAGAGGATCCCTAGGATCTACTGAATCAAATATTACAATGATTACACTGAAAGAGAGAGAAAAAACTCGACACCAAGAATGTGCACTCAAGATCTTTTGACAGGCGAGGTGCTAACATATGGTGAAGTACTAATGCTGAAATTGAAATGAAATAGGCAGATAACCAGCCATGAGAAACTTTCCACACTACCACCAAACAGTGGGGGAAAAAAATTACAATTCAAAACTAATTCATCCGCTGCGGCGGGCATCCACTCAATAGTGGGAATTCTCCACTTGACAGTGGGTGAGAAAGAGAGATACAAATGTTTATTCTCCACACTGGCGGTAAAACAGTCAGGGGTTAAAGTGTTTGCATTGGGAAATCACAAGTAAATGCAGTAAGAACAATGACTGGATTAGTACTACTAAATCTCAGCCTTACAATGAAATAAATCTGCATTTTTCATGTGTTACAATAATATAATCAATGCAAACTCCTGAAGAATGTTTATTACAATATATAATCTTCTCAATCACCAAGATATAAGCCAAAATCTGAATGTTTAACAATCTGATATGCATAAACAACAGACTAAAAATATCAATCAGAAAACATGTAAATCAAATGAAATGCTCATGACTCTTCAAATATACCTCCGAATGATGTAAAATAAACTGAAAAAGTATTCTAAGAGGTAGGCGCCCAATATCCAACCCACAAACCTTAAAGATGTTAATGATTTTCACCTACTACCATGACTGAATCAGCAATAATAAAATCTAGAAATAACATCTGAATCTTCACCTTAAGGCTCAATGTGCACTTCTGAATGAAGCACACTCTCAATCCATCATCTAGGGAACCATAGTTTTAGGCCCGAAGAGTGGAATAGAATTGCTAAGCTTTCCCTTAGCTGGATTCTGGATTTCAAACCAGCATCATAACTTTGCTTTCCAAAACATAACATAATCAGCTCTCCACAATGCAGCAATATATAAGTTTTCAATGGGAAAATGAAACACTTTGAATTCCAAGAAGTTGAGTCACTTCAACTTCCCAAGGGATGCCACCTTCAACCATTCACTTTATTGTGAAATATTAAAACATTATTTCCCTTCCCTTTAGGCGTCCATTTCTATTTGCAACAATAAAGCATTTTAATAAATCATTAAATGCTTAACATGACCCCTTAATGTCCCCTCTTTAAAAAAACAAGAACTTATCACTCCTAGGCATGGGGGTACAACTTAAAAACATGAAATTAACTAAGTATAATACTTAGTCCAAGGAGATAACCAAAACCAAAGCCAATACTGAAATTGATGGATTACCATAAATAGCATGATGACCTAAGCTGAACTACATATGATGATACTGCCAAGATTAGACTTACTAAAAATAGCCATTGCCAAAAATAGTAAGTTCACTTCTACTCAACAGAAAGCCAAACTGGTTGGCCACACTAAACTACAAAAGATTGAGTTGTTGCTAGAGTGATACTGCTATAAATATACTTACCAAAAATAGCATATTGCTATAAATAGTAAGTTTTCCAAAACCACATTTGTATGTCAACTGAGCAGTATCATGACTTACTATAAATAGTAAGTTTTCCCATTTTGCTTAGCCTACGAGTTTATGGAAATAGGCTAAATCCAATTGTAGAGCGTAGGGCTAAATCGAGGACATTACTGTCCACCCTTCCCAAAATTGCTTGTCCTCAAGCAATGTCACCACACTCCAAGAAAACTATTTGATCCATACTATGCCAAGTAGGATCCCGGGGTTCCAGATCCATCTGTGAGAAGACCCACCCGACTGATGTTGCATCACTCTGATCACACGAGAATAACCAACACTCCAAATCTGCACTAACCCTCCTTGTAACCCCAAAGAGTTACCATATCTGAGACCCAAACTGATAGATCTGGAAGAACTGATGTAAAAAATAACTTGCAGCATCTCATGTCCAACAAACTCTAAGGATTTAATATCATCAATGCCAATGACTATCAACATTTTGGACATAAGGAAAAATGATCTAAGTATCTCAACAATATTCTTATCAACGAAACTCCTCAAAGCATCAAATAGAGTAACAACTCCTTCAAGGCTTCTTGCAAAGAAGAAAACAACTATTTGCAAAAGCTCAATAGTCTCATCCTCAGAACTCCTCAAGGATGAACAATGCCTCCTCCAAATAATTTTGATATATCCAAGAAGGCTTCTGAAAATTTTCACTAATCTCTCTACAAGAGTCTCAAAAAGTCGAACCAAATCAAGCATTGGTTTGTTGTCCCAAGCATATGTACAAGTAAATGTACCAAGATAGTCACTGAGATGAACCTAAACACTTTCTAGATGCAGGTCCGAATCACTCCAAATCTTCATTTCTCCCACTTGAGACCAAAAATCATGGCTAACAGAAGATTGGAAAGTCTAAAAATGAATGCACTAGCTACTGAACAAGACGGAAATGGTCAACTTGAGATCTGATTTAAGGAAAATCAGCATCCAAGGAGATAAATAGTTGCTGCAAAACTGAAAATCAGCATCCAAAATATTACATTTGCACATATCCACAGCTGAAAACAACCTTTCTAAAGATTTCATCATAGAAAAGAACCGATCATTGCTCAAAATCTCTCTCCAATCCATTTGTTGATGAACAAATGGATCCATCAAGTGGTTGGTAAAGAAGGGAACATCACCATTAATTCTGAAATTTTGATCCTTATCCCTCCAAGGAACCTTCCTACCATAACCCAAAAGATTTTTCATTCCACATCGAGGGTGCCAAAAAAAGATACTTGACCAAGAATGATCCACCACACCCCTGAAGAAATTCACAAAATATTCCTGGGTGCCAATCAACTCCAAATGCACACTCAGAAAATTATTGACTTCTTTAGTGAACCACTGAAGTTTATCCAAGAAAACTTCAAAAACAAGGGAGCCTGAAACAAACATTGTCTTCAAATCCATCTTCCAAGACAGGTTAGTGTGAGCATTACTCAATCCAAAGAATAAACTGCCAGGCATGTAGACAACATGTTTTGACAACACCTTGGTGTCAAAAATGGGGAAGTCATCATGAATCAACACTTCCCATATGGAGATTGAATTCTCTAAACCTCTTATGCATTCACTTACAAGCAAGCTTGGAGGATTATCAATCACAGAGTAGAACGTGTCCTCACATTCTCTAAGATGTTTGAAATCAGCTAGCTGGTCTCCAACCTCCATTACACCCAACTGAGCATTCTCTATCATGCACTTTGTTGATTCAAGCTCAAGGGTAAGCTTATCAACCTTTCTTTCACTTCTTTGAAAAACAACACTAATATTCTTTGTGAATTCGTAGGCATAATCTCGATCTCTAATCCAGCATAGACACTCTGATTTCATAATCACTAAGGAGTCTTTAATAAATTGCAGATTAAAGAGAGTGACTCTATCCAAAACTCCTTCCTGTCTCTCTTCAATCAAACTATATGAGCGGTCAAATCTGAATAAGGCATACACCTCATCCTCAATGGAAAACATGAATTGACCTTTCCACTCACAAAACTGCAAGGATGGTGAACTGATGATCAGTTGTATTTCAAAATCAGAACTTTGTTTCTTGTCTTTGCTACCCCCATAGCTGCTCCAATATTCTTGTCTTTCACCACCCACTAATTGAAAATGCTCAAGGTCATGAAGAGAATCAAATCCTACCAATTCTTTGGGCCTTTGTTTATAATCATCTTCAAGATGTGATAAATTTGATTTGAATTTGATAACCTCTTTAACAACTTCATCATCAAGGGCCCTATGGTCTTCAAGCTCCATTTCCCCTTCACTGTCTCCTTGATTATATACTGAAGAAGCCCCCAACTTGATCAATGAGTCATTATTGATCGCAATCCTGAAAGTTTTAGCAGCAACAAATTCTTCCTTAGTGGTTGCAACCATCTTACAGGATTCATTATGCGGCTTACGCATGCAAGCTTCTTTGTCAAAGACATTTTCTCCTCCAAGGGCCATATCAAAGCTTGCAGTGAAATCAAAATTTTGTTCTTTCTTCGGATCAAAGGGAAATTTATCCCATACAAATTCATTAACAAAATTAGGTGCCTTCACACCCGGATCCCAAAGGAAAGGCTGATTATTTTTATCAAAAGGAAACTACCCTTCGAACTTCACTTGAAATGGTGACTCTTTAAATGAGACACCTCCCAACTCAAAAAAGCTGACATCTTCATGAGAATATTTCTTCAAGATCTTAGTTTGATGACCAAACTCAAAACCACATGAATTTTCATTATTATAATGAAGTAAGGAATCATCACTATTAGCTGGTTTGAAAATTATATCCTCCTTACCTTCAATAAGAACTTCATTTGAAAGTATAATATTGATCTCTTCATTTGTAGTCACAAACATACCAAGGAGGTCTCCTTGATTCCTTGACATAAACTCTTCATGGGAAATCGAAACTATTGTTGCCTCTTTTCATTCATCCTCAACTTGTGTAGATAGCTACATATCAATAGGTACTTCTTGGGATACAACCTTAGAATCATTGAGAAACAATATTTTATTTCCATCTTCTACATTAATAACTTCCTCTTTGTTCTGCTCTGTCCTCTTCAAGTGTGGCTGGAATTTTCTCTCACACTGAATGAATAAATCTCTGATCAACATACCAACAATAGAGGAATTCTTTCCTTCTTGTTCATGAATGTTTAGCAGAAAGGATAGGATGTTTTTAGGAATGTCATCCAACTCATTGATAATTAAGATCAAAATGTTTTTCATTGTTGCAACTACATCCTCCTCTTGTTCACTCCAAGTTGAAATGAAGAGGTAATGAATCAAATAATATATTTGATCTTACATACCCAAATCTATCAGCGACACACTTATTTTGAATTCCGAAAAGATCTTCAGTATAGCAACTCTTATGGAGTACTGATTGCTATCAGTTTCATCAAGATCTTGAAAACTTTCCACAAACATATGAAGAACTCTCTTCATAATTTTATCATCATAGGGCACCAAAGGTTCCAAAATTCTCATCACTTCACCAAGGCATGAAGTAACCATCAAATTTACTTCTTCATCAGGATGCCTCAGCCAATGGGGTTGATTCAAAAAAGTCACAGCGGGAGCTAATGCCAACTGCATTTCCTCTGAGGGTAATTGCTTCACTTTCCTCAAACACTGTTCTAAAAAATGAAGAATGTTTTCTTCATTCTCCTTTGACTGAAATTCTTTGTCAAGACTCTTTCTAGCCATATAAAGTGTCTCTGCCAAATTCATTTCTTCTTCATTAGCCATACCTCAATCTAACAAGACAACGTTTCTAAAATCACTGAAAAGGTGTCAACTTCAATACTTCTGAAGCTGAAACTAAACTCTTCTACTTTTTGATGTAGTATCGGTCTTCTCTGACTCTCATAAGATGGCAGGAAAACAGGCTCTGATACCACTGAAATATACTCTCTCAAAAAAAATTGATTTTCAATAACAAATACAATGTAACCAAGCACCCATTAAGGTTAGCTTAACCCAAAACGTTGCATGAAAGAACTCTAACCAAGAATTCACCCTAAAACCACTTAAGGAGGAGGGGTGGGCATATGGTCAGAGGATACCTAGGATCTACTGAATCAAATTTACAAAGATTACAACTGAAAGAGAGAGAATAAACTCGACACCAAGAATGTGCACTCAAGATCCTTTGATAGGAAAGGTGCTAACATATGGTCGAGTACTAATGCTGAAATTGAAATAAAATAGGCGGATAACCAGCCATGAGAAACTTTCCACACTACCACCAAATAGTGGGGGGAAAAATATTACAATTCAAAACTAATTCATCCGTTGCGGCGGGCATCCACTCAATAGTGGGAATTCTCCACTTGACAGTGGGTGAGAAAGAGAGATACAAATGTTTATTCTCCACACTGGTGGTAAACCAGCCAGGGGTTAAAGTGTTTGCATTAGGAAATCACAAGTAAATGCAGTAAGAACAATGATTGGATTAGTACTACTAAATCTCAGCCTTACAATGAAATAAATCTGCATTTTTCATGTGTTACAATAATATAATCAATGCAAACTCCTGAAGAATGTTTATTACTATATATAATCTTCTCAATCACCAAGATATAAGCCAAAATCTAAATGTTTAACAATCTGATATGCATAAACAACAGACTAAAAATGTCAATCAGAAAACATGTAAATCAAATGAAATGCTCATGACTCTTCAAATATACCTCCGAATGATGTAAAATAAACTACAGAAGTATTCTAAGAGGTAGGCGCCCAATCTCCAACCCACAAACCTTAAATTTGTTAATGATTTTCACCTATTGCCATGACTAAATCAGCAATAATAAAATCTGGAAATAATATTTGAATCTTTACCTTGAGGCTCAATGTGCACTTCTGAATGAAGCACACTCTCAATCCATCTTCTAGGGAACCATAGTTTCAGGCCCGAAGAGTGGAATAGAATTGCTAAGCTTTCCCTTAGCCGGATTCTGGATTTCAAACCAGCAACATAACTTTGCTTTCCAAAACATAACATAATCAGCTCTCCACAATGCAGCAATATATAAGTTTTCAATGGGCAAATGAAACACTTTGAATTCCAATAATTTGAATCACTTCAACTTCCCAAGGGACGCCACCTTCAACCATTCATTTTATTGTGAAATAATAAAACATTATTTCCCTTCCCTTTAGGCGTCCATTTCTATTTGCAACAAGAAATCATTTTAATAAATCATTAAATTCTTAACATGATTCCTTAATGTCCCCTCTTTAAAACAACATGAACTTATCACTCCTAGGCATGGGGGTACAACTTAAAAACATGAAATTAACTAAGTATAATACTTAGTCCAAGGAGATAACCAAAACCAAAGCCAATACCGAAACTAATGGATTACCACAAATAGCATGATGACCTGAGCTGCACTGCAAATGATGATACTGCCAAGATTAGACTTACTAAAAATAGACACTGCCAAAAATAGTAAGTTCACTTCTACTCAACAAAAATCCAAACTGATCGGCCACACTGAATTGCAAAAGATTGAGTTGTTGCTAGAATGATATTGCTATAAATGTACTTACCAAAAATATGATATTGTTATAAATAGTAAGTTTTCCAAAACCACATCTGTATGTCAACTGAGCAGTATCATGACTTACTATAAATAGTAAGTGTTCCCATTCTGCTTAGCCTACAAGTTTTTGGAAATAGGCTAAATCCAATTGTAGAGCGTAGGACTAAATCGGGGACATTACAAGTATATTCAATTCCACATCAAATCCAATCAATCTTATACGACTTGCAGGTCGTACAAGGTCGTACTTGACCTCTTGTAGCAAAAAATTACAATAGGAAAATGTAGAAAACCAAAATTTATTGATGTTCAACTTACAAAATTTCCTCCACAATCTTGGTTTGACCATTACATGGTGTATTCAATATTTTCCAAGAAAAACCAACCAACTACAACTACCTTTTTAACCCCTAATTGTTCAACCTCCTCCAAATGCAAAAAATGCAAAGTTGCATAGCAGCTTTTGGCAACTTTTAGCAAATTGGAGCAAAATTTACAATTCAACTACAACTGACTCAAAAAAATCACAAAGACATTAAACATGGTCTAAATAGACCTTATTTAGTAAAAAACATGACTGAAACAACAAAAACATAACATTAGACTCTTTCATGGATCATGGAGGCCTATTGTGTTGTGCACCACATCATCCCTCCTTTCATGCCTTCCTTTGGCTTGCATTAGAGATGATCTACTTATTTTAAAAGACTTACATGTCTTTGTAAAGTTCACCTTGTTCCTTGCTTGATTGGTTAACAGTGTTGTTGTCATCACACATTGTGTAGCAGAACTATCCTTCGTGTGTGAGGTAGAACATGCACTCTCATATGCACTCATCAAGTTATTTACAATCGAATTTTCACTTGAGTCATTTGTAACTCTTAGCCCAAGAGCCTTCATGGTGGGCCTAAATATGATTTTCCTCGTCATTTCAAAAAATATTTGGCATCTTCCACCCTCACTTAGCTTCACAAAAAATAAACGCCATATCCTCTATGCATATCTTTGATATGTACGTTTTGGAATCTTATTAGGCATCCATTTCAAAACATTTGAATCAATATCAATAAAAAATGTAGGTTTTCTATGCAAAACTCTAGGAGGAGTTCTCAAATGTAAATTTGTGTCAACATTAGGAATATCAACAACATTGGGGATAGATCGCATACCTTTAATTGGAGGTGCAATTGATGACATACCTTGAGATTGACATGTAAATGATGTTGTACATCCGACTTGAGATTTCATTTGTGGAGTGCCTTGAAATAGAGATGTTTTTTCTAATGTAATTTTGAAACGTAATGTTGTTGATGGTGTGTCTTCAATTGGATATGTGATTTCCAATGTACTTGGAAAACCACATGTTCTTGTTGGTGTGTCTTCAACTAGACATGTGCATTGAACTTCACCTATGGTTGATGATGTACCCCAACTTTGGTATCCATTTTTTTCCTTCCATGAACTTTCCTCATTCATTCACTTTATTTTTCCAATTAGACATCTCTCTTAGATTGCACGGGAATTTTTGGTTGTATGGGCTGCAATTCCTTTGCTTCATGAGCTAAATTTTTTGATTCTCTTCTCCTTGCATTTTTAACTGCACATTCTTCTAGTGTTAGATCCTTCAATAATTTCCTTGACGTGATGTTGAATGCTACATGTTCACAAAAACACATAGAACAAAAGTATGTAATGCATTTTATGAAACATATTGATATCGCTGATTACATTACATAAAATATGAAACACACCAAAGCATTTTATGAAAGAAGGCAGTGAGCTATTTGGAATTATCAAACATGTTTATGTTATAACATTTTTCATACATACATCTACCTCCATTCCACAAGAAAAGTGATTAATGCATAAATTTTCAAACATATATGTACCATTGATAACATTGCATTTTATGAAAAACGGTATGAATTTTATGAACCATATTGATATCGCTAATTACATTACATTGCATAACTAACGTGACTTATCAAAAATTATATATTTTATCAAACATTGTTGTCCCCAACCTATGATTTATAGCGAGCTTCAAAAAACCCATAATTTTTGATGCATTTGGTTAAAATATATGAAACTTGATACTAATTTTCTATATGCCTATATACATCTACTGACAAAAGGAGGGTTGTTAAATCATCATTTTGTGTGAGTTTTTTAGGATAGTTTGTTTCTTTTTGCAACTATACTATGTAAAACCTAGTACTTTGAAGGATTTGTAAAAAAATTGCTTCATGTAAGTGTTTATCAATGTTAAGACTTGGGTTTGAGGGGAGTATTTGGAGTTTGGACAAGTTCTTAGGAGCAAACAAGTGTCAAGCTGGTGCAAGGGCACCATGATAGTCTATTTTGAAAATAGGGTCTTAAGTTGGTTTTTAGGAGTTTGAGTCATTTTTCATTCAAATAAGGTCATAATAGACCATTTATTATGTAACTTGAGTCACTTGGTCAATTGGGAGTTTATATTTCAAATTTTGTCAAAAGTTGATGGAAGATTGAAAAATTGCAAAAATTACAAGATTGAGGAATACCAATGGTCAAGTAACTTAAAGTTTGGTTTGAGTCAGTTTGTTGGTTGATTCTTGGTGTCTAGAGGTTAAATACAATGTATTGGATCAAAGAGAGAGGTTCTTGAATATTTGATGTACATTTGGTGAAGAAAAGCAATAAGAAACCCTCATTTTTCTTTGTTTTCTCCAAATTTTACTATTTTAGATCTTTGTACGGTTCCATATTGATTGTACTTGAGCCCAAATTCACTAAATCATGTGGGAAATAGAGTTAAATTTATTTTAGCATTGTTTTGGGTTGATTTCATTAAGTTTTGTGAATTTTATAACCATTTTACTAAAGACGCGTCTGAAACCTTCTTTTGAAGGTTTATGGTTGTATAAAATGGACTAATGGCCCATTCCATCGATTGTAGCATCTATTGTTCAAATTGTATCCTTTTTTGTCTTAATTCCTTCAACTATCTCATTGACTATTGTCTCCTTTCTTCTTCTTCCATCATGATAAAATATTACTACTTCACAGTACCCATGCATTATTTATCAAATGAAACAGTCGCCACCTACTTTTCCCAAAAGTAGGAAAATGAAAAAAAAAATTGATGTTGTTTTGGTTTGTCCCAACAGAATCCCTAAAAAAAATGTGAAACTTTGTTGACTCTATAAATGGAAAGGTTGGAAATTTTTCTGAGTAATTCCCCAATAGAGTCGCCAAACTGTTGGGTCTCAAAAATGCAGGTTTGAACCACGAGAGGTTGCCAAGCTCTCACAACGCTTTTGGCCAACATACAAGGCCAATAAACATAATTGAACCTTCTGCTCTTCAGGCTCTGCTAAATGTAGGTTCATGCACCTATGTGTATGTTGCAGATTTGAAATGTATTTCCTGGTTGAAAAATCTATCCACAATGGCAAATAGAAGTGAATAGATGAAAACCACTAAAGCTAATCCTACTCCTACTGCTTAAAAGAAAGGATTTGAATAAGCTAATTGATATGAAATTTTATCTTTGGGTTGAGATTGATCAGTTTCTTCTATCCACATGGGCAAAGGAGTCAAAAATCATGAATTATGTGTGTTTCCTTCTTTGGCTTAACTCTAGTTGTTAGGCACTTTGAAAATTCTATGACTGGCATAAAACCTCAGTAAATTTATGACTTGCATTAATTGTGTTGGGATGTTTCTCTATTAGGTTCTACTTCAACAATCCAAAATAAATCCTTAAATCACTCTGACTTATTAAAAGATTCTAATTCTGACTTGCAGACACCAGTTAATTAAATCAGACAAAATGAGAGTGCATTCTGATAAATCAGAGATATACTTGATATGTTGATTTAAATTATTATAAGACCTCATGTTGGAGACAACCAAAAATAAAGAATAAGAATTTTATACATCACAACAACTGAATACCAGAAATAAAATCACCAATTAAAAACATTTATCTCCATTGATTCTATTTCAGGAAAGGCTCTGTACATTATTTGCATTCCCAGTCCATTTTCTAGAAAAATCTAACTACTACCTGCCACTCTCTCGCAATCGATTTTACAAAGTATTTATACATACATACCAAGCATTGCAACCATTCACTGTTTGGTAAAACCATTTCAATTCTCTGATAGAAATTTAAAATATTTATTTGGGTTGCCTTATCGGCAAATTAAATATTTTAACTATACTCGAGCTTTTAATTTTACCTTAATACATTTCCCGCCTTTTATTTTTCTTTAGACTTTACCCGTGGCTTAATATTTCACTCTCCCGTGTCTTTATTATTGTTACCGCTCAGTCGCGGTCAGCATTTTGTTTCTCCACGGTACTACGATGATCTTGACTTTGACCGCTCGACCCATTTATCTCCTTACCACCCAACTCTCAACATATTCTTTAGCGACATGGCAATGTTTCTCATTGACCTTTCCCTCCTTTGTTAACCACCTTACCGTGGTCTATGCATTATCCTCTGGCGGTACTATGGTAACATTTCTCTAACATTTACTATTATCTCCATTATTACCTTGCTACCAGGTCCCTTCTCTGGCTGGTCACGGTGTGGCAATAGCAGCCTTCATTGCCTGCTAATGGTTTACCTCTATCACCACAGTCTCCCTATAAACCAGTGGTGGTAATACGGTGACTATCTTCTGACCACCCCACTGTTGACTTCACTGCCACTTCACTATCACTATCGTTGTTTTTTTACCATGCCAGTAACTTACTGCCCACCGTGGTCACCGTGGTCTATGTTTAGACCGTGTGCGGTGTGGTGGTAAGCATTTACTGCTATGCCGACTCTTCACCGTGCCAATTCATTTGCTTGCCTCATCGACCGCTATCTTCACTACCTTCTAACTGCTACATGTTCACCGTGACACCGTAGGCCTTGAGATGATTGCCAACGATCTGGCGATAAGGGGTATGACGACCACCCTTGACTGCTACCGCCAACCCTTTTATTTAAGGCCACGATAAAGCGGTATAAAGGTGAATGCTATAGGAAACATGGTAGCGGTAAAAGGTATAGGGTATTTTAGCATTGTGGAGGGCGATGAAATGCATTTTTATGAAAAAAAGATCAGAAAATTATGGGTTTAAATGGAAAAAACCTTAGGGTTTTTATGGGAAGTAGTGGAAAATCATTTAGAATTTTAATGGAAATTTTGGGTTCTAACAGTAGCTCATAATGGGGATGAGTTATTTTGCAAATCACTGCAAGAATCTAGAATATCTTTGGGAGATCAGACCAAGCAAAGGATGGAAAAGGAAGGCAATGGAAAATGGAGGGAATGAACAAGTGAAAGAGATGGAAGATGGAAGGTGAAAATGGAGAAATTGGAAAACCCTAGACTACAGTACATGGAAAAAATAAAATTCAACAAGGTAATTTATGAGAATGTCCATGTACTGGAAAACCAAGACCCTTCAAAAACTATTTTGCATGGAAGAGAATGATTAAAGAGATTTTTTAGGAATTGCCCATGTACTGGAAATCCCTAATCCTCTATGTCTGTTATGGTTCAAAAATCAAACCATAAAGGATGACCCCAAGCCACCCAAAAGAAAAACCTGTACTTTCCTTTGTCATAGACCTTATTCTCTTTAGAGCTCATCAGGTTTCTTTTAAAACTATCCATTCCATCTACCTTGCAACATGCATTTTCATTAAAAACTTTTAGGAAATCATTGTATTCAACCTGACTCATATTCATTTCACCACTTTGCATTTCATCATTCTTATTATCATATGACAAATCTTTGTCATCTTCAACATACAAAGTGTATCCATATTCAACATAAAGTTCATAGGCTTGATCATTATCATTTGTTGTTGAATGATCCAACAATTGCACTGGGACTTAAAAATCTGAATGCTTTTCTTGTAAATTAAAAAATTATATCTCATCAATATTTTCTAAAACAATCAAATCACTTTCCATTTCTTTCCTATCACCAATTGGCATTGACACATACATTTGATCCATACAGTCTTCTTTATACATATTTGAATCAACAAATATTGAACACTCATCATCAACAACATGCAAACCAACATCCTTTTCTTCCAGGCAAGAATTATTCAAATCACATACCTCTTCTTGGACACAAATGGATTCTTGATCAGCTTCAAAATTTTCTTCATCACTATGAGAGATGCACATGGAATTAATTGAATCACAACACATAGTATTCTCACTGTCAAAACAAATGTAGTCTGGACCCAAAATTTTAGAATCATCTTTATGTGCACATCTCTGGTATTCAAGAGTTAGTAAATCTGAAATTTTCTCACTATTGAGTGAACATGTTACTTCCAGATCTTCTACCATTTCTCCCTCTTCTTGATAATCACCCTATTGTAGATCAACATCCACAACTTCATATTCACAATCTGGATCACAATCTGGCTATCCCTCCACATCATCTAAACCATTTTTGATGTGTTCCTTAGATGGTGTGTCACTGACAAGATCATCAATGTTGCAATCATCTCCCAAAGTGGAAAATTTGTCCTCACAAAAACATCCTGATAATTATCAGTGAACTCCCTATTGCCTTCATCTTTGATAGTTTCCTCGCACCTTTTCTTATCTACAATGCTAATCCATTCATCTAATTGAGTATAGGCAATTGGTACCCATGATTCAGACCAATATATTGAATTGGGCTCATATTCTTTCATGAATTGCTCAATGATTTCAGACCTACTAGGTGGGAAAATAATAGGTATTTTCCTACAAATATCCATCATTCTTCTTAACAAAGAATACCCAAAATTCTCCTCTATATCTTCTTATATTAAGGAAGGCATCCAAAAGACACTTTATTCTTTCTTGAATACGAAGACACTCACCATTTTTCTTTGCAGATGGTTGATTCTAACATGTACCTTGTTGTAGATTTTGATTTACACATCCATGAGAGATGGCATTATGTTGCACACTTTAATATGGTGTTTGGTACTGATATGTACAATGCTCATGATATGGATTATATTTCTAATCTTGGTATCTTACAAATCTTTGTCCAAGAGGGACAGAATAAACAGCCATTTGATATGGTAACTAAGATGAATAAATGTTTTGTTGTGAATAGAGCATATTACCTTCATTGCTGAAGTTCTTAGGTGGCACTTGTGGTTATTGTGGTGTCCAATATCTACCAGAATTTATGTATTCATTCTCACTACATTATGGCCTATTTGGTTATGTATTTGGAACACATTTGACTCCCAATTGCAGCATTTGTTGGTTAACTTCTAGCATCTGTTGTTCAAATTGTAGCCTGTGTTGTCTCAATTCCTCCAATTCTCTTATTGATTGTTGTCTTCTTTCTTCTTCTGCCATGTTGACAAAATATTACTGCTTCACAACATCCATGCATTATTTATCAAATGAAACAAAGTCGCCACCTACTTTTCCCAAAAGTCAGAATATGAAAAAAAAAAATTGATATTGTTTTGGTTTGCCCCGGCGGAATCTCCAAAAAAAATGTAAAACTTTGCTACCTCAATAAATGGATAGGATGGAAAAACTTTCCTGAGTAATTCCCCAACGGAGTCACCAAACTGTTGGGTCTCAAAAACGCAGGTTTGAACCACGAGAGGTTGCCAAGCTCTCACAACGCTTTTGGCCAACGTACAAGGCCAATTGATGAAATTGTTACTTCTACTATTTAGGTTCTTCTAGACCTAGGCGGGTGAACCTATGTGAATGATGCAAATTGAAATGTATTTCCTGGTTGAGCAATCTATCCACAATGGCAAATGGAAGTGAATAGATGAAAACCACTACAACTAATCCTACTCCTACTGCACAAAAGAAAGGATTTGAATAAGTTGTTTGATATGAAATTTTATCTCTAGGTTGAGGCAGATCAGTGTCTTCTATCCAAATGGGCAATGGAGTCAAAAATCATGAATTATGTGTGTTTCCTTCTCTGGCTTAACTCTGGTTGTTAGGCACTTTGAAAATTCTATGACTGGCATAAAACCTCAATAAATTTATGACTTGCATAAATTGTGTTGGGATGTTTCTCTTATTAGGTTCTACTTCAACAATCCAAAAGAAATACTTAAATCACTATGACTTATTAAAAGATTTTAATTCTGACTTGCAAACACTAGCTAATTAAATCAAACAAAATGAGAGAGCATTTTGATAAATTAGAGATATACTTGATATGTTGATTTAAATGATTAAAAGACCTCAAGTTAGAGACAACCAAAATAAAGAATATGAATTGTATACATCACAACAATTGAACACCAAAAAGAAAATCACCAATTAAAAACATTTATCTCCATTGATTATGTTTCAAAAAAGGCCTTGTACATTATTTGCATTCCCAGTCCATTTTCTAGAAAAATCTAACTACCACTACCTACCTTCCCCTTTTTTACAACTGATTTTACAAAGTATTTATACAATTCATACCAAGGGTTGTGACCCTTCACATGATTGGTAAAACCGTTTCAATTCTCCAAAAACAAATTAAAATATTTAATTGGGTTGCCTTATTGGAAAATTAAATATTTTAACTATACTCGAGCTTTTAATTTTACCTTAATACATTTCCCGCCTTTTATTTTTCTTTAGACTTTACTCGCGGCTTAATATTTCACTCTATCGTGTCTTTATTATTATTTTCGCTCAGTCGCGATCAATATTTCGTTTCTCCACGGTACTGTGGTGATCTTGAATTTGACCACTCGACCTGTTTATCTCCTTACTGCCTAACCGTCGACAGATTTTTTACACCTTGCGGCATGGCGGTGTTTCTCATTGACCGTTCCCTCCTTTGTTAACTACCTTACCACGGTCTATGCATTATCTTCTGGTGGTACTGCGGTAACATTTCTCTAACATTTACTGTTATCTCCACCATTACCTCACTATCGTGGTCCCTTCTCTAGCCAGTCACGATGTGGTGGTATCTGCCTTCGCTGCATGCTAACGGTAAACCATTGTCACCACAGTCTCCCCGTAAATCGGTGGCAGTACTGCGGTGACTATCTTCTAACTACCCCGCCATTGACTTCACCACCACTACACTGTCACTGTCACTATCTATTTACTATTCCTGTAACTTACCACCCACCACAGTCACCACGGTCTATGTTTAGACCGCGCACAATGTGGTGGTAATAATTTAGTGCTATGTCGATTGTTTACCGTGCTAGTTCATTTGCTTGTCTCACCGACCGCTATCTATGTTGCTTTCTAACTGCTACATGTTCACCATGATACCAGAGGCCCTTAGATGACTATTAGCAATGTGGCGATAAGGGGTATAGGGACCACCCTTGACTACTATCGCCATACTTCCAACCCTTTTATGTAAGGTTGCAGTAAAGCAGTATAAAGGTGAATGTTATAGGAAACATGGTAGTGATAAAAGGTATAGGGCATTTTAGCATTGTGGAGGGCAATGAAATGCATTTTTTATGAGAAAAGATAGGAAAATGAGGGGTTTAAATAGAAAAAACCTTAGGGTTTTTATGAGAAGTAGTGGAAAATCATTTAGAATTTTAATGGAAATTTTGGGTTCTAACATGTACCATCATTGTTTTGGTGATGTTGGTCCAAAGTGACCTACTATGTTTTTGAGATATGTTTTTGAAGGCCTTAATGGGTGTCTGAAAAGGTCAAGGGTTTGTGGGTTTGAGTTTTCTTTGAAAAGATATGAACAAATTTCTCTATTGTGAATGCTACAAGGTAGTGAAGGTGAATTGGCAAGTTGAGCATTGAATTGAGGTTTTTTGAGATTGAATTGTTTGAAACTGATCTAATTATGATTGTTGACAGTTTTGTATCCCTAATATGCAACAAGCTGATGGTATAAGTTGTTTCCACCTTTGAAAACTAGAGAATCTTGTGTTTATTGTTGTCAAAACCACATTGTGATTTTTAATGAAGCTATGAAGAAGATAAATTCAAAGAAGGGTTTGTGATGCTATATCTTGTAATTATTCACTACTTCTTTGGCAATGAGGTAACTTAGAAAGACAATAATAATTCTCAATTGCACAAAATTTTCCCTTTTTTATTTATTAGGAAGGTAAATGGTATGAATGAATGGAAACTTGCATTAACAACTATGTCAACTCACTTGAATTTACCTAAGCAAATGTGATGAAGATGATTTTTTTATGGAACAAAAAAATAATGGAAACTTGCATTAAAATTGATGAAAGCTATTAGGTTTTCCAAATTAGTTGAAAATAAAAAATTTCCCACAACCATCACTAATAATGAATTTGAATCTACTATGTCATGTTTTCTATTTTATATCTTCATGCTCCTAAAATTTAAACTTTTACATGTAACATCCATCTAATTTAATGTTGAATTCTATATGTAGCAATGAATATTAATAAAATCATAAAATGAATGATTTAAAAATTGTGAAAACAAAACAAAAAAACTCAATATGAACATCTACCTAAAATGAAATAGAGTGGATTCCACTAGCCATGCTAGAAATGGACTACTATGAGCAATACAAATAGAATTCATAAGGAAATTTGTGTTAAGTTGATGTTGTTTATATAAGTTTAAACATGAATTCATCTAAATTAAATGTAATCTTTTTCATTTTTTTGTTCCTCAAACTCATAAAATTAAACCTTTTTATGCAAATCCCATCTAATTCAATGTTGAAGTCTATGTCCAATTGTTATGATTAATAAAATAATTAAAGGAATTTATCTTATATTGTCAAAAATAAACAAATATACTAAATATAAACATTTAAATATTACCAAAATGAATATATTACCTGATATAATGTAAATGAAGTAAAAACTTCAAAATGTTTTCTTCTATGTTGTCTAGCATGCAAACTGGTGGTAAATAGGTGATGGATCAAACATAGATTGGTACAATAGGGAGACAAATGCATAAAAAAGGTGTTTTTGAGTCAGATAAAGCATTGAACCAGACAAATGTAGAGGCATGTGGCTCTGAATCATGAGGTCAACCCCTATTTTACTGTTTCAAGGTAAAACACATTTGGCGCTTTCCAAATTTGGTGAGCACCAAATGTGTTTCTTTGGAATCTTCACCTTCCATAGAGACGAAGGGAGTGAGACTTGAGATAGAGAGAGAGGTGATAGGAGTGAGAGAGATTAGTCTAGGTAGTGTGATAGAAACTAAGACCTAAGAGAAATAAAGACTTGAGATGGATAGAGAGTTATCCAATTGTAGTGGATGGAAATACCTCACAATGGGAGAGGGCTTAGGAGGGATGAGACCTGAGAGATAAAAAAGGACCAAAGGGGAAGAGAGAGAAGGAGTGTGGGAGAGGGGGTTGGAGTGAAATATATTTTTCTAGGTAGGGTGGGAGGTAAGTGAGACCTGACAGAGAGGGAGTGTGAGAGAGGGCATTAGAGTGACATAGATTAGTCTAGGTAGCATGGGAGGGAGTGAGACTCGAGAGAGAGAGAGAGAGACTTGAGAGGGAGAGAAATTTATTCAGTTAGGTTGAATTGAAGACCTGATAGAGGGAGTGGGAGAGAGAGGGAGTGGGAAGATAGATGGATGGGAGACCTAAACCATCAACCCTAAACCCTCAAAACCAAACCCTTAAACCCTCTACCGTCTACCCACAACATAATACCCTCTACCCTCAACCCTCAACCCTTAAACCCTAAACCATAAACCTTAAACCCTCTACCCTCTACCCTTAACCCTTAAACCTTAAACCCTAAAACCCTCTACCATCTACCCTCAACCCTAGCTCTCTCTCTCCCATCTCTACACCCTCTACCCTTAAATCATAAATTGTAATCCCTAAACCCTAACCCTCTACCCTTAACCCTTAATCCATAAACCCTAAACCATTAAACCCTAAACCCTTAAACCCTCTACCCTCTACCCTCTACCCTCTACCCTCTACCCTCTACCCTTAATCCCTAAAGCCTAAACCCTAAACCCTCTACCCTTTATCCTCAACCCTCAACCCTTAAACCATAAAACCCTCAACCCTCAACCCTTAACTAGGTTAAACCCTAAACCCTTAAACCCTCTACCCTTAAACTATAAACCCTATACCCTATACCCTAAATTGTAAACACTTAAACCCTAAACCCTTAAAATATCTACCCTCTACCCTTAAACCCAGTACCCTCAACCCCCAACCCTTAAACCCTCAACCCTCAACCCTCAACCCTCTACACTCAAACCTCAACTCTCAACCCTTAAATCATAAACCCTAAACCATGCACCCTTAAAACCTCTACCATATACCCTAAACCCTTAAACACTCTACCATCTACCCTAAACCCTTAAACCCTCTACCCTTAAACCATAAACCCAAAACCCTAAACCCTTAAACCCTAAAATCTAAACCCTCTACCCTCTACCCTTACCCTCAAACCCCCTCTCTCTCTCAACCTTACACCCTCTACCCTTAAACTGTAAATTGTAATCCCTAAACCCTAAACCCTCTACCATCTATCGGCAATCCTCAACCCTTAAACTCTATAATCCTCAACCCTCAACCCTTAACCAGGTTTAACCCTAAACCCTTAAACCCTCTACCCTTAAATAATAAACCCTATACCCTATACCCTAAAACCTAAACCCTTAAACCCTAAACCCTTAAAGTATCAACCCTCTACCCTTAAACCCAATACCCTCTACCCTCTACCCTTAAACCCTTTTAAACCCAACTAAACTCTCTAACCTAATCCCTCAACCCTCAACCCTTAAACACTAAACCCTCTACCCTCAACCCTCAACCCTCTACCCTCAACTCTCAACTCTCAACCCTTAAACCCTAAACCCTAAACCGTGTACCCTATACCCTTAACACTTAAACCCTCTACCATCTACCCTAAAACCTTAAACCCTCTACCCTTAAACAATAAACTATAAATCATAAACCATAAACCCTTCAACCCTAAACCCTAAACCCTTAAACCATCTACCCTCCACCCTCTACCCTCAAACCCCCTCTCTCTCTTTTTCAACCCTACACCCTCTACCCTTAAACCATAAATTGTAAACCCTAAACCCTAAACCCTCTACCCATAACCTTTAATCCCTAAACCTTAAACCCTCAACCCTAAAACCCTAAAACCATCAACCCTCAACCCTCAACCCTTAAACCCTAAAACCCTCAACCCTCAACCCTTAACTAAGTTAAACCATAAACCCTCTACCCTTAAACTATAAACCCTAAACCCTATAACATAAACCCTAAACCCTTAAACTATTTAGCATTTACCCTTAAACCCAATACCCTCTACCCTCAAACCTTAAACCCTTTTAAATTCAACTAAAATCTCTACCCTCAACCCTTAATCCCTTAACCCCTAAACCCTAAACCCACTACCCTGAACCCTGAACCCTCTACCCTCAACCCTCAACCCTTAATCCCTCAACCCTTAAACCCTAAACCCTTTACCCTTAACCTTAAAACCTCAACCCTCAACCCTCAACCCTCAACCCTTAAACTATAAAGCCTAAAGCCTAAACCATGTACCTTATACCTTTAACCCTTAAACACTCTACCATCTACCTTAAACCATTAAACCCTCTACCTTTAAACTGTAAAACCTAAACTATCTACCCTCTACCCTCAAATCCCCCTCTCTCTCTCTCAACCCTACACCCTCTACCATTAAACTATAAATTGCAATCCCTAAACCCTAAACCCTCTACCCTTAATCCCTAAACCCTAAACTCTAAACCCTCTACCCTCTACCTTCTATCCTCAGCCCTCAACCCTTAAACCCTTAAACCCTAAACCCTCAACCCTCCATCCTTAACCAAGTTAAACCCTAAACCCTTAAAATTTCTACCCTTAAACTATAAACTCTAAACCCTAAACCCTAAACCCTTAAACTATCTACCCTCTACCCTTGAACCCAATACCATCTACCCTCAACCCTTAATTCCTTTTAAATCCAACTTAACTCTCTACCCTAATCCCTTAATCCATCAACCCTTAAACCCTAAACCCTCTACCCTCAACCCTCAACCCTCAACCCTCAACCCTCAACCATTAAACTATAAACCCTAAACCCTAAAACCTATACCCTATACCCTTAACCCTTAAACCCTATACCATCTACCCTAAACCCTAAAACCTTAAACCCTAAACCCCTAAACCCCTAAACCCCTAAACCCTCCACCCTCTAACCTTAACCCTCTACCATCTACCCTCAATCCCCCTCTCTCTCTCAACCCTACACCATCTACCCTTAAACCTTAAATCATAATCCCTAAACCTTAAACCCTCTATCCTTAACCCTAAACCCTAAACCCTCTACCCTTTATCCTCAACCCTCAACCCTTAAACCCTAAAACCCTCAAGCCACAACCCTTTACCCTTAACCCTTAAATCCTAAACCCTTAAACTATAAACCCTAAACCCTATACCCTAAATCATAAACCCAAAAACATGTCCTTCATTGTCTTCATCTGCAATCACTACATAAACATGTCCTACATTGTCTTCATTTACAAACCCTCTACCATCTACCCTTAAACCCTAATCCCTAAACCCTTAAACCCTCTATCCTCTACTCTTAACCCTCTACCCCCTACCCTCAACCCCCCTCTCTCCCTCTCAACCCTACACCCTCTACCCTTAAACAATAAACCCTAAACCCTCTACCCTTAACCGTTAACCCCTAAACGCTAAACCCTAAACCCTCTACCCTCTACCCCCAACCCTCAACCCTTAAACCCTCAACCCTCAACCATCAACCCTTATCTCTTGAACCCTAAACCATTAAACCCTATACCCTTAAATTGTAGACCCTTAAACCCTAAACCCTTAAACTATCTACCCTCTAACCTAAATATTGGATTGTTAACCCTCATCTATCTCTATCCCTCCCTCCTCTTTTCTCCTCTCTATTTCACTTCTCCCTCCATCTCTCCCTCCCTCCATTCCCCCCTCTACCCTAATCCCTCAACCCTATATTCTCAACCCTTAAACCCTTAAACGCTCAACCCTAAACCCTAAACCCTCAACCCTCAAACCCTAAACCCTTAAACCCTCTACCCTCTACCCTCTACCCAATACCCTCTACCCTTAAACCTAATCCCTCAACCCTTAAACACTCAACCCTAAGCCCTCAACCCTCTTTCTCTCTCTCAAACCCTCTCACTCTCTCTCAATTCTCTCCCTCCTACCTGAGAGAGAGGGAGAGAGAGAGATAGGGAGTGGTAGATAGAGGGATGAGAGATATATATATGGATTGATAGATAAATAGGGAGAGATAGAGGGAGTGAGAGAGAGAGAGAGAGTGGGAGAGAGATAGAAGGAGTCAATGAGAGAGAGTGTGAGAGAGAGAATTGAGAGAGGGGGATGGGGTACAAGGGAGAGAGGGTGGAATGGAGATGCCTAAGATAGAGGAAGAGAGAGAGGGATGGGGTGAGAGGAAGATACCTAAGAGAGAGGGAGAAACATAGAGATAGAGATAGACAAAGAGATAGAGAGACAAAGAGAGAGAGAGGGGGTAGGAGGGAGAGAATTGAGAGAGAGAGGGGGGTAGGAGGGAGAGAATTGAGAGAGAGATAGGGAGTAGAGGGGGTGGGAGGGAGAAACCTAAGAGAGAGGGAGAGGGAGAGAAGGTGGGAGAGAGACACCTAAGAGAGGAGAGGGAGACAAAGTGGGAGAGAGGGGGTGGGAGGAAGAGACCTAAGAGAATAGGAGAGAGAGGGAGTGGAAGATAGAGGGATGGGAGAGATACAAGGAGTGAAAGAGAGACTTGAGAGAGGGAGAGGGAGTTCTTTAGATAGAGGGATGGGAGAGAGATGGTGGGAGTGAGAGTGACAAAGAGAGAGAGGGGGTGGGGGAGATACCTGAGAGAGAGGGAGGAGGTTAGAGGGAGATAGTTCAGAGAGAGGGAGATAGGGAGAGAGATAGAGGTTGTGAGAGAGAGAAGGTGTGGGGGAGAGATAGAGGGGAGTGAGTGAGAGAGAGAGAGAGAGACCTAACAAAGGGAGATGGGGTAGGAGGGAGAGACTTGAGAGAGAAAGAGGGAGGGAAGGGGGGTGGCAGAGGGAGAGAGAGTTGGAGAGAGATAGAGGGCATGCAAGAGAGAGAGGGAGAGGGTGATGGGAGCGAGATACTTTAGAGAGAGGGAGAGGGAGAGGGAGAGGGAGAGGGAGAGGGAGAGAGATAGAGGGAGTGGGAGAGGGAGGGAGTGGGAGAGAGATAAAGGGAGTGACTATGAGAGGGAGAGGGGGTAGGACGGGGAGACTTGATAAAGAGAGAGAGGGAGATGGGGTAGGACGAAGATACTTGAGAGAGAGAGGGGGAGAGGGGTTGGGAGGGAGAGACCTGTGAGAGAGGGAGAGAGACAAAGTGGGAGAGAGATAGAGAGAGTGAGAGAGAGAAGGAGTGAGAGAGATAGAGAGGGAGAGGGTCTAGGAGGGAGAGATTTGAGAGAGAGACATAGACAAAGACAGTGAGAGAGAGAGAAACATAGAGAGAGGGTAGGAGGGAGATTATTGAGAGAGAGTGGGAGAGAGATAGATGGAGTGAGAGAGGGAGTGTGTGTGTGTGATGGATAGAGAGGGGGGAGGGAGATCTACCTAAGAGAGAGAGAGAGAGAGGGAGAGAGATAGAGTGAGTGAGAGAGAGGGAATAGGAGAGAGATAGAGGGAGTGAGTGAGAGACCTAAGAGAGGGAGAGGGGGTAGGAGTGAGAGACTTGAGAGAGAGATAGAGAGAGAAAGATAATGCCCTAATAGAGGGAGATCGAGTGAGAGACAAAAAGACCATAGGGGGAGAGAGAGGGAGAATGAGAAAGGGGGTTGGAGTGAGATAGATTTATTTAGGTACCTTGGTGGGAGGGAAAAATACCTAAGAGAGGGGATAGGAGTGAGAGAGAGTAGTCTAGGTAGCGTGGGAGGGATTGAGAGTTGAGAGAGAGAGACTTCAAAGGGATAGAGAGTTATCTAGTTAGGATAACGAGTTAGAGATCATATGAAAAACTCAACTATCCAACTACGATCATAAACTGTGCACTCTAAGCATTATCAAAGTCATCGACCAAATAGAGGGGAAATTAAGGTTTTTTCAAAGAAGGTCATTTGGTTTTTTCAAAGAATGACCTTCTTCGAACATGTTAATTGACAAGATTTTCCAAATTTCCTTATATTTTTTTGTGTGCTTACCGTATCGTTTGCATGTCTTTCACTGCAATTTTATAAAAAAACTCTGATGGTTTTAACTTCTCTCTTAGCTATCTCAATATATAATTCCTTTTTCATTTTGATTCAGTTAAGGTATTGATCTGTAGCTTCTATTGTAAATGCCTTCGTTTTTGGTCAAAAACAAACAAATGCTAGTTTTAGGATAGATTTTTACTCGTTCATCAAAACGTGAAACAAATTAATTTTTTTAAAACTAGACTCCATTCTACATATGATGAAAAAAAAAATCAATTTTCAATTAGTTTTCAAAAAAATTAGGCGGGAGCAAGCTCAAATTTTATCTTTTCAAGATGTGTCCACTTTCAAAATTCATAAAATATATATTCATTAAAAAATTATCTCAAATAACGATGATAAACTACATTGTGTTAGCTAATTTCTCATTGTTGGGATATTTTATATTTGAAAAAAAAGTTAATCAAAAAGGGGGGAGCCCTCAAGTGCTATGTTGTTTTTTTGATAAAATAGGACCTGTTTTGGGCCCCTCATTTTTGAGACCCATAATCTTCATTAATTTCAAAAAGAATTAGTATCTTAGAAACTAGACTCAGAGAACTTAAACTTTTTTTCTTGCTACATCTTGAAATCTTGAGTGTAGCTATCTTCATTTTCTTGTGTAAATCAGATTTTGTCGATTTCAGAAAAGAAAAAGTGGCATCTAAAGAGCCAAAATTGTGTCACAAATCAATGCACTTACCCATGGTGTGTACCTAGGGGAGTTCAAATGGGGAAAAATTTTATAGAGTGTTTGGAGTTCCAAAAATAAAAAGGAGGAGAAGTGAAACTCGTAATAAATAGGGGAAGATATTTGATCGTTGCTATTGATGTCAAAGGGGAGAGAAAGAACTCAAAATTCTATATTATCAAAGGGGGAGAAATAAATCTAAGGGTGAGGAATTTCTTTGTGTGTGTGTGGATGATTTCTTGGGTGGACCAATTTTTATTTTATGAATGATAAACAGAGAGAATATTAAACATAGGTTTTCATTGATATCAATTTTTTTTAGAAGTTTAGTATGGTTGTATACTAATATAACAAAAAATCAAAAAATATATGCTATTAGGTGTTAGTGAGTGTTTGTATGAAAATTGTATGCTTGCAATATATTTATTGCATTCATTAATCATGATAGTGGTGGTTTGGAAGTCTATACAAGGATATTTTTTAGTCAAATAGATATCCTTGGAAATAAAACTATGGTCAGAATATTTTCAAGGATGGTTTTTGGCTCTACGTTTTGAGAGGAGAGTATTCCTATACATGTTTTATCTTATTATTGAGTTTATAGATGTTATTTTTAGCATGAAAAAAGGTTGAAGTGACAAAATGTTTTGTATGCATTTTTTTCAACCTTTTTGTGTTCAAGGCCGATGTGGTAATGGTTAACAACATCTTGAATTTTAATCTTCCATGTGGTGTTAGGACAGGACTTGGTTAAGGTTCATGTAGTAGTGCACAACATCATGTTCTTTGTTCTTTTGGTGGAAATTTTTTTGTGGAATGACCAATTATATGTTTCATGTATTTGAATTTTGTTCCAATTTATATCATCCTAGTTATTTTCGAACTCCTTTCGAACATGGAAGAGTGTCAATTCAATTTCATATATATATTCATCATAAATTTGTGTGGTTGTTGTAATTGTGTGAGTGAAAGTGCAAATCTTATGTGTGTACAATGAGTATAAATTAACGAACATGGTGAATATACAAGGAGACAATTGTGAATCCAAAGGAGTTGCATGTGCTCACATTAGAAGATCTTAATGACTAAGGAAGAGTGTTTTTAATTAGTAAAATCATGTATGAGATGTGTTTAGCTACTGGTGAAGGTCTACAAGATTTATATTTCTAATCCGGTAGGACTATTGTTCTACCTATTATACTATTTCAATTGGCGGTTGGTGCATCTAGTACGTTGGTGCTTATAATCATCATAGGGGGCTGGTATCTTTGATAGATTTGTCCCTGCTAAGTGTGTAAAATTCACTTGTATATTTATACTTTGTGAGGCTAGATTTGGATATTAGATCGAAGTAGCTATTCTCACTATGTTTTTTCCCATCTTGAGTTTCCATATATATCTGGTGTTCTAGTGCGGATGTGTACAATTTTATTGTTCCTTAATTATTATTTCCTTTTTTTATTCTGGTTTCAATACTGTTAAGTGAATATGAGTTAAAATATTTGATCAACTGATTCATACCCCCTCTCATTAGATTGTGTGCTCTTCACATGAAACATAAAAATTCACATGAAAATATGATGCATTGCTAAAATTATGATTAACTAGAATAATTGTGCTCTAATTATGTTCTTGAAATTTTTTAGGTTGCTCAATTATGATCTTAATTCACTTCTCAAAAATGCTAGGACTAAAATGGTAAAAGATAATTGTATTTTTATGTAATTATTTAATTTCCCACAAATTAATTACTGACTACTGAAAATTGATTTTTAATAAGTATAAGTGTCAAACTATCAACACCAACAAATGTGAGCTAGGGCCAAAATAAGCTAGCAAAGGTCACTATCTCCCTAGACTAGGCATTTTTGGATGCCACAATTCTTAGAAAGTGAATATTTATCATGAATGCTTCATTTAACTCTTATTTATCAAAGATTATTATAAAATGGGAAAATTAAATGGACAATTGGATCAAAAAAAGTTAGGAGGGAGCTAAACCTAGTGCAAAATTATCAAGAGTGACAATTTATGATGCTACATAGTGGTTGACTACCCCACTGGCAGGTGACCCATGGGTCACTACCCATGGTGGCATAACCCCTTAAGGGGGATGTGATCCAATGGGTGGTTGCAGCCCATGGGAGGATCCAAATGTCAATGAAAATTATCAATGTTTCATCTAAAAAAATAAGAGTTATATATAATGACCACTATGTCTCTTATCCACAATAATTGATTTGGTATCACATAAGATTTTTTTAATTATATCTATTAATTTTGACTCTTTATTTTGCACCATATATATATGTTAGCAAGAAAACTAGGGAAACATAGGCCAAAGTTCTAAGCCCAAAGTAATTTCCAAGTGTTCTACATTATATCCTAGACTCAGTCATATAAATGGAGTAATGGTTTGATTCAAACAAAGGATTAACTAGCTAGTCACAAATTATGTTAATGCCAAATGACATCATAAATATAGAATTATGTTATTATTATATTATTTCTATAAATAGAGTACATTTGTATATCTTCAACTATGCTTTGCACATCTTTCTCTCCTTCCTACATAAATTCTATCATACACACATTCTTATGTATATCTTTTATTACATAGATTTTAACATATACTCTTCTTCTTATATCTCTCTTATATTCATATATTTCACTATACATATATATGGGATGGGACATAACCCATCTATCCTTTCCATACCCTAGATGGTATCTTTTGAGTCTTATGTTCTGCAAGCACTTTGCAGTAAGATGCATTAGGATTTTCTTGACAATGTTTGAATGATTTCTCTTTCTTGCCAACATCCTACCCCTTTCAAAATTTTGATTTATCCTCAAATCAACTCTATTTTTTTGTAGTGTGATAGTGTTTAAGGTGTGATCCATTTATGAAGGATTATAATACGGTTCCATTTATTTTTCTTAGTTGTATTGCTTCAAATTCAATAATGTGATGAATTTGATAACTGTCCAACCATATCACTTTGAGTTTACCTTAATTTTTGAATATTCTATTATAGAGTAAGAACATATTATCCACCTTGAATTGTTTAAACCTAATATTTGGATTGTTTCATAGTTTCTATCTATGTCTTTCTTTCCATATATGTTGTGTGACCAATTTTCTTGCTTCATCTAGTTTATCTATTTTTTCTAGTCAATGTTTGATGGATTCATCGTTAGTGATTCTTAAAGCCAATATAGTGTGTAGTTTATGGACCATGAAATTTCCAGGTAGATTAGCCTCCATTCCATACCAGAGATCAAATGGAGTATTAGTGGTGGCTCATTTTTATGTAGTGTGGTATCCTTAGAGCCAATATAGTGTGTAGTTTATGGACCATGAAATTTACAGGTAGATTAGCCTCCATTCCATACCAGAGATCAAATGGAGTATTAGTGGTGGCTCATTTTTATGTAGTGTGGTATCCTTAGAGCATTGTAGGAATTTTAATGACCCAGTTGATAATACTCGCATTACACATATTGATTAGGGTAGGTCCTATAATATTATTCAATACTTCACTTGTCCCATTCTCTTGTGGATGATATGGTGATATATGGTTATAGGTTATCATGAAATTAGAGAGTAATTCGACAAAGTGTTTTTCCTAATCATCGGTAATGCTTAATGGAAAATTGAATTTGGTAAAAATGTTATGGTAGATAAATTTGGCTACTGTGTATGTAGTGCAGAATTTTGTTGGTTTAGGTTTGTCTTATTTATTTAAGTAAGCTACATCAATGATAATAAATCTAGCTTTAGATAGTTTGTTTGAAATTTCTATAGATCTTATGATGTCAATAGCCCATTTCTTAAAGTGGATATGTGCTAACACTAGTTGGAGTATAATTTCATCTCAATTGGTAGGTCACCCTATTCTCTAGAAAATATTATAGTTCTTCATATACTTATTAGTATCCTTATATATACTAGGCCAGCATAATCTAGCCAAAAATATTTTTTGGGTGGTCGTGTCTCTGCAATTATACCCCCTTTCAATTCCTTCACGTGCTTCCCTTAGGATTTTTTCTCGTTCATGTTCATAGACTAATCTCTGGAGAATCTCATCTCTCACTTTTTTGTATAACAATCCATTGATTAAGGTAAAAGGAATGGATTTTTGTAGTAACATTTACATTTATCATGTGTTGTCATATTAGTGGGATATTAACTTGTATAAAATAATTGAGCTACATCATGAAATTCTTTCAATACAAAAGTTATCCAAAATAAATGGTTTCCTAGTAAGTTTTTTTTCTTAGCCTCCTCGGGTTCTTCACTTATATAAATTCTAGATAAGTATTTGGGAACTTGATTACTCTCCCTATTTCTACCATTATATTAAAAAAAATTAAATTAAATAATAGTAATCATTTGCATATTATTCCATGTACCACTGGTTTGTTTAGTAGAAATTTCAAAGGCTCATGGTTAGTGTAAAATTTCAATAGTGTAGATAGAAGATAGTGGTTGAATTTATGTAATACATAGATGATGGCTAAGTTCTCGCATTCAGTGGTAATATAATTTCTCTTGGCCTAATAAATTTTATGGATAGAAAATAAATAGGGTGATCCTTATTTCCTCATGGTTGGACCAAAATTTATCCTATTTTTATTTCAAAAGCATCCACATGAACAAAAAAAGGTATTGAATAGTCTAGAAATATAAGGATAGGAGCTTCCACTTTTTTCTATTTTAGTGTGTTGAATTATTTTTTGACATTATTGGTCCATGTGATTGTTTTATTGGTTTTCTTTTAGATGAGTTCTTCTAAAGGAGTTGCTATGGTGGCATATCCCTTGATTAGTTTTCTTTGATATCCCTTATAGCCTAGAATTGTTTTAAGCTATAATGAACCCCATCCCGTAATATCAATTGTCATGCTTAGACTATAGATATATGCATTTACTTGACTTGGAATTTTGTTTAACCTAGTAATTTACCATTTTTGTTTGTGAAATTTTAGAATTGGATAAAAGAAATAGTTGGGGGATAAAAATGAAAATGAAAAATGATATTATTATTATTGTAACATTTTTATTAAAATTTAGTTATGCCTCAATTTTAATTATTAATATTAATTATCATTATTTTAAATTATCTAATTATAACAATGAATTTGTAATTCAATTTAGTGGTGTAGATAATATTTAAAGACAATATTCATTATTACTGAGTAACTAATCAAAGTTGACAATGATCAAATTGTAATGAATGGTTATAATTTTAGTCATTAATACACTAAAAAAATAACCATTATCAATTTGGGCATTCATAGGTATTAGAGGTCAAGGGTGGCCATGGATGAGTGTCTTTGTAACTGGTGTTAGTGGAGGAATTTATTTTTGAAAATTTGCAAGAAAGAAAGGAAGTGAGGTAGGTAGGAATTTAATACTCTTGCCATGATGTAACTTTAAGAACATGAAGAGAGGATGAAAGTGTGGAAATTCACCCCAAAAATTTAGACAATCCCTGATGGGATCATTGAGAATCCTTACAAGAAGATGTTAGAAGTTGAACTAGATACAATGATAGATAGAATTAGGTCTCCTCCTAAAACACCACAAGTAGAAGAGTGTTTCCTAAATAAATATGGACTAAACAAACGTGAACAGGTTATTATAAGAGATCTCAAAACACTCGTTCAAAAAATTATCCCCATTATAAAAGATAAATCAAATCTCTAGAATGCAAAGGAGAAAATAATGTGGAAGATCAGATTTGGCAGATCCAAGTGCAAGCAAGGAAACGGTGCTAAGATCAAATTGATTAACCCACAAGGTAAATCCTTCCTTGGAGCCTTTAGATTATAGTTCACATGCATAAAAAATATGACTAAATACAAGGCATTAATCAAAGGGTTTATACTAGCTCACCAAAAGAAGGTTAAGTATTTGTTTACATGGAAGTAGATTCATAGCTAGTTGTGAAGTAGGTAGGAATTTAATACTCTTTCCATGATAGGAGTCTAGTCTATGAAAAGAGGAGGGAAGGTGGTGAGTAGGGGAGGGCATTGGCAATGAAATTAATTACCATAATTTTGGAATGGTCATAGATTTTCATGGTTATGAAATGTTGATGATCCAAAATGGGTGCAAGTATGGACTGCCAATATTAAGCATTTGTATACCACTTCTTTGATCATAATCTAAGCTCCTTTTTAGCCATTGAATTAAGGGAAATCCTCATACACGGTTTGGGTAAATTATTATTCCTAAAACAAGAAAGGAAGAAAAATTGATACATCTCCCTTTATTAGTTTTTCAAAAATAGAGAATGTTCAACATTTATAACTATTGATACATTTAACTAGTGAGCATTCTTAAATTAGCAATATGTAAGGATTATAAGTAGAATGGAGAGTTAATTTCTATGGTAGAATTCAATTTCTAAAATTTTACCTTGCATAAGATATTCACCATTTCTTATTAAAATTTCCTTTTCTAGCAAGACCTTCCACTCTTCTTAATCAATTCCTTCAATTTCAATTTTCTTATTTTTCCTTTTATCATGTAATTTAGGAGCCAACAATACTCTAATACCGTGTAGGAATTTTAGGAGCTTACAATGCTCCAAAATAACAAACATGGAGCTTCTACTCTGTGTTCCCAATCAAATGGGAAAATGAAAACTCAAAATGTTGAATCACAAGGAGACATGAAACTTTCTTTTGTATTCAATAAGCTGGAAATGACATTACATAAAAGAGTAAACTTAAAACTCAAAAAATAAACCTAAGTTATAGATTACAACTTATTGGGAGCCTTCGGGAGCTGCTCAACTAGACTAATAACTTTCAAGAGCTTCTAGGAGCTCATTGTCATGAGCTACGTAGAATTATTTCAAAAGAATTCACTGCCTAGACACAAAAAAATATATAGTTGCTTCTCTTCAAGAGCTTCTAGAAGCTCACATAGAAAAATCTTCACACGAAATTCTACTGCAAAAACTTCTTCCAACTTACTGACAGTAGTCAAAATTCATTCCTTTTGTCTCTTCAATATTTCCTTCCTAAAATTCAAAATGACCAACTAGCATAAATGCAAATTCAAAATGAGCTACCATATTTAATTCTGGAGTTGTCAGGAGCTGCAGGGATGAAGATCCCAAAAATTGCAAGGAGCTCTTGATGGGTAGGTGAGACAACTGGGGGTCTGACATGAGAGTAGGAGGCTTCAAGAGCAATAAATTCCAACACTCCCCCTTGGTCCTGAGTTGATGAAACAAGATCAATCCCGATCCAAATCAACAATTCCCAATCTACTCCTTAGGAGCTCAAAACTATCCTTACTCAAAGGCTTGGTGAATATGTTTGCTAGCTGCTACCCAAACCTGCAAAATTCCATTTTAAATTTCACCATTCTCAACCAATTCTATAATAAAATGATACATGATTTCAATGTTCTTACTTCTTCCATGAAACACGGGATTTTTTGTCAATTCTATTCATGAAACATTGTCACAAAAGATTGTTGTTCCATCTTCTTGTTCTTCTCTCAAATCTACCAAGATTCTTCTCAGTTAAATAGATTGACATGTTGTTGCATTTTTTTCTATATACACAGCCTCAAATTTTGATACATAAACAATTGGTTGCTTCTTCAAATCCCATGAGATATCTCCCGAACCCAAATAAAACACATAGCCCAATGTGCTCTTCCTATCATCCAAACTTTCTACCCGATCACTATCAGTGTATCCAACCAGCCTATATGCATTTATTGTTGTGTACAAAATGCCATATCCTTTGGTGCCATTCACATACCTCAGGATTCTTTTACCTGATTGTAAATGGGTGTCTCTTGGAGTCTCCATAAATTTGGAAACAAGACTCACTTCATGCATTATATCAGGCTTAGTTGCAGTCAAGTACATCAAGCTTCCAACCAAACTTGTATACATGGTCGGATCCAAATTTTTGTTGCAATCTTCCTTGCTCAATTTTAGACCTACGACTATTGGTGTTGGTGCAGTCTTTCTTTCAAGCATCCTAAATCTCTTCAAAACTCCATTTGAATATTTTTCTTGAGAGTAAATATACCATCATGCATTTGTTTTACTTCAAATCCTAGAAAATATCTCAAGAGACCTAAATCTGTCATTTCAAACTCTCTTCTCATGGCCTCTTTAAAATCAGCAATGAGGAAATCGTCATCCCTTGTAAAAACTAGATAATCTACATACAAGAAAACAATAAAAATTTCACCATTTGTTGCCTTGATGTAAAGAGTGGGTTCACCATCACTTTTGCTAAATCCATTGCTCATAAAATATGAGTCAATCCTGTTGTAACATGCCCGTGAAGCTTGCTTCAACCCATAAAGAGCTTTCGGGAGCTTATACACCTTGTGTTCTTCACCCTAAACTTCATATCCAAGTGGATGCTCCACAAAAACTTCCTCTTTTAATACTCCATTTAGGGAGGTGGACTTCACATCCATTTGAAACACCTTCCATTTTTTTTGGGCTGCAATTGCAATGATTGCCTACATGGTCTTCGTCCTTGCAATAGGGGCATACATCTTATAATAGTCTCTCCCAAATTGTTGTTTGTACCCCTTAACCACCAAATGTGCCTTATGTCGATCTATCCTTCCTTCGACATTGCACTTGGTCGTGTATACCCATTTCACCCCAGTAACTTGCTTGTTGGGAGGAAAATTAGTTAGCTCCCATGTGGTGTTCCTCAATATTGCATCTATCTCCTCATCCATGGCCTCACACTATTTCTCCTCTTTCACAACATCCTCAAAGTAAATAGGATCACTATGAGAAAATAGTGTGAAATTCATGTTCTCACCAAAATATTCATCATATCTTTCATCTTGGTAGATCTCCCTTAGAATCTTGGTCTTCTTTGGCAATAGGGAGACAAGAGTGGGGTCTGAACTTTCACTACTATTGTTGCTCTGTTGAACATGCTAGTTCAGGAGTTGTCGAGAGCTTTCAAGAGCTGATCATCAGGCTATTTGTGGTTGCTTGCCTTTCTGTCTGCTCATTTTAGGAGATTTTAGGAGCTCTCAGGAGCTCTTTGTCTATGACTATCTACTTGATTTAGGAGCTATTAGGAGCCGACTCGAACTCTCTCCAAATATGTTATGAGATATTTAATTTAACTGTCTGTTTGTTTCAGGAGCTCTCAAGAGCTATCATGAGCTACCTATTTCTACTACTATAGGATGTTTTTGATATTCTTCTTCATCATCTTGAATTGTCAGGAGCTAGTAGGATCTGTCGGACCATCCCATGACTCATCCTCTAAGAAATCCACATCTCTACTAATGATGATTTTCTTGGTGACTAAGTTATACAACCTATAAGTTTTGGACTCTTCACTGTAGCCCATGAAAATGCACTTCTCACCCTTGTCATCCAATTTATTCCTCTTTTCTTTTGGCACGGGTGCATATGCCACACACCCTAACGCTCTCAAGTGCTCAACCATCTACTTGCGTTTTGTCCATGCCTCTTGTGGGATTTTTTCATGGACCGCCTTTGTTGGACTTCTATTTATCAAATATGCAGTTGTTGCTACAACCTCTCCTCAATATTCAATTGGGAGTCCCTTTTCTTTCATCATTCTCCTTGCCATCTCCATGATGGTCCTATTCTTTCTATCAGCCACACCATTTTGCTACAAAGTATAACTAGCTATTAGCTCCTTCTTAATACCATTTTTCCTACAAAAATACACAAAATTATTGGAGGTATACTCTCCTCCTTGATATGAACTTAGGACCTTGATCACATGTCCACTCTCATTTTCATCCAGGGCCTTAAACAACAAAAACTTATCAAAATCTTCAAACTTATGCTACAAAAAATAGACCCATGTCCTATGTCTATAACCATCAATAAAGGTCATAAAATATTGGCTTTTACCAATAGATGTGGTTTGCATAGGGCCTACCAAATCCATGTGCACCAGCTCCAATGGTGCTCTTGTTGTTATAGAGTTGCCTATGTTGCTTGCCAAAAATGCAAGCCTCACACCTAACATTAGGCTCTACTATTCTTGGACCAAAGACTCAAAACAACATAGCCTAAGTGTCCATACCTGAGATGCCATAGCTTCGAGGGGTCTTGAATGGTGCTGCTGAGGGATACTGACTATACTACTGTATATTTTTCATTCATGAGAGGTGCAACAATGGACTGAGATGAGAAACACGTCTCAATATTAAAATTAAAGGGTATGTGCAGGATCATGATGGGCCAAAAAGTGGTGATATGTAAGTGATATGATGGCCTATGCGGCTAACGAAAAAAATTTTACCCAAAATTGATGAAATGAAAAGGGTTTTTAAAGGATATTCTCAGCTTTCCACCAATATAAATTATGCTTTACTTTGAATTTAATAAATAATTATTATCCATTTTCTATTAGAATTACGACAAAAGTCTTGATTGATAGGATAATTGAAAAGCATCTGTAGCTTTTAGATGGTATCACATTTTTTGAACTTGAAACATGTGTCACATTTTATGCTTCACATACTATAGGATAAAAAAAAATTGAATTTCATGAAGTTTTAACCAAGTTAAGGTGGCTAGACGTAGGAGTTTTTATATTTTATAAAATTTGTAATAAAAAATTTATAATTAATTATTTACTTGGGAAAAAATTACAAAAAAATATGCATCACATCGAGACATGAGTCCTCTACTTATATCTAAAATATTATAAAAAAATATTATCATTTTATTGTGGTTAGGGTGATCAAACAGACACCTACGTCTTATTTTTTCCCTGAAATTTAAGTACTACTGCATTGAAATTTCAAAATTTCACCAAATAGATTTTAAAAAAATAAAAATAAACTTAGTAGTTTAGAAACTAGATTTAATTTTCTACAAATTCTATTCTTACATATTTTTGAAATAATATAGATAACTTATTCAAATTTTTACGTCAAGTTGCCTAACTCTGATTTTTTGAATTTTTATTGCCACTTAAGGGCCTATTTTTTCCATGATGATCCTACACATACCCGAAACATCTGGTTCTTTGTCATTTGAACTACTACAAACACTTTCGTCCTCTCATTCTTGTCATAAATGATACATTGACCCTTCTCCATCATCACTTTATATCCATTTTTTTTCAGCTGTACAAAACTCATGAGGTTATGCTTTAACTTAGGAGAAAAAAATACATTGTGAACCTCCTTCTTTTCACCTTTCTTGGTGTGGATCATGATAGATCCATTTCCCTTGACTAGAACTAATCCATTGTTCCCCCTTCTTATCTCTAACTTTACAGTCTTATCAATAAAAGAAAACAAACTTTAATTACCACTCATGTGGTTGCTACAACCGTTGTCCAAATACTAGACTTTGGGGCTGCCTTCTTCACCAATGTTGTACATGATGAAGGCTGTGGGCTGATTTCCTTCAGCCACATTTGCATTTTGTTTTAGTTGATTATTGTGCTTTTTCCAGCACTCACTTGCATAATGACCAAATTTATGATAGTAGTAGTATTCAACATTGCTTTTGTCATTCCTTTGATTTGACCTGCTATTCTTCTTGCCTCTTCGGGAGCTCGTCTAAGAGCTACTCACTCCCTCTTGGATTCTTTCTTATCTTGAGCTTTCTCCTCCAATATCTCCTTGTCCAGATCTGCCTCTACCTCTTCGGGAGTCGTTTCTACCTCTCCCCTTGACTCTTGCATTTGAGTGAGCTTTAAAAGCTTGCTCTTGGGATGAAGTAATAGACATATTTAGGCATTGCTCATGGGTTTTAAGAGAACCCATCAACTCATCTACCATCAAAACAAAGAGGTCCTTTGCCTCTTCAATGGAAATGATGATTGCATCATACCTTGTGGTTAAACATCTAAGGATTTTATCCACAATCTTCTGCTCCTCCATGATTTCTCCATTCGTTCTCAACTGGTTTATCAAACCCAAGAACCTTGTGTGGAAGTATAAAATAGACTCACTATCTTTCATTTCAATAGTCTTGAAATTTATTCAAAGTATTTGGAGTTTCATCAATCTGACTTTATCAATGTCATTATAACCGATTTGAAGTATTTTCCAAGCTTCCTTTGCATAGTTAGTTGTTGCTATTCTAGGAAAAATAGCCTCTATCAAGGTTGATTCTATCAAACTCAAGGCCTTAGCATCTTTCTTCCTTTGCTCCTTCAACTAAGTCTTCTGGTTGTTTGAGAGGGCTTCATACTATGTTGGGTCAGTAACATCCACGAACCCATTTGTCAAAAAATCCCACAAGTCATTGGCAACCATAATAGTCTTCATCTTCTTTTCCCAGACATCGTAGTTTTGTCCATTAAAGAATGGTGGTTGATGTCAACTCTTCCCTTCATCTCCAGCTATGTCTCCTGCAAAAAAAACTTGATTCCCCAAAAAAAAAAATGCCCTAACTCATGAATAAATGGGGTGTATGGCTCTGATACCATGTAAGAATTTTAGGAGCCAATAATGCTCTAATACCATGTAGGAATTTCAGGAGCTTACAATTCTTCAAAATAACAAACACAGAGCTGCTACTCTGTGTTCCCAATCAGCTGAGAAAATGAAAAATCAAAATGCAAAAGCACGAGGAGACATGCAACTTTCTTTTGTATTCAATAAGCTGGAAATGGAATTACATAAAAGAGTAAACTTAAAACTCAGAAAATAAACCTAAGCTACAGATTACAACTTTTTGGGAGCCTTCAAGAGCTAATCAACTAGACTGATAAATTTTAGGAGCTTCTAGGAGCTCAATTTTAGGAGCTATGCAAAGTTCTTTCAAGAGCAATCATTTCTCAGACACAAAACAAAAATACAATTGTTGTTGTTTAGGAGCTTCTGGGAGCTGACACGGAAAAATCTTCACACAAACTGCTATTGCAAAAACTTCTTCCAACTTACTGACTACAGTCAACATTCATTCCTTTTGTCTCTTAAACATTTCCTTCCTAAAATTCAAAATTACGTGTCAACATAAATGCAAATTCAAAATGAGCTACCACATTTAATTTTGGAGTTGTCAAGAGCTACAAGGATGAAGATCCCAAAAACTGCAAGGAGCTCCTAATGGGTATGTGAGAAAATTGGGGGTCTAATGTGAGAGCAGGAGGCTTCAAGAGCAATAAATTCTAACATATTAGGCCATATTTATTTTCCATTAGCTATCAAATAAGTCTATCCACTAGCAAATCTAGTTACCTCATCATGGTTTGGATAGTTATGGATTTCCTGAAGCATCACCAATGATTGTGTGTTGAGTCATTTTACTCATCGCATTTATGTTAAGCTTGGGTAAATGCTATTCATCCAAGAATAATTTCATGGTTGGGTACATTAACTTTCCACTCACACAACCAACTTGTTAAACTATCTTGTGTAAATGATCTTATGCAAATCGACCAGTTGAAGATCCTTCAGTAATTAACAATTTTCATCTGCATAAAACGTTTCTTATCTTCCAGGCCTCCACCTCCATGGTATCAAGTAAATTCACTGCCATGACGAATCCACTGCAAGGAAAATTCACCACTGGCAATTCACCGCCGCGGAAAATTCATTGCACTAACATTTTTAATATATATTTCAAGACCTTGAATATTTTTTTGCAAAAAACTAATGGAGGTCTATATTTCTGTTATTAATGCAGTGAAAATTATTCTTTTGCAAAAACAAAATTGAAAGTCTTGTAAGTATATATAAAAAATGTTAATGTAATGAATTTTTAGCAATGATGAATTGCTAACAGTGAATTTTCATAGAGCTGGCCTCCATATGTCAGTTGGCATTATTATGTCATGTGTGCAATTTGAATTCATTATGCCTAGTTTTGATTCTCTTTAAAAGATGAAACTTCCATTTGGGTAGTTAAATATATTGCTTAATCACTAATTTTATCAAAATATTGATGCTTTCCAGTAGATTGAGAGTCGAAAAGAATTGATTCAATATCGAACATAAATGTTATGTTTCTTGTTTCCACTCTTGCCAATTCTATCATTGATACAAAGTTAGCTATTCTTTTTTAGCGACATTATTATGCTGAGAATTTCTTGAGACTCAAATCATTCTAGGTAATGCATCTTTACCTCAAGGTATAGACCCTAGAGTACTAGATATAGTCTTAGTCTTCGATATTCATCAAAAGAACTCTTGAGAAAAAAGTGAAATCTATGATTTCTCACTTTGTTTGCACTTTTCATCCAACTGCATTCCCTTTCAAACATTACATATCAAAAGTTGAAAGTGGCATTTAAAAATATGCAGAATGCTATTATGTAACACTATAATGGACCAACTAAGAAATTATGAAAAGAGAGGTCAAGTTAAATGTTTGTTTCTTTTCTTTATCAAAGGAAAATTTCATGAAGAATTTTCAATGGTAGCGAACAATTTGATGACTGAATGAACTAAATATGGTATGATCTATTCCCTTGTCGAAAAGGGATAAAATTCTATGCATTTATAAATTACTATTCTACATGCGCTGACTAAGTTTTCAACTTTTAAATTCTACAAGCAATATGACCAATGGATGATGTTGGACTGAAACTAATAGCTCTTCTAATAAAATTTTTGAGGGATAACACAAAATATTTAATGATGACCATGATTTGTAAGTGAGCATTGATTTTCTTAATGCCAACAAAGTCAAATCAAGAAGGTGTTATAGATGTGCATAGTAACAAGGTTAGTACAACATTGAATTATTAGTGGTTTTGTTATAATTATTTATATATATAATCAAATTTTACATTTGAAATTAATTATTCAGTATCTTATTTATTTACAAATAATTTGAACAAATTGGACTCAAGACCATTTGATTCAAACTTTGGAATCTTGTTTATGTTGGGTTCTACTTGCTTTAGTTCTTTTGTTTTTTCCTTGCCGCACCCTGTCAAACTTTCTCACCTATGCATATTTTCAACTGGTGATAAGGACTTCACTTTCGTTAGTAATAGTCATTACCCAGTTCTAGAATTGCAAATCTACGACTGAACTAAAGTTGAGTTATTGTTAATGGTTATTATGTTAAATAGAAAATTGAAAAATGCAATACAAATACCTTGCAATCTGGTGGTTTTTATGTTGATTATGGTTACGATCTCCACTTACATGTTAACTTTACAAACCATTCATCTAAATCCTCACGTACTCTTGGGTCTCCCTTTATGCCCTTTTGAAGCTGCATAATGTACAAATTCTTAAGAAAATAAATGTCAACCTATAATATTTCTTCTCAATCAAGGTTTAATTATTGGATCAAAAAGATGGGATTCTTAGTAGCGTCGAAGTGATCCTTATCAATTCCATGCATAGTTCTTATAAGGCTAGTTATACTTAAATTGTTTTAATTTCTATATCTCATATCTTCATAATTCATTATAGAATTTAATAATGATTCAAATAATTTTCAAATGGGATAATAATGATTTATTATTTTATTTTCATGTTATTCAAGGATTAAATTTAATGATGTTCTAATTTTAGCATTTCGTTTTAAGAACTAGAATTTATATATGATTTTTGTTTAGATGCCAACGGTTGATAGTAACTTATCATTTCAAATCCATACAATTTCTTTAAATTAAAAATATTTATGTGAATACAAATAATTATTGCATGTAGGATTTGATAAAGATATGCATCAAATTTATATTCATCTAATTACTTGTAATAATAATATGCAAGGTTATATGATTGTCAAGTATGATGTATTTAATGAATCATATAAGGGTATTGGTTAATTCACTTCTTCAAATCATGATAATGAAATATTTGATGCTAGCATAGAAATTCATCCTTCCTTTTTGTAAATAGATTTTGCCTATCAACTTTTATTCTCTTCTACCATTATTGAATTGTCCTTGCGTTATTACAACATTTCCTAGTATCTTGGTATTTTAGACTTATGATGATGTGTTTGTTATAATTTTGTGTTTTCATTGATGTCAAAAAATGTTGTTGTCATTATTGTCATTAATGACCATAGATTTCATGTTGTGAGAGTGTTGGTAGTTTGTACCTCTGGAGAAGATTTTTATTTGCATTATGTTGTCATTAATATTGGCCACTAGTGTCAAACTCTATTGTATATATTATGGGTAAGTGTATGATGAATAAGTGATGTAGATGATGTGGTTGTGTTGAGAAGATGTTTATGGTGCTTTTTTCCAAGTGATTTTGAGAGAATTTAAATAAAAAGAGAAAACAATGTGTCTTAGAAGGGTTTAGTATGACATAGTGGTGTTCTATGTTTTACTCCACATTTATTCATTCTTGAAGTTATGCCTATGTGGTTTGAATATGTTGTTCAAAGGTGTTTAGAAATATTAGATCTAGAGATTCAAGTTTTGGATCATTTTGCAAAGAATGTTGTGTTCACTAGTGTGTGGGCAGCGTACTTGGGCTATCTAGGAGAAATGGGATTGTTCCACACTTTGTCGCGTTGTGGTTTTTGGTCTTGTGGATTTGGGAAGGTTTTTATAATGTTTGTATTTGTCTTCCTTCTAGATTATTTGAGATTTGGTTGTCCATAGTGTTTGATCCCTATGTTCATGTTCATAGAAGGTTAATTGGTTGTATAGAATGATCATATTTTTTAGGTGTATGTTGTTGTAAAGGATTTTTTGGATTTTAGGTGGTTGATGGAATATTCAAAATATTGTTTAAGCATTGTGTGTGGTACATGAGTTTTCCTTCGATTTGAGGAATCATGTACATAAATTTTTAAGTATGTTAACACTGGTTTGACCAACCTGGCATGTTAGCACTAATTGTGGATGTGTTGAGATATGTGTGGATTCTTCACAAAGAATTTTAGTATAGATTTGGGTCCAAGATAAGTAGTGGTGTGGTATGCCTTCATTCCTTTCCACAATGGGAATGTTTGGTGCTGGCCTAATTTAATTTGCATGTGCTTAATGTGCATACATTTTATTGTAACCAACTTGAAGATGTTTCTCAAGTTATGATTGGTATAAATGCAAGGTATATTGTTGTGTGTGAAGTATGTCATACAAAAAACATGTTGAGGTGTGAAAATTTATTAATTTTAGTGTGATCGTTAATGATTAAGGCTACCTGAAGCAGTGATAAAATGGTGTCTATATTCTTGAGTATACTTGATGTTACTAGAGGTAGTGAGTTGAATTTTGTAGATGGTCAAGAGTTGTAGTGGTAGATCTCTTTGTTTCTCTAACATAGATTTCTCATTATAACAATCTTCTTCTTTCTTCTTCTAATTTGGTAATCAGCCCTTAGCAATGACACCTTCTTTTCTTCTAAGCAATGTGCCCTCCGATAGTGAGGTTATTGTATTTAGTGCTGAAATTACTTTATATTATGAGCTAATTCTCACCATGGTTTCCCCTTCTTGGGTTTTCCATGTAAATATGGTGTTCTTTTGTGTATGATTGTGTTTGCAGTGTTGTTTCACATGTTTACATTCTACTAATACTTAATGCATACTTAAAAGTTATTAACGGTTTATGGACTAATGAAGATCTAAATGTTAAAGAGGGTTTTTATGTTTTAAGGTACAACTATTTTACCCCCTTTCTCAATTGTATTGCACATTAAAAAATTGGTATTAGAGTTGGGTTCCTTTGAAGAAGCTTAATAGCTTGAGGTACATTCGAATGGATCACAAGAAAGAGGCTCCTCTATTTGATGGATCAGATTATGCATTTTGGAAGACTAGGATGGAAGGTTTTATTGTCTCCCTAGGGTTTGGAGCTTGGAAGTCAATTGAAGATGGATATACCATGCTTACAAATGGTCTGACAACTAATGATAAGATCAAGGCTTATGAGAATAATGGAAAAGAAAGGTATGTTCTCTTAACTGGTCTTACTAATTTAGAATTTGTAAAGGTTATGTGCTACAAATCTGATAGAGAGATATGGAAGATGTTGGAAAGTATCTATGAAGGAGATGATAAGGTCAAGCAAGCAAAGATGTAGAATTTAGAGACCATGTTTCAAACCCTAAATATTTTAGAGGATGAATATATTTCAAGCTACATGAGGTTGTATATTCCATTAGAGGCCTTGGTGGAGAGCTTGAAGAAGATGAGTTGGTAAAGAAATTACTAAGAACTCTTCCTAAATCTTATAGTTCTAAATTTTCTACTATTGAGGAAGCTCATAATTTAGATCATTATTATAGACATCAATTTTTTGGCTCTTTAAGTTCTACTTTTGAATTGAGAGAGTTTGGTCAAAGTGATTCAAGAAAAGAGACTTCTTTTAAATTTAGAAAAACAAAGAAGTATGAAGGATCTGATCTAGATGATCTTGATGAGATAAAACCAAATTTTGTAAGAAGATTGAAAAAGAGAACTAGAAAATATAGAGGTAAGTTACCATTTAAATGTTTCAATTGTGGAAAGATAGGTCATAATGCTTCAATATTTCATGCCAAAGCTTCAAATGATAAGTTCAAGGATAATAAGGGAAAATCTATTAAGAAAAGTTTTTATGTCAAAGAAGATGTCATTATATCTAGCGATGAATTTGATTACCTAGATGATGAAAATGATGAATATTTGTTCATGGTTCTTGTTGATAATCAAATATTGTGCATCTTTGACAATCTTATGGGAAATTTAGCGAGTGGGGGACCAATTTGCACCTCACTCAATACCTTTAGGATTTTTATAGAAAGTTGGCTCTTCTCTAAGTTTGGGGAAAATATAGAAAGAAATGTAAACATAAAACATGAAAAGTGGTGATGCGCCAATGCTTTTACAACATTTCAAAACCCAAATTATTTTCTATGAATGATATGATAGATACAGAACACCACAACCCTTCATTGTTGGGAAGAGAATGAACAATAGAGGCTAGATACAAGCACAATGCAGTCATTCAAATCTACCCGTAGGAAGTGTTCGTTAAGATCTGATCAAGCATAAAAGTTCCAAGAGTTAACAAAAAAATATTCAAAAAGCTACATAAACTCTTCCTCTTAATATAGCATAACATGAAGAAAAAATAACCTTTAAAGAAAACAAGTCCAATGACATAATCTAATTTCTATAGGCTATCACTTTATCATATAAGCCTACAACATGAAATTCAAATAATCAAACTATTCGAATTAAGCTAGACATAGTGTTCTATTCTGAATGAAGATATAAAGAAGGAAACATTGATAGAGGCCATATCATGCACAGTTTCAAATATTTCTCCCAAATATTTCATACTTCAAACATTAAATGAACTTTAAAACAGAGGTCACATTCCAATCCAACAATAGTTTGAGTTAAAACAAATATAACATGCTAGAGTGAAGTAGTGCTTTGCAAAATTTAATGAAAATACTTCCTATAACTACGGAAAACTAAAGAATTTCTTTCCAAAAGGAAAAACTTCAAGAACCCTTTTCTTTTGTTGCCACCTCAAATTTATAGATGAAAAGAGAGAGAAATGCCGCCTCCACCTAGAATCAATTACTGCCAGATGTCTGCACATGATAGCTCACAATCTGATCATAGATCTTGAATTAGGTCATGACAATATTTGCTCATCAACTCTCAACTATTACATTAATATCCCTCAGATATTTAGCAAGATTTCCCTCCATAAACACTCAAATCCTAGAAATTTTTTTGACAAAAAAGTCTTGTTGACCAATCACTTGGCTTGGCAGCACCGACTCAAATATTTCTCTTGAAAGCCAAAGAAAAATTATGCTCTGACAAACTTCAAAGAGAAAAATTCTTGAAGCATAGATTCTTCACAACGAAGAGATGGCGTGTCGAGTGGGTGGGTATTCTCATATTTATGAAAATTGTTCTTGAGAAATTCCCCGTCGAACTGACACATGGCCCGACTTTCTCCCGAAGGGAAAGTGATAAACAAAATGCGCGTAGCCACCACGTGGCACATTGTGCACCTTTTAGAACCAATTTTTCTTTTGTACACGAATCCTCTCAAAGCTAAAAAGCATAAAGCTGAAAATCAAAAGACTAAGGAAAAAATTTCTTCACACTTCTGGTGACTCACAGGAGGCCTTCGCTTGCACAAGAATGAACCTTGACCTATAGAATTTCTTGGAGTTTGAGGAAAATGGAATATTGGGTATGTGTAGGATCATCATGGAAAAAACAGGCCCTTAAGTGGCGATGAAAATTCAAAAAATCAAAGTTAGGAAAATTGATGTAAAAAATTGAATAAGTTATCTATATTATTTCAAAAATATGTAAGAATAGAATTTGTAGCAAATTAAATGCAGTTTCTAAACTACTAGGTTTTTTTTTTTTTTTAAATCTATTTGTTGAAAATTTGAAATTTCAATGCAGTAGTACTTAAATTTTAGGAAAAAATAACAAGTAGGTGTCTGTCTGACCACCCTAACCACAATAAAATAATAATATTTTTTCATAAGATTTTAGATATATGTAGAGGACTCATATCCAAATGTGATGCATATTTTTTATAAATTTTTTCCAAGTAAAAAATTAATTATGAATTTTTTATTACAACTTTTAAAAAATATAAAAACTCGTATGTCTGACCACCTTAACTTGGTCAAAACTTCATGAAATTCAATTTTTTTTTAATCCTATAGTATGTGAAGCATAGAATGTGACTCATGTTTTGAATTAAAAAATTATGATACCTTTTGAAAGATATAGATGTTTTTCAATCAGCCTATCAATCAGTACTTTATTCGTAATTCAAATAAAAAATGAATAATAATTATTTATTAAATTCAAAGTAAAGCATAATTTATATTGGTGGAAAACTCAGAATCTCCTTTAAAAACCCTTTTTGTTTGATCAATTTTGGGTTAAAAATTATTGTCAGCCACATGGGCCATCATATAAATTACATATCACCACTTTTTGACCCACCACGATCCTATGCATACCTTGTTGCATCTCCTAATCTGCATCAGTCATTCAGACAAGATTATAAATAACCTTGTACCTTTGATCTAGATCGAAGAATTATTTGAAGGAAACAAATCCCCATCTTGTTGAAACAACTCCAAGGTGATAATAGAGATGAGAAATCAGAAGGATGTCACACTCGACGTCATTGACAGTGGGTGTTGCACTCAAACCTAGGAGTTCTGTAGAATTTTGGACCTTATGTCTAGTTTCATTTTAATATGCTCAACCATTAGCACATCTCCATTTGGTGAAAGGAATGGAGGCAATCCGAAGCTATGAAAGACACCAAAATGTTTCTTGATTTCGTCAACCCTCTTGTTCAGAACTACCTGTCGTTCCTTTCTTTTTTCTACGATCTTGTGACAGTGGGCGAATTCACTTGCTTTGCTAGAGGCGGCCCTTCGATCTATAATTACCACACTTCTTAGAGCTTCATCAGTGGCCACACATAACCTAGAAATCAAACTTTGGGACTCCACTACTTGGGGAGCATACTCCTACAAAATCTGGTTAGCCAGCGAGCCAACCCTTTCATTTAATTCTTGAGCATCCTTCAAAAACTATAGAGATGGTTTGAGGATGGCAAGCACAACTATGATTCGCTCCTAGTATGTGGATATCAGCCTTTTCAACACAAGAAGGGTCATAGATCTTTAAGCAACCATTAGCTCTTGATGTAGTTGAGTCTCTTTTTCTTTCAAATTCTCCTCCATTTGATTCTTCTCCTTGAGGACATTCGTCAGCTCAGAGCCTAATTTTCTGACCTCCTGATCATGAGCCTATAGAGTGGACTCAACTTCTTGATTGTCATGTCTTAACTTTTATGCTTCTGCCTGGGCCTTTTACAAATTATTGGAAGCTTGAGATTGAATGTCGTTCAATTCTCTATTTATGCTTTCTTGAGCATGTTGGTGCTCTACGTTTGATTGATGCTCAACAACAAGTTCAACTTTCAACCTATCAATATTGGCATACAGTTGAACCTCCTCACCTTAGGTCTCCATGAGTAACCTTGTTACTTTCTCTTGTTGGTCTTGTATTTTCCTTATGTGGGCCATTTCAACATCTTTGGCTTTGATTTTTATCTGCATCCTATTCAATATTTCCCTTACATTCATTAATTTTTCCTTGTTCTTCTTCAATTTCTAGTCTAGCCTCTCATAATCCATATTTACCACCATCTAGGTGGTCTTGGCTAGATCCACCTTGTTGCACAAGTGAATTTCATTCAAATATAGGCCCATGGCCTTGATATCATAGCCCTCCATTTGTATTTGTCCTTCGGGTCGGGATACAAGTGGCTTCATGGTAGTAATCCACAGAGAATTCCATTCTTCATTGAAGCAGGTTTCAATCTTCTTTGTGGCTGGTAGTTCAGTGTTCTTTAACAACTATTTCTACTTCCTTGCTTGTTGGGCCCACTTAGTTGCTTCGAAATTATCTTGAAGAGTCTGCAGGGTGTCAATGCTTTGTTTTTCAATGGAAGCACCAAGAGGGAGAATAAAAAGAGTAACATAAGGAGATACTTCAGATGTATGAGCATGCAAGGAGGCAAATGGGAGAATAATCATGGAAAATGGTGGGATGCCAAATTGAGACTGGGCTCGGGAAAAACCAGTTGGAGTAAAAAGGGAAATGGGAGGAATGGGATATTTTTTCCCAGATGAGGACATATCTAGGGTAAGGGGCAACATGGATGATTTAGCTTTTTCAATAGGGGCCTTGGATAGGGAAATTAAAAAATCAACAACAATCGAAGCAAATGTTACTCGCTTAGCACGTAGGGGTACATCACATGGTGTATTAAAAATAGCAGGGGGTTCATTGAGGACCAAAAGCTCAGGGTCAGTGGATGAAGGATTCTCTTCAACAGATTGGGGAAAATGAGTAACCAGAGATGCAGAGGTAGGAAGAAGAGGAGGAGCAAGACTTACTTGGACTACGGCGATCGAAACATTTTGCAGAACAAACTATTCTTCTTCTTCTCCCCTGACTACTACCTCAGGTGCACCTAGGTCTTGGAATTTTCTTTGCTTTGCATGACCTGAACTGGCATGTTCTGATCCTTTAGCAGATGATCCCACTGAAGCTTGGCCCTCATCAACCGCAATGGACCTTCTTGGGGACCGTCGGACTCTCTTTCCCTTGCTTTGGACACTGGCAGAGGACATGGCTTGTGATTCCTTTTTCTTTGAGATTCTTCTTTTGTCGAAATCCTAGGGTCAGGAAGTATGGTGTGGAAATCATTCCTCTTCAATATCATGATTGATCTCTGGGTTTCTATTATATACATTGGCCTCTCAGTCATAAATTTCCTCAAACTTTTCATCATGTGGTTGAAAATCTCTGATCAACTTATTTGGGCATCCCATCTCCTGTCGAAACCTCTAGAAATCTATCTTCTTTCTTTTTGACCATCCCCGATGCTTCATTTGACTGTTGAGGGTTTTATTTATCAGGAAATTCCTTTGATAATCTACCTACGGTTTATATAAACTTAGCCATTTCAATCGTCTGATTAGTATGTGGGCCAAGTTAATGTATACTTCTACCCTTTCTTGAGTCAGATTCCTCTTGGACTCCAAATAATCTTGACTCTAATGTTTCAAATTGAAATTCCTTGTTGGATTGTAGTCCCACATGTCACAAATGAGGACTAAGCCTAGGGTCGCCAACAGATTTGTAAGTTCCTTCTCTTCCTTCCACTTATCCAGTGTCACCTGACTATTGGCAATGCAAAGGGGAGGCATATATAACTTTGTCTTGTTCCTCTCGAGCCATAAGCGTTGTTGGAAAGGGTTTCCTAATGGAATGCCTCTAATGCAAAAACTCTATCTATTACAAATTAGGGGAGCTGGAAAGGCTCTTCGACAAAACCATGAAATCTAATAAATGTGAAATCCTCTCCTAGGAAATAATACATCTGAGTTGGTACAATTTTCATCCATTGTAAAACCTCAAGATAAAAATGGCCCACAAGAGGTGGCAAAAATTATTCAAGCATCGGTCTCAAAAAATGGTCGACAAACCAATAATAATTGCATTTTTTTTATAATAGATAGGTCCACATAGAAATTGGCTGAAATAAACCATTTGCATTGAGCCTAGACACTGGAAATTTTCTCTCCAAAAGCTCAAAATTTTGATACAAAATCAAGTGAGCCAAGAAAGAAGACTACTTGAATTTATACTCGGTATGGTAATTCCTCAACTGCTCCAACATGCTTGGAGCTACTACATCAACAAAGTCATAATATTTCTTCCCTCTCTCCCTTTTGAGTATTAATTCCAGGATCACCTAGAAGGGATGGACTTCCTCATCATTATCAAAGCTGAAAAGCCAAGCCAACATCAAGAAAACATCTTGTGTGTTGCTCTTGAAATTTTTGCGTGCAAGAGGAAAAGAAAAATACCTCTCAATAGCCTTTCCTTCATCTCACTCTCATAGAAACTTTCTCTCTGGTTTGCTTCTTCCTAGAAAATTTCCATATTTTACCTAACAAATGGCTCGACGCCCCACTTGGTAGGGATACACAACATATCTTGTATGGCTTTGACATAGATCATGACCTTGATCCTATTGCACACAATGGCTCTTGTCTCTTTGTTGAAACTTTTGGCACATGCATCCACTAACTCTGGTCATGGGTACATGACAAGAAACATAAATTGTGGAAACCCACAATTCTAGAGCCAAGAGGAAAAATCCTCAGATGCACCATGCACTAACATTCTTCGAAATTCCCCCTCCCTAAGGCTCTTAGGGTTAGTCGACAATTTTGGATAAAAAATATTGTCGGCAACATCTCCTATCGCCTCTCTAGCAACACTTTTATCTATTTGCGCCCTTCTAAAAAATTCAAACGGACGCTCCTCAGGCACTGGGGCATTGGTGAATGAGTTCTACCCAAAGATAGAGTGAAAACCAAACCTTCTAGATGAAGATCCAGCCTCTCTACCAGTCGTTGATGGCTCCTCCATGGTTGCTTCAAGAAGTTACAGAGAGTTTCTTTATTGAAAATGACCACTTTCCTTTTGATACTTTAGAAAAATCTACCTTTTGGTGTAGTTAATTCCCTTAGCATGTACATGTAGTTAAGGCTATATCATTACCACTAGTCCATTAAATTCTGCTAACGAGGAGATACGTGTGGATTTGAGATGTGTATCCCTCGTGAATGCCAAAAAACTTTGTGAGAATGGAATTAGTACATTCTCTCCACTTCCCCTCTTCACAAATAAGCTCATTGTCTTAGGGAGCGTGCTTTTAGTTATGAAAAACATGCTTAGGTGATGCAAGGTACCTTTGAAAAGATGCACCCATTTAATTTGTTAGATTTTAGCTCGTTAATCCATGTCTTTTAACATAAGCAAGCTAGTTGGTGTTGATGATGGAAAAGGACACATGTCGACAATCGACTTATGTGAGAATTTACTATCAACACCCAAATTTAATTTTTAGGACCTTATGTCAGATCCTCTAGTTGCTTTGATATTTTCCCATTGTCGTCCGACCAAAAATAAACTTTTTGTTGTTTGGGTTTGTCGACACCTCTTTTCTATAAATAGCTATACCACCTTAATGCAATATTCATTCAAAAATATAGGTTTTCAATTTTAGCAAGCCTTTTCGCTATCTCTATTCCACCCTTCTCTTTTTTGCTTTAGCTATGTCTATTGGCCTAGGCACTATTGTTCATCTGCTTCCACGAATGTTGCAATATGCCCTCACCGGGGAGATCATTGTTGATAGAATTAAGAGTCTAGTGAAGAAGTGTGACTTCCTTGGGATAATTGTGTTCCGTTGGGTAGTCGGCCAGGACTTTATCAAGGATGAGAACCAGATGAGAAGCAACTGCAACATTGTATCTTTCTTTGTGGCCTCCCTCTTGGACTTGAACATTGACAAACCCATGATAGTGGACTTGTGCAACCAAATGTTTGATGCCTCTTTGCTGTAAGGGTTTGGAAAATGTTGATCATGGGATGGATGTGCCTTGGTTACCCTTTTTGACTGAATTCCACACTATGGACCTTGAAGGTCTCTACTCACTATCTCTGCCTACGGCCACTTATTTCCTATGGGAGTATGGCATAAAATGCATTCTTGGGCTGGACTTTAGGAAGCATTTCGAGTTTCTGGTGTACAACCATAGAGACTAGAAGCTGAGGTCTATGCATTATGTGTTGTTGTGTCCCTCATTTCCCTATCAAAGAAGAAGATGAAAAAGAATAAGAAAAAATGACTATGAGCACATTGCCCGTGTAACTATGGCTAGAGGCCTAATCTTTTCATCTTTTTATACTTTGCCTCCATTTTTCTTCTTTTTGCTCTAGGACTCTTTTTGGATTTTTCAAGAGAGAGATTCAAGTTAAATTTTGAGCCTTGGGTTGTATTATACTTGTAAAAAATTTATGAATATATATAATACTGTAATTTTCTACTTCTTCTATGTTTCTCTCATGGCTTATTCTTAAAACTAAAATGTATTTACAAAAAATTTACATATGGTACAGAACTGTAAAAAAAATTTAAAGAACAATGTAATTTAGTGGAATAATTTTATATAAATATCATTCACCGATATATCTAAAGTGTTTCCTTCCATATGTTCAAGTTCATATGCATTATTTTCTTTACATGGGCTAATTTGGAAGGGTCCCTTCCACAATGCTTCAAATTTGGTATGTTGCCCTAGTTTTGCAGTGTGTTCATTGTACTTTAGCACTAGCCTTCCTTCCTTGAAATCTGAGTCAAAAGTCTTCTTTTTGAACCACCACTTAACCATTTGTCGGTGACCAATCATGGATCCAAAGGCATTTTCTCTATCTTCCTCAAGTTTGAGGAGCTTCACTAACCATACTTCCATTTTGCCACTTTCCTCTATTTCTAAGGTTTTCAGTAGTTGCAAAGCAGGGAATTCCATGGAAATAGGTAACACTACCTCTTTCCCATATACTAATTCATAGGGATATGCATTCAGGATATGCTTTTGTGTGATCCTAGTCATTGATTTGGTCATTGATTTGGTCATTGATTTAGTCATTGATTTAGTCATTAATTTAGTCATTTTTTTAGTCATGGTAGTGATTTATTTAGTCATTAATTTAGTCATTGATTATTGTTAACTGGTCATTTATTTAGTCATGGTAGTCATTACTTTAGTCATATATTTAGTCATTAATTTAGTCATTACTTTAGTCATATATTTAGTTATTAATTTAGTCATATATGTATTCATTAATTTAGTCATTACTTTAGTCATATATTTAGTCATTACAAATCAAATCTAACTTAATTAATCCTCACACATTTATGCATATAAACTTCAAGTATCATAGATATTCAAATGTTGAAGAAGCACCATGAAATGAAGACTAAAATTCTTGAACAAATATGATTGATTAGACACAAACAAAAACAAATTAAAAATCAAGAGGAGCCACAACACAATATTTATGAATGGAGAGAAAACCACTCTTGAAAAATTTATTTCATTAAGCTACATTGGCAAATCAAAATCTCATTGGTTACATTCAATGTCTCAGTGATATTGTATAGCTTATAGACACTATATAAACAAAATACTCCTATTTTCATATACTTATATTGTTTTCCCCTTCCTTAATTGCAATCCTTTTGGAAGGGTAGCAACCTCCTATAGGGGCTCGACCCACTTAATCCCCTTAAAAATCCACAACTTTCTAGCCGCTATTGGTTTCGGCTCCTCCAAATTCCTCCTAACTGGTATTCACCTTTCACTTCTCCAATTTGGAGGTGCAGCCTAAAAATAAGGTTTCAAAATTTGCACATCAAAAACTCAAATAACTCAAATAATATAGAGGATAAAATTCAAACATTTTCTTTTCCTTTTCCAACTATGGCACCCTAAACTTAGGTGCTAGATATAGTGAATATATCAGAATTAGATATAACATCCATCAAAAGCATATTTGGAAGTAGATTTTTATCAGATATTGTAGTTGCAAGTTCCACTAATTATAATAAAGATAAATAGTTTTACCTTTCTGCATCAACTAATGCAATTCTAATCTTTTAGAGGATCGATAATGCTAGCCTTTATCATATCAACATACTGACCTGCAAGTTGCAACACAACATTAAACTTATTAATTAGACTCAACATCTAAGAAAGAAAAAGAAACTTCAAACATTATCAATTCAGTAAAAAAATCATCAATTTCAAAGATCAAAGTAGCTAATGCTTCAGGGTGATCCCACAATAGTGGTTTACAATTTTTGGCCAAACTGGACACTGTAATTATTATTTTTAACTAAATCTTCATATTTAGGAACCTATAGCGGATAAACCATGAGGAATTTGAAGATGATGCAAACTAGAGTCTCATGAAATTTTGCCTATAGATTCTAAAAATATTTTTTTCAAAATTTTTGGAATCAGATTGCACTTTTTTTTCAATCTCCCACGAAAACTGGTTTTTTTCAAAAAACAACATTTTAAAAAAGTGACGCTCACCTTATACAACATAACTTTTTTTGTATGAAAGATAAAATTCTAATTTTTTCGAATTTAGATTTGTAACTACGATATCTAGCACTTTCATTTGGTCTCATAGCTTTTATTGAATATGTTTTCCTTAATCAAGTTTCAAAATCAAACCAATTGCAATTCATACATAGGCGGACTGTATACAACATAATTTTTTTTGTATGAATCAAAATTCAATTTATTTATTTTTAATGGATTAAGGACATCAATACCCAGCCTCAACGTATTTTTTAAAAAATTATTTTGATAATCTGCTATTTTTCCACATGTGCAAAATAGAGAGCTTGATTTTCGGTGAAAAACCTATGTTTAATAAAACTAAAAAAACACATACATAATAAAACCAAAACATATTAAAATTTAATTCGTTGGATAGCTCGTTCTAGGGACTACCATCTTCCATTTGGGTTTGTGAAGTTTCCTCCATTTTCATCCTCAACCTAAGCTTTGAAGGGTAGAAATCTGCTAAAATTTGGTGGAGAAGGGCAAAAGAGGGGGGTTCGAGTGAACCCCCTTTCGCTTGAAAGGGTGAAGGGGGGTTCGTTCGAAGGGGGGCTCGCTCAAACCCCCCTTTTTTTTTAATTTTCCATTCGTTTCTATGAAGAAATTTGACATCATAGGGTTTGAGTGAACCCACCATGCAAAAGGGGGTTCGATCGAACCCCTCTTTTGGGTTCGTGTGAACCCCCTAGTTCGAACGAACCCTTAAAAACATGAAATTTTGAATGTGTGAGCATTATTTACAAATTTTCTTCCTCATCAAAATTGTACACCACTATTATAGGTTTACCCTTCACTCTCTACATCCTCTACTACAATCAAAAGAGGCCTTTTTTTCTATGATAAATGCAACAAGAAATTATATTATTTGTCAAAACTTATCACTATGTACTTATGAACTCAAGATCATTAAAATTTTCAAACTAATCGACATGACTACCTAATTTCTTTCTATCACATACACTTTGGGTATACAAGATAATTGAGAATCCCAATTATTGAACTATGAAATTCAGCAACACAAAGAAATTATATCTTAAGTAAAATGTAAATCAAATCAACATTACATGTCTTAGCTTATGAATTGATCTCAAATTGTATATACAAATTTGTCATATAGCTTAATGACATCTACAATAGATATGCACAAAATGAATTTGGTCGAAAGGTTTAAAAACTTTCAAGCGAATATAATTCACAGGTGTAAAGCCAAATTCCACAACCTTTGCCAGCATCCTCCCTCCATGTTCCAAAATGGGAGCTTTGAAACAAGATATGAATATCCATCAATGCATAGACAATACACGGCAGTATCCCTATAAGAAATATGGTCTATGGATTGCAATATTGCAGGATATGCACAAAATGGATTTATTGAAAAGGCTTTAGAAACTTTCAAGCAAATGCAATTGGCAAGTGTAAATCCAGATTCCACAACCTTTGCTAGCATACTCCCTGCCTGTAATAAAATGGGAGCTTTGGACAAGATATGTACATCCATCAAAGCATAACAAAAGGTGGATTTATGTCAGATATTATGGTTGTAAATGCTCTGGTAGATATGCATGCAAAATGTGGAAGCACATGCAAGGCACGTGAATTATTTGACAGAATGCATCAAAGAGATGTCATCTCATGGAATGCAATGATTATAGGTTTTGCAGAAAATTATTTGTTGAAAAGTCTTTCGAAACTTTCAAATGAATGCAATTGGCAGGTATAAAGCCATTTTTTGCTAGAGTCCTTCGTGCCTATGCCAAAATGGGAGCTTTGGGACAGGGTATGAACATGCACCACAGCATAATGATAGGGGAATTTTTGTTAGATGTTATAGTTGGATATGATCTGGTAGACATATATGCAAGATATGGAATCGTAGACAAAACACCTAATTTTTTTGACAGAATGCCTCAAAGAAATGTCATCTCATGGAATGAAATGATTGATTGCAGAATGTGTGCACAAAATGGATTTTGCAAGGAACCTCTCAAAATATTTGAATTAATGAAGCACTCTGGAACACATCCTAACATTCTATTTTCAATGGAATCGAGGAGGTTATTTAAAATTTTACACCCTTCTATGTTCAAGTGCTACAGCTATGACAAGTTACCAATGAATCAGGGAAGATATTTAAATCTATACACCCTACCATGTTCAAGTATTGCAGCTATGACAGGTTGCCAATGGAATCAGTGAGCTTATTTAAACATCCACACCCTTCTATGTTCAAGTGTTGCAGTTGTGACAGGTTTCCAAACGAATCAGGGAGCTTATTTAAATGTCCACACCCTTCTATGTTCAAGTGTTGCAGTTGTGATAGGTTGCTAATGGAATCAAGGAGATTATTTAATCAAGGAGCTTATTTAAATATCCATACCCTTCTATGTTCAATGTTGTATTGCAGTTGTGACAGGTTGGTAATGAAATCAAGGAGGTTATTTAAACTATGACGATATTTTATTTTTAAGTGTTGCAATTGTGATATATTGTCAACAAAATCAAGGAGGTTATTTAAACCTTTAAAATTTTGTATTTTATTCAGGTGTTGCAACTGTGAGAGGTTGAAAATGGAATTGGGGAGGTTATTTATGTTAGTGTTTTATAGATCAGATAAACAACTGAAAGCACTCAGAATAATTGCAACACATAAGATAAAGAACACAGCAAGATACCCTAGGAAAACCCTCCTCTTGAGGGAGAAAAACCCAACAAATATTTCTCTTATATATTGTATGAATAAGAACAGAAAATCTGCTTACAACTCAAGCCTAGCACATAGGCAAATTTAATACAATGAACAATAGCACTTCTCCTAAGTGCGAATATGAATCTCCTTGAAATAGGTCTGCTGCTACAAGATAATAATTTGTTGCTTAAGTGTGAACTGTTGTGGAGAAAATGTGAATGAACTTGATTATCAAATGACAAGGAAAGACCTTGTACTTATAGAAAATGAGGCACCTCCTCACTTAGGTCGACCCTCTTAGAATAAACAAGTAAATATAATAAATGTCAAAGGTCGGCCCAAATAAGTAACCAATGATAATCTCAAATGCATATAAATTAAATATCTAATTACGCTATCATTTAATTTATGCTTTCTCCTTGAAACGTGTGCAATGGAAGTGCAGCCCTAAGCTGCTATAACATCAACACTCCCTCCCAGCTAGGGATGATACTTCCACCTGCACAAGACACATCATCTCAATATGAAAACAAATAGAATATCACCTCATCGTGATATCAACCATCATGGCTACCTCCATAGATGGTATGTACAAGTTCTTATCACTTAATGTGATGTTGTCACCTCAATGTGACTTTCACCATGGCTCCTCCAAAGGGTGACACACAAGTACAAGTAAATCATCACGGATTCCCTCACGTGATGCTGTCATGGAGTCACACACAGGACATCCACCATGGCTCTCCCAAAGGGTGGAAACAAGGGCTTTCACCTCAAATCTCAAAGAGAAATGCACTACCAAGGGATTACACCTCAAATCTCTCTCAATAGAGAAATGCATTACCAAGGGCTTACACCTCAAATCTCTCTCAATAGAGAAATGCATTATCAAGGGCTTACACCTCAAATCTCTCTCAATAGAGAAATGCATTATCAAGGGCTTACACCTCAAATCTCTCTCAATAGATAAATGCATTATCAAGGGCTTGCACCTCAAATCTCTCTCAATAGAGAAATGCATTATCAATTTTGAAGATCACTGATACTGAGACTCCCTCTCAGCTAGGGCTTCATTCTCCACCATATCAAGCTTGTCTCTAAGGTACACAACCATTATCTAAAAGAGATGCTTGATGAGAATGACTACCATCTGCTCATCAGTGTTGATATACCTCAACTGGATATCTTTCCTTGATGCCATATCTCTGATATAGTGGTATGCTTAGTTTTATCATGAAACCCATGAAAAGACAGAAAGCTTCTCAAAGCTTTGATTAACACAAGGGATGACAGTTGGATTCAATGCTTGTTCAACCAATCCTACAAGGAGCTTTCGAAGCCACACTGCTTCTCAAGCTGCCACACAAGCTATAATGTACTCGGCCTCTGTTGTACTCAATGCCACAGAAGACTGATTCCTTCTATACTAGGATATCAACGCAAACCTGAACTGAAACAGCATCCAGAGCAACACAACCATCATCTTTAGGTTTAGTAGGCTCCCTCTGAATCTTCAATCACTTGCATCAACCACTTGACCTCATTGTCCAAGATTGCCTGCAATGCTTGCCTTGGAGAAATGGTTTCCAATGCACACCTCTGTAGAGATTCAGGGTTGTCCTCTTTGACCGCATCCTAGATCACTCTAATATGAATAGGTTTGTGGAGCTACCAATCCAGGTTGACCTAACTTGAGCAATTCATAACCCAATTGTTGAAGAGGAACTTCAACATTTTAGCATCCGGCCTTGCAACACTGCAACCCTTACTTATTCTCAGTGAGTCATAGAACTCCCTCTTAAGGTTAATTCTTCCTCTTCGAAAAATATGTCTTCATCTAATCACTTAGTCTCATAGCTAGAGTCTCCATTCTTCAACCTATAGGATGCATCAAGCTCTTTTTGAAAGAAATCTTTTACGCTTCTTGATTTATCTTGAAATCATTAACAAGAGATTACTAATAGTTCATGGAACTCAACTATCTCAAATAGACATACCATAACTAGGAGCATACATAATTGACTATCTCAATGTTATAGCATGAATTAGTAACTACAAAAAAATTCATGAATATTATTCAACCATGCAATACTTGTCTCATAGAATTCAAAATCTCTTGAGTAATAGATAATTAATTCATCAATCATGACATGTTTTTCTTTCAATTTCTCAGAAGAGCTAAGCTCAGCAAAGCAAAAGACAATCTTCACAAATTATCATGATCCTACTTGCAATGAATAAATCTAAGGAATCTTATCACAGTGATCACTATTTACTGGTCACACATAATCCTAAGTAAATAATGTCAGATTTGCATAACTCAACAAATTGAATTTTAGCCTAGAATAGTAAATACAAAAAACAAAGAATACTTATCTCTTAAATATTCTGAAGGGTGGACACAGTATGATATGTTGCTCTTGTGCTTAGTACACAACCTTCACAGCCTGAACATAGGCCCATGACTCGAGTAGAAATTCACTAGAATCATTTTGTGGAGAGATCTCAATCACATCCGCAAATGAAGCATGTTGATTAGGCCTGGTAGGACAATCCTTCACATAGTGACCAAATTTGTCACATCTAAAGCATTGAACACGAGAGAGGTCCCACTTCTTCTTGAATGCAGAAGCACCATCTGACCCATTATCTCGATTCCTCTTGAAGAATCATTTCTTCCAAACTTTTCCTTTCTTCGATGAATGAGAGGTGAGAACATGTAAATCTTCATTCTTTGAGCTTTGACCAATGCCTCTAAACGCCAACCTCGACTCCTCTTGAATGCAGTCTACCCTTAATCGATCAAACTTGGGAAGTTCTAATCTTGCACTAATTCCTTGAATGTAAGACTCTCAAGATGAAGGAAGACCATTAAGAGCCAACATGGTCAAATCCTTGTCATCAACAATATGACCTATGGTAGAGAGTTGATCTCTCAATTCAGAAATCTTCATGAAGTAGGTGATGACAAACTCTCTTTCCGCCATCTTAATGTGAAGTAGTTGTTGCTTCAAGGTTAGGGCACGACTGGTGTTGTTGATTTCATACATCTCTTCCAATGTTTTGAACATCTCCCTTGCGGTATCCAACTTGAAGACAGTTGGAACAATATTATCTTTGACATAATCAACCAACACTTTCTTTGCCCTAGTATCATTCTTCCTCCACTGCAACTTCTCTTCTTCCTCCTCAGGTTCGGGAAATTTTGTTTTCACAAACTCAGCCAAATCATTCTCTTCCAATGTGAGCATGATCCTGAACCTCCATGATGTGTAGTTCGAAACTCCTTCGAGTCTATCCTCGATTTTCAGACCGTTCACCATCTTGAAAAATTAATTAGAAGATAGACTGAAAAAGATTAGAGTGAGTGCTGCAAACTAAATCTGATCACGATCTTTTTCAAACCTGCTCTGATACCATGTTAGTGTTTTATAGATCAGATAAACAACTGAAAGCACTCAAAATAATTGCAACACATAAGATAAAGAACACAGCAAGATACCCTGGGAAAACCCTCCTCTTGAGGGAGAAAAACCCATCAAATATTTCTCTTATATATTGTATGAATAAGAACAAAAAATCTGCTTACAACTCAGGCCTAGCACATAGGCAAATTTAATACAATGAACAATAGCACTTCTCCTAAGTGCAAATATGACTCTCCTTGAAATAGGTCTACTGCTACAAGATAATAATCTGCTACTTAAGTGTGAACTGCTGTGGAGAAAATGTGAATGAACTTGATTATCAAATGACAAGGAAAGACCTTGTACTTATACAAAATGAGGCACCTCCTCACTTAGGTTGGCCTTCTTAGAATAAACAAACAAATATAATAAATGTCAAAGGTCGGCCCAAATAAGTAACCAATGATAATCTCAAATGCATATAAATTAAATAGCCGATTAGGCTATCATTTAATTTATACTTTCTCCTTGAAACATGTGCAATGGAAGTGCATCCCTAAGCTACTATAACATCAACAATTTAAAACTCTACAACTTTCTATTTTCAAGTGCTATAGATGCAATAGTTTGCCAGTGGAATCAGGAAGGTTATTTAAAGCTCTACAGTCTTCAAGAAGGGTTCTAGGTGCATGCAATCATGCAAGTTTAGTGGATGAGGGATGCACATACTTCACACATCAGTAACCCTTATTTCATTACAATTTACATATATAGTTGATCATTAGGTGTGCATGGTTGGCCTTCGTGCCCATGCTGGCTATATTGAGGACACCCTAAACATTATTACTAAGATGCTAGTTAAATTTTTGGTGTATGTGGATTATATATGAATATAGGCTGAGTATTTCCAGCAAAATTGCTTTTTTAGTTGGCCATCACAACACAATAGATAATTAAATTATGGCCATATTCATACTCCTTTAAATTCCAATCTAGCTCACTATTGGATATATCTCATAAAGATTCAAAAGCATCAATTTCCTCTCTTTAATTAGAATAATAATACATGGAAAAATTTATCATACCTCACTAAGATTAAGTTTCTCATGCAGATGTTGTATTAAAACCTACAACAAAGTGAACATAACAACATAAATTTTATAAACCATATAAAAATTGGAAGAATGACAAAGTAGGATGCTACCAAAAGCAATCTCCAGTGCAAAAGAAATTTCAATTACATCTTAGGTACAAAAAACAGAGAGTAAAAAGGTGTTTGCAACATTGTACACACCAATCATTAAGATCATCCTTGAGAACTTGAAGCCACCATATGATTCATTTCTCTCCATATTTTTCTCTAATTGAACTTTGATAAGAGAAGAAGGTAAGACTCTGTATTTTATTTGATTGAGATCCTTTGATGCAAGGGTGGTTGGTTTTCACCTGTAACAACTCAATTAAGATCAAGCAAACAATAATTAGATTCAACAAACCTCTTCAATGCACCCTTTTCAATATCACCCTGTCCTTTGTCTAGTAGGTCTACAGACCTATCTTTGGATACTTTACTCAAAATCCACTCACCAACCCAGTGTCTCTTGATGGTTTTGAACACCTTTTAGGGCAACTTAAACATACATGAAAACCACCCTCAACTCCTTTGGATCAATTCACTTAAAAACCTAAGACAACGTTGTCCTAGAAGACCAATTAGGTCTATTATACAAGGAAAGTATCTTTGAATCTCACTAGCAACCTGAAATAACCACTCAAAATTCCTAAATAGGTATCAAATAGCCAAAATCAATAGGTTGTAGGGCTCCAAACTCTCTTCTACCCACTGTTCCAAGTAACTCTCAATTTCCACCATTAAAGGTAGGGCTTATAGGTTCTTTATAAATTCCTAAGCTCATACAAGCCTAAAACCACTTCCAACAATCTCAAAATAGCCTACCCACACTTGCAAATTCAACTCTCAGCCTCTACACACACTATCTCAACATACTCTCACTCAAAACCTCACTTTTCATTCACAATTACACTACAAAACTCCCAAGATAGTCAAAAATTCTCCATAAAACTCATCACAAAGGATATTTCCTACTTACTACCATCCTAACCTATCTCCCTATGCCCATTCCATGGATTTATAGGTGTGACAATATTTGGAATGGGCTCATTCCATGTTTAAGGCTTCAAAACTGGTGAATTACTCCTACAGGCCGGTCAACAAAAGATTTCTCTGAAAACAACACTAATTCAATGCTCTGCCCTCAATACTGATTCAAAACCATGTGAAGATAGATATTCAACTATTCCTAAAGTTGTGTGAACAAAATCATGTTGTACGGTCACGTACAAGTGACTGAAAGTTTAGATTACATTGTAAAATACGAAAATTCAATCGGAACTGGGGTCTTCTTTATTGTATTTTCTTCTCAATTGGTTCAACAACCTTCTACAATGAAAGATTACATGTTTCTGTACATTTCTCTCATAAATATTCCCTCCAGAATTGTCTACCTACCTTCCATATTCCATTTGACTCTTGAGTTCCCCAAATCTTGCAATTGTATTATTGACAATTTTGTCAATTTTACACATTTTGCATTATGCACCTCCAAAAAATTCTAAAACACCTCAAAAATGACCTAATACACTATTTGATGACCCAAGATGATCTTATTTTCCATAACCTAAGACTCACACACTAAAACCCTTCAAATCCCTTAATTACATATCTTGCATCTTTTATGCATTTATTGACAACTTTGCATTTGATTTACAAAAATGAACATCTTGACACATTTAAAGGGTCTATTAGATCTTATCGACACTCTTCATGACCCTAAACTCCTAGAAAACCTATATCAAACCAAACTCAAGCAAATTCAGGTGCCAATTGGTCGGTGCTCTTGCACCATCCTTGTTGGTTGTGGAATAAGAGGAGCTCACCATGATGGATTTGTGTGGTTCGAGATAGCAAGTTCATTGTGCAAAGCTGTCTTTTATTGTATTTACTATCATAACAAGGTTCCTATGGAATTTTTTTGTGAGGTGGCAGTATAATTGAAATGGTGTGGTAGGAAGCCAAGTTTTGTTCACTATAAAATGTATGATTATGGCTTGGGCCCATATTCCATATGAAATGAAGAAAAACCTTGATTCTAAGAACCACAAGTGCACAATGGAAATCTATGCAAAGGAAACCAAGGCTTGACAATCATGGGATCCTGGTAAAAGCCAAATCATCATTGAAAGAGATGTCATATTTGATGAGATGGCTTCATTTTAGGATGCAAACATGCATTGCAACTCCCACTATTGTCCAATTATTTGGTGCAAATGAAGATAACACACATAGTTATATTTTGGAGGCTCTCCTTTAGACATGAATTTTTAGGAACTTTCAAGTGTTGATGAGGCTATGTTAGATGATACTGCATCATTTCAGGTGTTCAAACGAAAAATATCTGGATTTTAGCTCCACCATGTTGGGTGATGTTGATTTGAGACATGAGATTCCCATTTCCAAGGGGCATATCAATCAACTTGATCAAAAACTAGATAGATTTTATTTTTCTTGGGGTAATGGAGCCAATAATTGAGATGGCGTTGTTGCAGATGGAAGCATTTCTCATAATTTAAGGTCTTTCTACTTCATTTGATGGATATGTGGTCTTGTGGGGTGGCCATACCATGGAGTCAACATTATTATTTTATTTTTACTTGCGAGAATTGGTTCAGGAAGAAATTCAGTTATCCATGATTGTTGTCATTAAAAATGTGATGTGTGAATTAGGTGAACTATTCAAGGTTGTAAGGCCCAAATCTAGAATCCTCTGGTAAATCAAGTCATTGGCATTCTACTTCTTTGTTTCAGTTCACTAACATGGATATTTGGATCATGCAAATTAGTGAGAGTTTGCAAATTGCATGGATTGTTCATTAATTGAATTTTTTTGTCCAATACACCATATCAGGGCTGACATTTTGTCATTTGTTATCCCTTCACTGGAATTGTGGGGTGCAAATGGTGATGAACTTAGTATGAGATTCACAAACCATTTCAGTAATTTTGTTTTCCTGAAAATTTGATTTGCAGTAACTTGCTTTCTTTTTTAGTAATTATCTTTAGAGATTGTAGGTTTTAGGCCTTGCGCATAGGATAAGAATGCATTGATTTGCATTTTTGGATTATATATTTCTAGTTGAAGATGATGAAGTTGTCTCAGGTTTTGCATGATCAATTGGGACTCTAAAGGATAAATGTGACAAACCTACAATTGTAAATGAGGTTACACCCACCAATTGAGCTTATTATATGATATTCCTATTTTTTCTTGAAGAAAATGTTTGTTCAAGAGGGTGACACTACCTCAAGATGGTTCCTTTGTAACAAACTAAAGCCCATTATTTCACTCAATTCAGACAAGAATTGGTTTTTATTCACAATGAACAAAGTGGGATATCTATGCCACTCTTTGTAGAAAGCAAAGGTTTGCCTATGATTTGATTCAGTCCCAGTACTGGGTCATGTGAGCAATAAAATTGTTTTGTTCTGCTCAAAGTAAGTTTGGATCAATGAATAACTTATATGATAGAACTTAAACCACAAATCCCACTACATATTTGGCATGTTATGACATTATGTAAGACCCCTCTTTGTATGTACTTCATACCACCCTATTTTTTTATACACTTTTCTCAAATTAATGATTAGATATATGGTGGATGATAAATAAGGTGATATTTGGGCAATATTCTTGCATTTTGTTTTGACATTATGTTTATAATTGCTACCATGAAGGTGGAATGCACTTGTATACTGTGGAATACAAATTGAAATTTAAATGGATTATTTTGTAGTTAAAGTTTAGAATATTCAGATAACAAGTTAATGTGATACACAATTGATACTGACGATCATGTTGATAATGTGTAGGAAGGCAATGGGCTTAGCAAGAGATGAAGAACCATCAAGAGCAAATCAAAATAATTCTTCATGAGGATATAAACTTGACCCCATTTAGTGGCCTAGAAACAAGCAGAGTTAATGTTTTGAAATACTAAGGTTGTGAGAGCATTTAGTTGTGATTCATGTGATGTGTAAGGGAGGATTAGGTCTTGGAAACCTCTAGCTAATTTTGAAACTAGGATTGAACTTTGAGTGGGATTTTAATGAGAGTTGTTGGCCAATTGTTTTGGTTAGGGTGTAAATATAAACCCCCTAGGGTGTATACCATAGTGGTAGGGGTCACGTGGGCATACAATAGTGACCCTACAACATGATTTGACCCCTGAAAAGCTTCCATAAAGGAGAGTGACGAATTTTGAGAAGAGAAGGGGGTGTAAAGAATGAGTGGTTGTCCAAATGCATGTTCTCATTAATGGGGAAAGGACCTTCATTGATGGAGGTAGGTACACACCATACCTCACCATCCAAGAGTTGCAATTTTTGAAGCTTCTATATATTGGGAGAGGAGGAATGAGTGGGGTGTTACCCACTTCTCCTTTTGGAGAAATCTAGTTGAGAAGAAGAAAGGAGGAGAAGAAGAGGGAAGTCTATTCCTTGGGGACAAAGCGATGGAGATGTCATGGATTGGAGGAAGAAGAAGAATAAAAGAGCCTAATTTCCTCCTCTAAAGAACATAGATAAGTTTTCCTTACTTTTATCCTTCCTTGTTTGTTTGTTGTAGGGTGTGATCATGTTGTGTGAATCATTGTTGGATATGGTGGGTGCACCCATAGTCATGTAATTTTTTGTTATGATAATTTATCCTTTTTGTAAAAATTGAGAAAACTCCATTAATCTTCTTGGGGTTAAATACTTTCTTGCTTGGGGGTATGGCTAGAGCCCACAAGGCTCCATGGCGCCATTACGGTAGGGTGGAGAGCAAGCACTTATGCAATGGTTTGATTTCAATGTGATGCTATAAAGATGAAATTTTAAGTAAATAGTATTGGATACAATATCGAGCAATAGAAAGAAAAAGTTCCATTAATGTGATGTTCCATTGAGAAATTTAGTTGGTTTTAGGAGATTAGCATCTAGAATGGAATTCTTGTATTATAAAAGTGAAGTGGCATTCCCTTTTAGTGTAAGTACCCCTATTTGAAATTGTGAGAAAAAAAATGGATTCATCTAAAACTATAAGATGATGTGGAAAAAAAAATTAATATATGCATGTATAACTCTATGTGCATATGTGTATTTGTTCTCTCCCAAAGTGGTCAGATATGTGAGATCTTTTCCTGTTGAGTCTATGTAAAACTGGTGAAGTCACAATGCAGATTTTAAAGTGGTAACAAAAAGAAAAGAAAAGAAAAGAAAGATTATTTGAGCTATCCTACATGGTATGGATGACAATGTATTTTATTTTGGGTTTCATTGGAATGTTTCCTGGAAATAGACTGGCATACAACATATGAAATACATATATATATATTTCTTTTTAAAAAAAACATAGATCGTGAGAATCTTAAGTCCTCTGCTTGATAATAGTAATATTTCATAACATGGGAATAGTATTCTAGATGGAACCTGAGAATATACAAAAAGAAATAAATAAAAATATATGATCAGTAGAAAACCCCAAATCATAATCACATTTAAATGAGTTGCACAAAATAGATAGGGGATCCATCATAGGTGCTTAACTTTCATCTTAGATTAAGAAGGAAAGAAACACAGGGGAATGGTTGGTAGAGCTTCCCATCACCATTCTCAAAATTTCATTACCTTGAGTCGTGAGTAGCGTGAAAAAAATAAAATAATGAGCGATAATCTTTGAGCAATAACGAGACTGCTCACAAAGCAATTTCATCGATCCCACAATTAATATGTGTAGACATGCAAAATATACACATGCATCTAATCATAATTCATTCAGCATTATTTCATCTATTAATTAAATAAACCAATTTAATTAATTCACTAGGCTTATATCTTTAATTAAATAAATCAAATTATTTAATTATCTCCTATAGTTCCTGATTTAATTAAATCACTCATATGCATTTTCCTCTCATTTGATTTAAAACAAATACAAAAATTCAAATCAAATGTCATATCACCTACACTTTTGTTAGATTAATCAAATCCTGATTAGTTTAATCCTAATTACCTGAATCCTCTAGATTCATCCACTTGCACAATAAATCATTTAAATTGATTTATTAAAAAACCTATTTTCCCTCACAAAGGCATATTCCCAAGGAATATGCCCTCATTAACTCTCATGTTTGACTTTTTTGGACAAACACAATTCCCCCCAAAAACCCTCAACCATATTCATTTATTGTCATTTTCAAATTTGAAATGGGCACATTATCCAACACTTGCACAATCATGGGCCAATCCCATTGTGACAAGTGGCTCTCTCCTATTTGATGGGGATTAGTCCCACATTCATCAATTTGGAATCTTCTCTCTTCAAACTCAACTATAAGTTGAAGGTTGCTCTCCTTCAAACACACAACACAGAAGCTCATACAAAGTTATTCTCTTAATTTGAGAACAAATTTGTCCATTATCACATCATTTGCTTATAAGGGATTGGGAAAGGGCTCTCTTCTCACATCAAGGGGCACCAATCCCCTTATGGGATGGTGGTTGGTTAACTTAGATTAGATTTTCATATTTTAAGTTGCACATGCTTTACTTAATGTTTTTTCTCTTCTATGTTTGATCAATAATTTCATAGGGAGGGACTAATTTCAGTTTACTGACAATAGTTAATCCATCTATTTTTAGAAATTTGCAAATTTGCCTCTCACATTCTGGCGCTAGAAGGAGGGCTTGTACTCGCGACAGTTTAAACATTAGATTCAAGTTTTAGCATTCAGATTTAGATTGAGTTTCTTTGATATGACAATTTAAGCATTAGATCTCATTTGCAAGATTTTTTTTATAAAAACTAATAGGCTTTATATGTGCTTCCACTAGAAACTTTCTAAAATTTAATGAGCTTTGTCTATTATGTATTTCATCTTATTCTTTGTGTAGGAGTTGAATAATTGTTTAGAAATGAAATTGATTCTTGTTATGAATAGATGTAATCAATTATGGTGCTCTTTTTGTTTCTATAATTGCATTCTTCCATTCTATTAATGAATCTCTTTTTCATACCTAACTACACTTGTCTTCATGTTTTTTGGTCTTCTTGTGAATTCCCAGATTTGAAACCTTGTCCAACTGAACCTACCATTGCAAAATCTTTGTTTTTATTCAGAATATCTTTTCAATCTATTGCATTTCTTTATGCCTCAAGGAATGTTGTTCAAACTTATCTACGTCCCAATACTTCACTTGTCAATATTTTCCTACACTAAACATATAATGTGTTGCACACAAGTTGAACTACCATGACATTATCAGCAAGAGCAAAGAGATATTTATGACAATCACCAAAATCTAGTTCCCAGATCTTCAAATTTTTGTCTGTTGAACCACTGACAAGCAGATCACCGTCTGAAGAAATATCCATGCAAAGCACAATCCATTTGTGGCCATATAGAAATAAGAGAAACTTCAAAGTATCAACGAAAAACGCCTTGATTGTAGAATCTAACAAAGCAATAGCAACGTGTTTTCCAGTAGGACTAAGACTAACCATGAGTACATCTTATGTCATTTGCAAAGTCCTTACATTTCGTGCAGTTAGGGTCCTGTAAGTGCTATGTTTAGTTATTTCTTTATGTGTCCAGCTTTTCTTAATGATTCACGGGGTCGGCTAATTGGATATCAACATTGTGTAGTCTTTAAAATATATGATGCGTTTAAATATCTCTTTAAATCTGCTTCCACAGATTTGTTGACTCGCCAATGCTAGCAATTTTATCAATTTGACATATCTTCTATACATTGCTTGCTTTCTGTTGACTCCATTTATCTTCTCCTTTGCTTTAGATTATAATATGCAGTCATCGGTACCAGTGATACCATTGCTACCTCGGTTCTCTTTACTATTGTCATTAGCTCACCAGAGTGTATGAAACTCCTTTGATAACTTCCTCTACATGGTTGCATTCCATGGCCTCTACCGCCCACCGGTAGAGGCAGAGTCAACAGGCGGCATATCTCCCTCACCCTCACACCACTATCATCACCAGTAGTGGTAGAATTGCGCCCAGCCATCTCGCTTCCCATGCTCTAACTCAAACTGTAAAAAAAAAAAAAAAGAGCACGTCGAATAATGCTTGAACGAAAACTCTATCTTTTCCTTGTTCTGATAACCACCCTCGTCTGGATAATTATTTACACCTGATTGGTAGTTCAGCTTCACGCCTGTCACTGGAATTTTCTTGAAATTTTCCTGCACCTTTCATCGTACGTACGCAGGTATTAAGGATATAGACAAATATTTAGAATTCTGCTCTACGCTTGACTTCATCTTTGTCACGTTTCATTTGGCAAGTGCGTTGAATGTAGTGGAGCACAAAGGTTGTTTCTAAATGACATAAATGATTTTGGTTACTAGCTTGCAAAATAATTCATCATTTATTCATGGATGCCATATGTGATATTTGTCTTGCACATCCTAATTTGTAGATCCTATGCGCATTGAGGTCAAACAGAATTTGCATTTTATTTTTATAGGCGCGCATTTACTATTGTCTTAGTGGTTTACAGATGTCCTAGCTAAACAAATGGTGATAGACTTGTCATGTGGCAGGCGACTGAGACATTACACCCACTAAAAAAGGTATGCCGGTGAGAGTTAATGCATTTGGATGCTGTCAGTTCGAATCCAAGGTGAGATTTGTCTTGGTTGAAGGGCGCGCATGAAGTGGAGCTTTCAAGAATCAAATAACATCAACACTTGTTGACAACCCATTGAAGCCACGGGTAAAGGCGCGTAGAAGTTCACGTGCCTATTCTATGCACCCACATTTTTTTCAAACATGTCTACCAGGGCAGCTATGACAACATCTAAAAAAAAAGGGGTAGACAGAAAAGTTGACATTTGAATACAAAAGTAATCATGCCCAAAATCTACGAGTATCGATTTGCATATGAAGGAGAAAGGAACGCTCACTGCCTCTTGTCAAAGATTATGAAATCTAAGTTCACACTTACCAACGACATTTACTTTTCTTAGGCCTTTTTCAATAAAAGCTTTGCTATGCGGGTCATGTAATCTGTTGCATTTTAGAATAAAGTCAAAAATTTAAGTTTACACTTGCCTGTCACATTAAATGGAGAATTCTTGAAGTCCTTTTAGATTGACTTTAGGCATACCAATTGCTTTGGTTTGAAATTTGTTTAGATAAGATTTGGGTGCGTTTCTTTTTACCTGTCTACTGCATTTACTTGAGAATATTTAAAGATCTTTTGTTGGCTGTCTTTTTATATGCTTGTTAAATGCTTTTGATGCGACATAAATGATGTTGTGAGTAGGTTGATCATATTCTGGATTCTTTTTCTTTGTACATGCTTGATTTAGTCTTTAATGCATGATTTGATCTTTACTTTGTTCTCCTATCAAAATAGATTTATGCATTCAAAAGAGAAGTTTTTATGGCATTGTATATAAGATTTTGAAATCAATAGTTCCTTTATGAAGGTGAGGGGTAAATTAAAAATCTATTGACATTTATTATTGAGTTAAAGTCATCATAAAAAGCTCATATGCTTTTTCAATGCAATTTTATTTATTCCTCTCTCTAAAAGGTTTCCTCAAATGATTGACATGTCTTATGTATACTCTTATTTGTTTTACAATACATGTGTAACTCTTATTTGTGATGAAATAGGAAAAAGGTTAAGGTTGAAATTGAAGGTTGACATCAAGATTGAAATTGGAGGTTGACATTGGAGGTTGAAAAAAGGTGAATGGAGTGAATTTGAAGATTTCTTTTTTAAAATCAAGATTTGGAAAAAGTATTTTTCAATGCTTGTTTTAACAATCTTAGAGCTTCCATTTTCTACTCTCGTTTTCTGTTTCAAACCAACTCACTTTTTGATTTGGACTTAAAATCAATCACTGATTTGATCTTTTCAAAGTTGGTTAAAAAGAACCTTAGACATTTACTAGATTTCGATTTGGACTAAAAAAATGAACAAGACAACCCTCACATCTCAATTGGTGCTTTAAAAACGAACTCATCACTGCTTTGAGGTATAAAATGAACAAGTGTCTTTCATGTTTTGCAATATTTTTCATAAATTAACATCATTCGAAATGTGTATGCACTTCTCTCGCACTTCACAGCGATCTTGAGAATCAAAATCATTTTGGTGATGTTAAGTTGTCAAAAAGATTGCCTTCACACTTCGATTTGGGAACTTAAAACTGAACAAAGCTTGTCTAGTGTGAGAAAAAGGCATCGCAAGTGTTCTCTCTTTGTTCACGCAAACAAAGATGATCGAACTATGAATGCACTTACTCGCTATTGTACACCTTTAGAGAGCCTGCCTTGGTGGGAAAAAGTACTCACCCCAAGGGAATGACTCAACCGGTAATGAGCTAAATGCCAAGCTATTCCCAACCGATATACAAATTCGAATGGTGAGGAAAATTCATCATTACAGGAGCTCCTATGGACAAGCAGGTGATACTCTTTATATAGGTTGATCTTGCCTCTCGTGTGGCCTCCTGAACGAGTATCCTGATTACAAACCAAATTTGTAGAAGGCCAAATCCTTATCTATTTCGTTGGTGTAAAAGGTCATGTCCTTTAAAGCCGCCCCACGTTATACATTCGGTTTTGTTGTAGAGATGAAAAGTATTCCATGGGAGATTCATGGGTACTGATGCTTGGATGACCTGAGAAGTGTGTGCACTTTAAGGGGGAGCTTGTGTGGTCAAGAATCTAGTCATCCACACAGAATATGCGCAGCTGGATTCATCCAAGTGGGAACCCAACAAAATATTGTCTCATCATCCTAGGGTTGTACATGTGCTTGGAAATGAAAAATGCATTGCTTGGTTCTCAAAACATTTGAAAACAAACATACACAAGGAACTTTGAATTTCAAACCCCTTGGAGGAAACAAATACATTTGACGAATTTAAGTACTCTTTCTTTCCCTAGGGATCATATCCTTAGAGGTTTCTAAGTGCTTAAATTTTATCATCATTTGTTTTCACTAAGGTTAAACCTAGGAAATGTTTGCCCTAATTTCCTTGATTTCCACATGACGGACCTTGTGGGATGAAAAAGAAAGTGGGACATTAGACATGCAGTTTGAAACATAATCAAGAAAGTGTTTGTTGTAAAAAGAACCAAATCTAAGCAAGATAATCGACAACTGAACCACACGTGTGCTTGTTCTCTTTTGAGTCTTATGGTTTTCATGCAAACATTGCTATTTTGGTTTGAGTTACTCTTAGGGAAAAACATGTTCTTCAAAACCTTGGTCTTGTAAACAAATTCCTTCTTAGTTTCATCTAGGGTCAAGTCAAACACTTCATCCATCCAAACATTTATCAAAATTCCATCTCACCAACAACTTTTGGAACTTTGAAAAACACCATTTATGCTAGACTTTTGGAAAATCAACATCACCTTATTTGACTTAACGCACCTAGTCAAATTATCAATCCTCTTGAACAAATTTACCTTTAGGATAACACAACTTCCTAAGGTCTACTAGTTCACAATCACTTTGATTGACTTAACACACTTAGTCAATTCATTCTCTTGAGCAAGTTTCTCTAGGATAACATAACTTCCTAGGGCTTACAAGTTCACCACCATCTTGTTTGACTTAACGCACCTGGTCAAACTATCAAAATCAATCCAAAACTTTAAATTTTAGCATCACCCCTAAAAATTCTCCAAGAGTTTCACTCATTTGCACCATCCATACCCCGTTTATATCATCATCATCTTTTGATCATTAGACCTTCCTAGTTATCCTCTCTTTTGTGCCTAAGATTAAGATCAAACGATCTCTATTTTATGGTCCAAACAAGATCACAACACAAGAGGGACATGGAATATGAACTTGATTCATCCATCGTGAGTAATCCAATTCAACCAAATTATTCAAGCCTTACAATGCCAATTGATTTTCAAAACTTGCATTTGTACAATCCATACATGGGATCATTATCTCCTACAAACCTCAATGGTACAACAAATGTGAGTTTTTCCCAATCTAACTTTTGGAACACCTTTTCCAATGATAGATTTAAATCAAAGTCTGAACCTACAAATCTATCAACCGGACAATCAATGCATGAATCTTCAAGCAAACAACATTATCCTACCAAATCCATACATGCCAAATACAAGTTTACCAAACATGAGCATTTCAAATTCACACTTGGTGAACTTTGAGATAGATATGTTTGCAAATCAAATCAATGTTGTTCATTGAAATCCCAGCAGTATATTGGAAACTCTATGTATTGATCCAAATCAAGGTAACAACATGCAAAATCAAAGTTACCTAAATCAAAGCAATATGATTCCCAACCACAACAATGTTCAATTTCAATCTATCATGTCGAATCTAAACATCACACCAAATCAGAGCATTATCTAGAATCAACTTGTCCATGATCCCAAGAAAGCACCACAAGGATACCTTTCAAATCTTCTTGCTAAACAACCAAGTCAGCCATATCAAGAAAATCAAGATCAAATTTTGTGGGATCAAATTGCTTCGTTTGCCAAAGTAGTGGATCCATTGCACCAAGAGATGTCTCCACCCCAAAATCAATACACTCTTCCATTGGTTGAACCATGTCATTAAAGCATTGAGCTATCTCCACAACCACATCAAGAACAATATCTCCAATGTCAAGAAATTGGATATCAAGATCAACGAAATCAACAACAAACTCAATCACCACATCTCAAAGATCAATCACCGCATCTCCAAAATAAATCACCACAAGGTCAATTTAAAGTACAAATCTCACAAGGTAGCAAACGAAAATACACACCTCTTGGGGAACCAATTGAGTCTGTCTTGCAACAATTGATACAAGGAAATATCATTAAAATCCCTATTTATGTGAATTATCAAGAGCCCATGGTGAAACCACCAGGGTATGATGAGAAACACTTTTGTGATTTTCACAAAGTAAAGGGACACACAACATCAAATTGTATTCAACTCAAAAATCTCATCCAAGACCTAATTGATCAAAAAGCTAATAACTATTGGGGACATTAATCAAAATTCAACCACTAGCAATAGCATTAATAATCTCTCCTCCACACTTGTTGAAAATGGTGATCAAGATCAATCCATAATGAACACATTGAAGATGTTTCCATCTCATTCAATGATCAAATCAACACACACCAAGGGCCACTTTTCAATCATGATCAAAATCCTCCAACAATACCCAACAAAGATCCAATTCAAGAAATGTCTACATCACTTGGTCTTATGGTTGGCATCATTCCTAATCCACCACCAATCCCACCAAAAGCTAGCATAATTAATTATTTCATCACCATGATCCAAGCCATCCAAAAAGCCAATCGCCAAAGGATACTGAAACAAAACCAACAAGTTGCACAAGCCTAGCAAGCTCAAGCCCAGCATCAAGCCCAACTGGCGCAATCAGCCCAACAAGCACAACTGCAATCAATCCATTGGTAAGCATACCAACAAGCCCTACAAGATTTTCAGGCACAACAGCTCAACCAATAATAGACTTCGTTGGCTCAACAGTAGCTCACCCAATAACAGACTTCATTGGCTCAACAACAACTCGCCCAATAACAGACTTCGTTGGCTCAACAGCAGCTCACCCAATAATAGACTTCGTTGGCTCAACAGTAGCTTGCCCAATAACAGACTTCGTTGGCTCAACAGCAGCTCGACCAATAACAAGCCTCGTTGGTGTAGTAGCAGCTCGACCAATAACAAGCCTCATTGGCGTAGTAGCAGCTCGACCAATAACAAGCCTCGTTGGCACAGTAGCAGCTCGACCAATAACAAGCCTCGTTGGCACAGTAGCAGCTCAACCAATAACAAGACTCATTGGCGTAGTAGTAGCTTGACCAATAACAAGCCTCGTTGGCACAACAACAACAAAGATAAACAACAAGCGTTGTTGACACAAATGGAGGCATATTAGCAGGCCTTGAATGCATAGTAGAGTTTGCAGCAAACTCCCACCAATACCCCTCCCACCAATCAAACACCTCACAACACATTCATCCCACCTCCCGATCCACACAACGATGTCGCAACACAAATCAAGTTGCTCTCACAGCAAGTGTTGGACCTCCAATCAGGAAAAACAACCAGAACACCGAGCAACTTGTGTCCCTATCCATTCAATAGAGATCTCACAATGGTACCGTTCCCAAATGGATTTGAAATCCCCAAATTTGACAAGTGCAATGGAAAGGGAAACCCTGAAAATCACATCAGGGAATTTCAGGTGCATTGCATGGAGGTTGCATACGATGACACATATCTAATGCGACTCTTCCCCTGAAGTCTGACTGGTCTAGCCATGGAATGGTTTTCTCGCCTACCCACGGGCATTAAAACATTTGAGGAAATTGTGGAAGCATTCCTTAAAAATTATGCTTTCAACATGGGTGCAGATATTAGTTTGGAAGAACTATCAATGCTCAAACAAATATTTAAAGGAGAGTTATTCGCATCCTTCTTGCAAAGATGGCGATCTAAGGCCAATTAGAGCAAGTGGACCATGCCAGAAGAACAACAAGTTTGCACAATCATATCCAATCTAGATGAAAACTTAGTGTTCTACTTAAAAATGCAATGCATCACATCATATGATCAATTAATCCCAAAAGCACTCAACATCGAAAGAGCTCTTACTGCACGAGGAGGCGCATCAACATTCACTCCACCACAGGAGAATCGCCCATCCAACAATTATAACGATAAACCTCGAACATGGTTGAGGAACAAAAATTATCACAAACGATGGCATGGTTGACGCTAAAGTGATCATCAGTGCCCCTAAGCAGAACATCCAGACCCATCATCAACTACAAAATCATAATCGCAATAATGTGCAAACTAAGGCAATAGTAGCATAACCACAACCACTTCCTATCAACCAAATCAACAATCTGAAAAATCAAGGAGGACCACCTCCTCGAGGTAAAAAATCCTCTCAAACGAAATTTCACGGCTCTTGGAGAACCCATTGAATCCATAATGAAGAAGTTGGTTAAGGAAAACCTAATCAAAGTCTCTAACTCTAAGAAATACGTGGAACCCATGATCAAACCGCCATGGTACAAAGAAAATCTCCTTTGTGACTTTCACAAGATCAGGGGACATACCACTGCAAATTGCATGAGGCTGAAGAATATCATCCAAGACCTCATCGAAGACAAGATCATCAATGTCGAGCAACCAGCCAGTAATCAAAATCTAAAAATATACACAAATCCGATGCCGAACCACAATCAAGGAAATAACTAGGAGAACAATAACCATCCATTCCATCACATTTCATTAATCATCCATCCACCTATCCGATCGCATTCATACCATAGCTTGAGCTGATGACCATATCACATTCCACCATAGTACTACTTGGCATATTCCTAAGGTCAATTTGTCCTGCCTTTTATCAAAGAAGTCTATCGCTTAAACGTTGGGGGCATGTCCTTGAAACTGGCAGTGGATTGAATTTGTGTATATTTTGTGCTCTTCCCAAATTCAATCAGAAAAATCCATAAACATTGAAAAAGTCTCAGAAAATCTTCAAAAAATTCATCATTGAGTCTTGTCAATCTTTCACCTTGTTCGAACTACGTCGTTTATGAGCTTGAACGTAGGCAAGGTTGATCTTCGATCATCCCCTGAGACAGTTTAGGTCGGCCCTTTAGGCATCTATTGCAATGGAAATTTATTTGCCCATCTGGTTTACATTTTAGGTCAGTCCTTAGGCATCCATCGCATTTGGCAATCCGTTTGAATAAAGTCAATCATCACCTTCACTCTTTGGTGAGTCAATCAAAAGCAAGTCTAGCAGTTTCAAAAGTAAACACCTAATCATCAAAGTCTTAAATCTAAGTCAGTAAGCAATCAAGTTGATCAACTGAGAGTATCAATAGCCTATCACCCAATCAGTCTCATCAAAACCCTTATCACAACATGTCCTAGGATGAATCTTTCTTACATTGGACATAAGCATCAGGTACCCCATAGTAGTTTAGCCTTGGCTAGCGGTATGAAGAACATTAGCTTGTTTGATTGCTTTTTTCTTGGTATTTGTTGACTTAACTTATTTTGCACTCATTCCAAGGACCTCTCGATGATGCCTAAACAAAACAGGTTTAGAGAGAAAGGAATGGGGCAAAGATCATTATCTTTTTTACCTGTTGTGCTTATTGGATATTCTTGTAAAATAACTTCGTCATGCGTAATTTGTTTTGTTTGTCAGAAGGATGTTGTAGATGTCTTGTTGACCATATAAGAAGGCTTGCCTTTTTATGTTTTGGCCCGAGATGTTTAGAATATTTGAACTGTATTCTGAATAAGGTTTCGTTTGTCAAGTGTGAACAAGAGTACTCCTATCTATTTGACGAGTCAAAGTCCATCACACTAGTCGCAATGCCATCCTGGTTCTTAATAACTTGATGCATCACACCTACGTGTGTTATCAAACATAAAGAAGGGTATGCTCTTTATCTCTCCCATCCTTGGATAATCAATACATCATCATCATTCATCATTATATCCAATAAAGTCTCGACGACTAGTGGACTTATTGGACTTCTGCACCTTCTTGAATTTAAGAGTTGATCCCTCTCGTTCTTCTATCCTCTTTCATGCTAACAATGCATCCATCCTCATCCTGCATAATCACGTCATATCATCATAAGACAACATCATTCATCTCATTCATCTCACATGCATTGCATAATCATTTAAGATATTTAAAATAATATAGCTTTGTTATTCTAAGCATCTTCCAAATGTCTCGTTTTCATCATCATTATCATATAGATCATATTGTCTAACCGTCCATACATCCATTTTGAACCTCTTTATCGCGAGATCGACCTCAATCTTTTCGCTCGATCTCTCGAGGGGGCAATGTACTAACATACTTCTTTTCGCTGGGGCATTTGAAAAAATCAGAATTTTTAAATTTTGATGTTAGCGGCATCATTCTTTGAACCAATGCAACGAGTACATTGCTTCAAAGAGGGGCAAAACGTAGACATGCAAAATATACACATGCATCTAATCATACTTCATTCAATGTTAGTTCATCTATTAATTAAATAAACCAATTTAATTAATTCACTAAGCTTATATCTTTAATTAAATAAATCAAATTATTTGATTATCTCCTATAGTTCCTGATTTAATTAAATCACTCATATGCATTTTCCTCTCATTTGATTTAAAACAAATACAAAAATTCAAATCAAATGTCATATCACCTAAACTCCTGTTAGATTGATCAAATCCTGATTAGTTTAATCCTAATTACCTGAATCCTCTAAATTCATCCACTTGCACAATAAATAATTTAAATTGATTTATTAAAAAAACTATTTTCCCTCACAAAGGCATATTCCCAAGGAATATGCCCTCATTAACTCTCATGTTTGATTGTTTTGGACAAACACAATTCCCCCCAAAAACCCTCAACCATATTCATTTATTGTCATTTTCAAATTTGAAATGGGCACATTATCCAACACTTGCACAATCATGGGCCAATCCCATTGTGACAAGTGGCTCTCTCCTATTTGATGGGGATTAGTCCCACATTGATCAATTTGGACTCTTCTCTCTTCAAACTCAACTATAAGTTGAAGGCTTCTCTCCTTCAAACACACAACACAGAAGTTCATGCAAAATTATTCTCTTAATTTGAGAACAAATTTTGTCCATTATCACATCATTTGCTTATAAGGGATTGGGAAAGGGCTCTCTTCTCACATCAAGGGGCACCAATCCCCCTATGGGATGGTGGTTGGTTAACTTAGATTAGATTTTCATATTTTAAGTTACACATGCTTTACTTAATGTTTTTTCTCTTCTATGTTTGATCAATAATTTCATAGGGAGGGACTGATTTCAATTTACTGACAATAGTTAATCCATCTATTGTTAGAAATTTGCAAATTTGCCTCTCACAATATGTTCCAGCCGAAGGCTAATATGTAGTTTATCATATCTGCAAGCAGATTGTCGCTTTTATCGGTGAACGGAGAGGTCTAAACCATATCATCGCCACCGCATTTAGATCGAGTTGGTAAGAAAATAAATTACACAATATCCTACGCTTGTTCTCACCTAAATTCTGGAAGTTGGCGTGCAAAGAGGATAACTGTACAACAATTGTAGAATTAAATAATGCAAATATCTCTTCCATGTAATCGCACTTCAATCTAAAAGTACTGGCAAGTAAATCAATCCTTCAGAGCTATTCAATTTGTTTGAGCCCAAGATAATCGTTGCCCAATATGCAACGGAGTTAAGCGTGAATTTCACGCGGCTTCTAATAGAAATGAATGTGGGTCTATCAAACGCCTTCCTCGTTAGTGTTACTTGCATCAATCAAGCTCGTATAGGAAATAGCTAGACCTTGAAATAACTTAGCCAATAGCCAGAATTTTGCGTATTTAAAAGTTAAATGGCTTCTTCTCACAGCAACCACCATTATGATTGGAATTGTTTTGACGTCTCATTCTGAGTTCATTTTAAATGTACTCAATCTTCCAAGTTTTCCTTTCAAATTAGTTTATTGGCCACACTGCATTCGTTAGTGTCCAAGCATGTCAGCCTTCAGTTGTACATCATTGAGTTTGGATTTACACAAACATAGGGAGATAGTGTAATGATAAAGATCATAGTATAGTAAAGAGGAAATCTAAAATAAAATTTGGATTTGATAATGGGTCGTTACTGATTATCTTGTAAAGAGAATATTTCCTCGTAAAACAACTTGTGTAATAATATATTAAAACATGTGATAAAAAGGAAAGGAAAGGAGTATTGGATACTTACTCATTATTCGCTTCAATGTAGTCGAAACGATAGGAGAACCCTTGTAGCGCTCTTTTATATTCCTACAGTTAATAATGATAATAATTTATTATGTAATCATTTGCAGTATAATAATCATGGAAGCTAGGACAAAGGAGATGCCCATCCCATGTTTAGAACATTTACTTTTCCTCGAAAATCTTCGGCCTATCGTGAAAATCACGTTGTTGTCAGTAATAGGGGTAAATGCAATCACCTACGCTACCTTAATGGTGACAAGTAAACAAGAAAAAGTCTAGGATTTCGTGGACTCCATTGTGGCTACGATCACATTTGTGTTTTGGAGTAGTTGAAGGGGGAGTTGAGAACCCTATCTGTCAGAGTCATTGTATCTTACTTGACAGTGCTGAAAGGACATGAGTTGACAGGCTCCATCCCCATTCCTATTGGAGTCAATGCTTTAAGGGACCATCATTAAATGTGGTGAGCACTGAAATGATAGCCAACAATTCTTCTTCCTGGTCTATAGTAAATGTTAGACCAGAAAAACTAAGGCATTTATGCTTCCAAAGGCTTCTACAATGATTTCAAGGAAATCTAATATTCCTGAGGCGAAATAATATTAAGTTAAGATAATATAAACTTTCACATACAATCGATATTGTCCCCTCCATGTAACTTTCTCATTCTCTGCAGACAAGTGAGTCAAAGCTTTACCCAGCCCAAATGGTCGATAGTATTTCAAATCTGAGTGAAGAGACCTATAGTAGGGAATCAACGGTTGTCTTGCGACCATATCAATGCAAGATGATTAAATGAATTTCAGTCGTTCATCATCCTCCGTCACTTTCCTAGCGTTTTTTTTTTAATTATTGTTCCTTTCTGCCTTCCACGCCGTTGTTGATATCCACTCCTCCAAACTCTTCCTCGCTGGTATTACTGTTTTTTTTTACTTCTCCCGTTGGCGATGCAGCCAGAAAATAAGGTTTGACAGGTTTTTAGAGTACGTTTATTTAAATAAAAGTTTCTGCTAAGCTCCTTATAATGTGGACATTTGGCTTTTAACATTACGACATCCTTCACCTTTTTTTTTCTACATTGATAATAGCGTTGAGAGATATTTTATTTAAGGGTAATAATAAATGCATCTTTCATTTATTTTATTTTAAAAGCCGTTAACTCCACTTACCTATAGCTTATCCCTGTGTGTCTGATTGTTCACTACGAGACGTAAAAGGATACATCTAAGTTTCTTTCCTCTATAATATATTATCTCGTGTTCCAAAAGATTACACAAAGTAGAAATAAATTAACATTCAATTAAAATCTAATAGAAACTGTAAAGAATTTTGCAAGAAAGTCATGTGACTTGGATAAGACAAATGTTTAAAAGGTATGAGTTACTTTTTTATTGGAAAATATACTTTAAGTATTACTTTTTAGTTTTTCTTTAAAAATAATAATATTAACTTATTTTATACCTTAAGATTTCTAATTACGTATGTTTTTATAAAGAAGTGTTTATATTTTTATAGAGATAATCTAATATGTACTTTTAAGATTAATTTCATTTTATAAAAGTCTCTTTTTAAATATACTATTAATAATTAATATAATCTCAATCAATATAATATTAATAATTAATATAATGTTAATAATATGGAGTCATCAAGAATAAATACAAATGTTGTAATAATTTGGTGTATCAATATTAATGGTGATATTAACCAAAGCATCTATATTAAAATAATATGATAAATTTAATGATAATTTGCAATGAAAATTTGTGTTAAATATTAATATGGAGATTGTATTAATTAAATGACCCTAAGACCATTAATTTGTAGATTGAAGATATGTTAGCGCTCAACAAATATTTTTGATTTACAAATAGCATGAGCAATGTGTAACTTGAGAGTAATCCATAAGGTGTTCCATTACCAAGGACAACTTGTCGAATAGATAATAAATCTCATATGGAAATTTTGCTATATTGTCATTGAGACTTAAGCATTAGTAAGATATTAGAAACATTTGTGGTGCCCAAATGATAGTTGAAGTAATCCTAATATCTTCTTAGAATAATAATAATAATAATGGTTAGAGAATCTATACTAACACCATTAAGGAATTTCATTCATGTTTAAAATTTGTAACTAGGGTGATCGTATCAGCTAGGTGGCCCTGCTTTCTTGCATGATAACTTTAAGGAAGGATCCTCATTGACATCATCATTATGGTTACTAGATCATCTTAGTGTGAATAGGCATAGCCATCCTTGGACGTTTACGATAACATTGGTGCAATAATAATGTTAATGTTGAAATGAAGGTTAAAGCCCAAACGTCTTGGTTTTAGCTATGTGTACTATTAATTTGGTAGAAGTAGGAATATTATAGGTTGGCTAAAAAGGGATGCTAAGTACTTGATTTCTTATAATTAATTGACTTAAGTTATTGTAATGAAGCCCTCTTTTCAAATCATACCTTAATGTTTAAACAAAGAAAAAAAAATTGTTGGGTTTTTCTAACGAAAAACTAGGGGCATGACACATTCATGTACCTGCGTAGCAGATATTTTCCACATAATTGATTTCACAGGTTGCTAGATATTCTTTTCATGGGGAACTTGGAGTATTTATGGATTCCATTCATTCTGTGAAAAGAAACATATTGGATTCAAAGAAAGTATTGAAATTGGTTTATGTTCACAACTTCCTTATCTTTTGTCTAATGGCAACAAAATATGTGGTAAGATTCATACAGGTAACGCTATGTTAGGCCAGGGAACTCTTCTTGGAGGTTCTTGATGTAGAGGTAGGAGGACAAACATAAACTTCTCAGTTACTCAACAAATCTCAAGGAAGTGTTCTCACTTTGCATGCTTCTTGGCATTCTTGGGTTTTACTTGGCAACAACTCAACATATGGAATCAACAACATAACACCCTATCTGACACTTGGATGACCTTACACAAGGTAGCAATGACCAATACAATCCTTCAATACCCTATCAACCACTTAAACACTTCAACAATCCATTTTTCCTTCACAAGCTATTTTTTAACAACACCCCAACAATGGACTGGTAATTCTGTATTTTAGGCCTAATTAGGCTTCTTGAAATGGTTCAAACTTGCTAAATTTGACCCTCACACCAATTGGAACACACTTAAATTCATCATTTCTTTAGAGGCATTCATGACACTCACATAAATGACCTTCAAGGGTTTTAAGACCATACAATAAGGAGCACTACAAATCTTTCCAAACACAGTTTTACTTCAACAGTCAACTCTGTCATAACAGGGCAGTAGACCAAATGGGCTCAACACCTTTAATTTCATCAAATCCCAACTTTGAAGAAGGTTCACAACACTTATTATTATATCAACTCCAAACATTTGCACTGATAGTGGTCACTAGATTCTACAAATAAGCATTCAAAACCCTTACTTAACCTTCTTTACCAGTCTGCCATAGAGGAAACACAATCATGACAACTTAATGAATACATATACTCTGATCTTGATTAGTTTGACAAAACCCAAATTGAAAAGGTTCCCAAGACACCTTGACACTGTTCCCAAACACTTCCACTTATGATGGATGTTATATTCAACAACAAAAACAACAAACCCTTTGTTTATTCTTTTGTGCCAGTCTGAACATGCATAAATACAGTCCTAGGGCATCAAAATTTCATAAGAAAAATTCAATCTCAAGCCCTGAAACTTTTATACATGAAAACATACACAAAATTACACCATTTCACAAATTTTCATAATTTTCCCTTGGATGAAATCTAAGAAAACATCATTTTAGTCACCCACTGTTACGCTATCTAGGGTTTCTAACTGTCTGTAAAGGAAATACAATATCTCCCTCCATTCTTGATGAAACTGAATGAAACAAATTGAAAAATGTAGTGAACTCAAGGCACTTTCATGCCCAATCAGTCTCAGACCATGAAAGGGTTCGTACAACCTGTACAATGTGTAAGAACAGTGATAGGGCGTGGAAAAACACAGAGAAAATGAGGTTATATTTTATTCCCACTTGAATTCATCCTCACCACTTCCTCCTTCCACCTTCACCGTACAAAATGACTCATGGGAGGCATATTTATGCCTATTACAACCTCTCTAACTTCTCCAACTACCTTTTTACAACCTTGTCTCTTCATCTTCCACTTACTGTAACTTTTAACAATATGACAACTTTTACAATATTTGAAATATGACCTCAAAATGACCTTCTAGGACCCAAAACAGACTCAAACAAGTTAAACATGGTCTATTAGACCTTATTACATGAAAAAAACACAAGACTCAAGAAAAATTTACAAAATTGCCTCATGGAGACATATAGTCCATTAGGTGCTCCTGCACCAGTTCTAAATGATTTGCCTCTTTTTTATTAACAAGGAGACACTAGAATCAAAATTTATATTGTCTTAGTAAGATACAAGAGCTGGTTAGGTCTGTAGTTGAGTTGGTGAGTTTCCATTCATGGCAAATATGAAGGTTTCCAAGTGAAAAGAGGTGGTTTTAAGAAGAAAATGTGTATGAAACTTGGGGGAAGCAAGGTTTAAGGTTAGTTTAAGCTTGTTCAGGTCCAAATAGGTGTTTTTGATGAGTTTTTAGATTGTGGCAAGGCTGGTAATGTTGTTTCCATAAAAACCCCATGAAACTTGCTCAAAATGAGGGTTTATTGAAATTGGGTCTTGGGAAGCGTATATTCCAGAACTAGTTGTGGATTTGGTGGTTTGGTAGGCTTTTTTATACTGCCCCATCAAAAAATAAGGTTTGGTAAGTGTTTAAACATGAGTCACTTTGTAAAATGGGCCTATTTTGGGGTCTAGGACAGTGATAGAGTGCTAGTTTGAAGCATTTGTTTCAAAAGAACCTATTGAAGTTTTGAAGTATGTTATAGTTGGGTCAAAAGGGTATCTGAAAGTGTCAATATTTGGGTGATTGAGTAAGTTATTGGTGTGTAAAGTTGAGCAAATAGGTCTGCAAACCTACTAGAAAGAGTAACCAGTCAAGTGAAGAAGAGCCCAAGTTTGGGTTTGTGAACCAAGTTGTTGTTTGAAACCTCTTTAGTTGTGTTTGAGTTGATCAAAACCACCTGACTCTTGCATCACCAACCAACAACTTGGCATCCAAATCATGGTCTGCCTCTGAAATTATACCCTTACAAGAAAACTCCTTGATCAATAAGAGTTAATCTTACTATGCCAAGTGTCCTTCAAATGTTTCCTATTCATTACTTGGATCCACCACCTTAATATCCTAAACACAAGACAAGAAGGATACCATGCTTTAGTGGAAAATTGATGCACCAAAAATTTGTAGAAAAATAATTGCAAATATATAGGTTATTATTGATTACTAGCATGTTTTCGGCATTGAAAAGAAAATATCACTTTGAAAAGCCAACATGACTTTACCAATCAAGTGTAGAAGATGAGAATTGATGAAACCACCCAGGAGAAAGAGGAAATGACTTCAAAAATAGTACAAGGGTTAATATAGGGAGAGAAGTCTTGATTTAGAGGGAGAAAGAATTCATGAAGAGTTGCTTAGTTGAATGATTTATTGGAAGAGTTAGACTCCCTAGAAACTACAAGAATGGGAAGACATTAAGTATGCCTTTATTAACATAAAAAATGAGACTTACTAAAAAAAATTACCATCAAATGAGTTATCTCAACCCCTTTTGAGTTTGAGTCAGCAGACCTCACCACCTAATTGAACAAAATTAGGAAAACTTCAATTTTACTATTAATTGAAGCCTTTGGTAAGATTTCAACATATATAATCACATGGAAATCAAAATGAATATAGATAATTTCCTCATTGAAAGTGACTCTATGATAGTAATTAAGTATTTTCTAAAACTACAACAGCATAGCCCTCCCTATATAGATTAGTGGATGCAACCGATGTTATCAAAATTCAACATATTCCTAGAAAGGCCAATAAGTTAGTGGACCACTTATAAAATGAAGCTATTTACTCAAAAGACCGATAAGGTGGGGGCAATCAGTTCCATTTTTTGTAATGTGGTAAGAGTCATGCAAGTAATGCTATGTTAGGCTGGGGAACTCTTCTTGGAGGTTCTAAATGTTTAGCCTCTTTTTTATAAGACTATGTTGGCAATGCTACCTGGATCATAGTTGTTAGGTGGGATTCCAAACCCAGACAATGAGGTGCAGTTGTGGAAATCTCATAGAGAGAAGCTACAAGATACCATGATGACTTTTTCGAGTGAATTTATATCAGATTCTTTCTTAGTGTGGCTTAAGACATGTGCAAATGATATTCTCTCTGCAGATAGGCTTGGGGGAAAGTATTTGCTTGATCTTGTGAAAAGTGTCAAGGAACTTGTAGAGAATGAGACATTATCAGAGAAATATTGGACAGTCTGGATGCATTTGAAGGGAGCTTGGAGTGGTTAAAAATGGTTTTTGGTTCAAATGTTGAGTTTCCATGGAAATGCATGTGTGAGATTGTTTTGAAGCACTCAAAGAGTTTGTGGGATGAAATTTTTGAAAGCCTATTTGTTAGTAGGATGAAAAAAATAATAGATGATGGATTTGTAGATATGCATGAGAGAGTTAAGGTTGGTAAATGCCTTGAAGCCATAGTTACATCTCTAGCAAGTTACAAATATGTTGAAACCCATTTGCACAAATTAACTACTAGTGAGGGTTGGCTTGTCAAGAGAGGGGACCTAAAAAGTGTCAATTTACCATAGATGAGGGGTCCAAGAATATTCTGGAAGACCTCCCAGGTTTTCTTTCTTCATACACGTAAATATCCTTCAAGGATAAACGATTTAGCACCTTACTTGCAAGAGAAATTCTTCCATTTTATCTCAACATTGATTGTTGAGATTGAAGAACATCTTGCACATCTTTCGGAAGCTCTCTATCAGGAAATGAAAAATGAGGAGATGCCAGAAAAAATGAACAAGGAGACACTAGAACCGAAAATTATAGTGGAAAGGGAACTTTTCTTAGGAAGGATTTTAGTTGCTCTCAGTTTTCATTCAACTTCCCTTCGACTAGTTCTTGGCTTGTCTCAGCTCTAATTTGTAAATGAGAATTTGTAAGAACATATTCTTTTAATAGTTTCAATATCAATTTAGGGAAGCCTGCTTCATCTAGCAATTGAAATGAGAAGTTGTAAGAACATATTATTTTAATAGTTCTTGTGCATTCTATGCAACCAGGATGAAGTTGAGGATGAGATGGATGTGATACATCACTATGTTATCTACAAGAAGATAACTCTAGATAATTAGACATAGGGTAATATTAGAGGGAATAATATAATGTAATCAATTAATTGACTAAACGAATTAACATAAAGTTGATAAATCAAAGGTGTGACAAGATGATGAGAATAGCTTGACAATAGAATTGGTCAATTGACAAATGTTGATAGACTTGATCAATTAGAATGAATGTTAGTCAATAGCATGAGAGTAGGGTGATTAAATGGGATGATTACAACAAAGATAAGGTGAAAAACTTTAGGAATCTACAATACATATGCAAAAAATGAATTTAGTTGAAAAGCTTTAAAAACTTTCAAGCAAATACAATTTGCAAGTGTAAAGCCAAATTCCATAACCTTTGCCAACATCCTCCCTGCCTGTGCCAAAATGGGAGCTTTGAAACAAGATATGAATATCCATCAATGCATAGACAATACACAACAATATACCTATAATAAGTGTGGTCTATGGATTGCAATATTGCAGGATATGCACAAAATGGATTTGTTGAAAAGGCTTTAGAAACTTTCAAGAAAATGCAAATTAGCAGGTGTAAAGCCAGATTCTGCAACCTTTGACAGCATACTCCCTACCTATAATAAAATGGGAGCTTTGGACAGGGTATGTACATCCATCAAAGCATAATAGAAGGTTGTTTTTTGTCAGATATTATGGTTGGAAATTCTCTAGTAGATATGCATGCAAAATGTGGAAGCATAGGCAAGGCACTTGAATTGTTCGATAGAATGCCTTAGAGATGTCATCTCATGGAATGCAATGATTGCAAGTTTTTTAGAAAATTGTTTGTTGAAAAGGATTTTGAAACTTTCAAACAAATGCAATTGGCAGGTATAAAGCCAACTTTTTTGCTAAAGTCCTCCCTGCCTGTGCCAAAATGGGAGCTTTGGGACAAGCTATGAACATGCACCAAAGCATAATGGTAGGGGAATTTTTGTCAGATGTTATAGTTGGATATGCTCTGGTAGACATATATGCAAGATGTGGAATCATAGACAAAACACCTAAATTGTTTGACAGAATGCCTAAAAGAGATGCCATCTCATGGAATGAAATGATTGATTGCAGAATGTGCACAAAATAGATTTTGCAAGGAACCTCTCAAAATATTTGAATTAATGAAGCACTCTGGAACACATCCTAACATTCTATTTTTAATGGAATCAGGGAGGTTATTTAAACTTTTACACCCTTCTATGTTCAAGTTTTGCAATTGTGACATGTTGCCAATGATTCGGGGAGGCTATGTAAATCTATACACCCTACCATGTTCAAGTGTTGCAGTTGTGACAGGTTGCCAATGGAATCAGGGAGCTTATTTAAATGTCCACACCCTTCTATGTTCAAGTGTTGCAACTGTGACAGGATTCCAAATGAATTAGGGAGCTTATTTAAATGTCCACACCCTTCTATGTTCAAGTGTTGCCATTGTGATAGGTTTCTAATGGAATCAAGGAGGTTATTTTATCAGGGAGCTTATTTAAATGTCCACACCCTTCTATGTTCAAGTGTTGCAACTGTGACAGGTTGCCAAATGAATTAGGGAGCTTATTTAAATGTCCACACCCTTCTATGTTCAAGTGTTGTTGTTGTGATAGGTTGCTAATGGAATCAAGGAGGTTATTTAATCAGGGAGCTTATTTAAATGTCCACACCCTTCTATGTTCAAGTGTTGTGTTGCAGTTGTGACAAGTTGCTAATGAAATCAAGGAAGTTATTTAAAGTGTGACAATATTTTATTTTTAAGTGTTGCAGTTGTGATAGATTGTCAACATAATCAAGGAGGTTATTTAAAACTTTAAAATTTCCTATTATATTCAAGTGTTGCAGCTCTGAGAGGTTGACAATGGAATTAGGGAGGTTATTTAAACCTCTGCAACTTTCAATTTTCAAGTGTTGCAGATGTGATAGGTTGCCAATGGAATCAGGAAGGTTATTTAAACCTCTACAGTCTTCTATGTTCAAGTGTTGCAGTTGTGATAGGTTGCCAATAGAATCAGGGGGGTTATTTAAACTTTTACAAATTTCTATGTTTAAGTGCTATAGTTGTGACAGGTTGCCAATGGAATGAGGGAGGTTATTTAAATATATACACCCTACCATGTTCAAGTGCTACAATTTTGATAGGTTGCCAATGGAATCAGGAAGGTTATTTAAACGTTCACACCCTTCTACGTTCAAGGTTACAGTTGTGACAGGTTTCCAATGAAATCAAGGAGGTTATTTAAACCATGACAATATTTTAGTTTTAAATGTTGCAGCTACAATATATTGTCAATAGAATCAAGGAGGTTAGTTAAACCTTTGAAACTTCCTATTATGTTCAAGTACTACATCTGTGATAGGTTGACAATGGAATCAGGGAGATTATTTAAACCTGTACAACTTACTATTTTCAAGTATTGCAAACGTGACAGGTTGCCAGTGGAATAAGGAAGGTTATTTAAACCTCTACAATCTTATATGATCAAGTGTTGCAGCTATGACAGGTTGCCAATACAATCAAGGAGGTTATTTAAACTTTTACACCCTGAACTATGCTTAAGTGTTGCAATTGTGACAACTTGCCAATGGAATCAGGGAGCTTATTTAAACCTCCACACTCTATTATATTCAAGTGTTGCAGCTATGACAGGTTGCCAATTACGAGCAAAATGAAAATTACGGTCAAGATCTTAATACTAAGCATATTTAGGTTTTAACATGCATCCTTAAAAATTACAGAAGATCCTAATACTAAGCACATTTAGGTTTTAATATTAGGGCATCCTTTACTTGCAAATTTTGCCGCTTTCCCCACTTCTATTGGTTTCGGCTCCTCCAAACTCTTCCTCGCTGGTTTTGACCTTTCACTTCTCCGATTTGGCGAGTTGTAGCCTGAAAGTAAGGTTTCGACTAGCGGTTTAGAGTATGTTTATTAAAATGAAAATTACTAGTCCCAAACTAAAAATTATGGCGTCCATTATGCAAAAAAAATCAAAATAGAATATTAATAATATAATATAATATTATACTATTATATAATATTTAATATAATATTATATTATAAGGGAGGGTGCATGGAAATGGGTAGCAATTCTGTGGACACCTTTCAAAAAACTTTTGAAAAGCAATAACGCGAGCAACAATTGCGAGGTCTTGCAATATTTCCTTAGGAAACTATACAGTGAGTTCATATTGAACAAAATCCCAAATTATTTTGATATGAGGGATTTCCAGGGGAGAGGTGGGGGGTCAGCTCAGGATAGACCCAGTGCACAGTCAGATCCTACGCGGCAAGGTAGACGAGCTCTCACTAGGCCACCTCATGAGCACGTTTTTATGCCTTTCATCATGAAAGAAAGTGTTGATGTAGAGACATTGCAAGATATCAACACTTTGAACCAGAGTGTCATCCATCATACTAGCCATATTCTACAGTGCCATCCAGGGGTGTCTTCGAGTGGTGGTCGTCGAGCACATGTGTGTCAATCTTGCGGGGCTACTTGTTCATATGACCCCACCGACACTCAGGAGACTAGTACACAGGATCCATCTGCAGCAATGGAGATGGAGAGGGCAACAGAGCTTTTGCATGAGGCATATGGCATTGATAGTCAGGTAAAAGTTAGTGCATGCTCATTGAATTTAATTTATTAAATTTCGATTTTGAAATGCAAGATTAACTAAAAATGTTTTGTGATTTTAATAAAATTGTAGGGTCATAGTGTTGAGACTGGATACATTGGCCCCCCACCAACTTATTTTTGTAGTACAACTATCGTTGGGGTATGTAACTAATAAACAATTATAAATTTATTGCATGTTAATAGCATTGTTTTATGAATAGTAATTTAATATGTGATTTTAGATGTTGAACAGACTAATATTTGAGGTTTTGATGGAACACTTTCCAGTGGCGGTGGATTTACTCAAACCTACATAGAGGTAATAGAATAAAGAGTTTAACTAATGAATCGAGTACTTAATAGATTTGTGTAGTTTATATGCACATCGGTTATTACGTTGAATAATTTGTTGTTTTATTTTCAAATGATGCAAGCCGAAACACCTATGAATGTGATGAGGGCAATGGATATTGGTGTGCCATCTGCTATACAATCCTTGATGGCTCTGAGAGGAGAGGTATGAGGCAAATTAGTAAATTTAAATTTAAATTTGTTGTTATAGATGTTAGTTAGTGAAAAATCAAACCATTATTGATTCACGTAGTTTAATTTCTATTTGTATGGTTTATACAGGGCTTGAGCATGCCTAAGCATGGGTGTGATAATATTTACCCCATGGAGAGAGATCATGAGATGGTGGTAAGTGATTATTTTGTCAAATATATCATTTTTTATAATGTAATTTCTATATATTCATGTCTTTACTTCTTATTGTAACAGTCAAAACTTCACCATGAACTAAACACTAGGAGGAGGAGCAGGAGCACTCCTTGAGCGCAGCAAAAATGAGTGATAGACCTATCGCCATCCGATCAAAAAGGAAAGGGAATGAATTTATTTCCAGGGCATGGAGAGCAATGACTTTTGATTCCAGAGCCCTTTGTTGTATGCCTACATGGCAGTTTTGTACATATTTTTATTGGACATATTTGACATTGTATGCCTATATGGGATTCTTGTAAGCCTATATGGCTATTTTTTACATATATTTCATACTTATACCGACATATATTGATGTATGCCTACATGGCTATTTGGTTAATACAAATATCTTTTATCGATGCATGTCCATATTTGCATTATAAATTGATGGTTCAATAGATATGAGTTACGTGTTTTCAAGTGTGTACTTTACAACTTACGTGTATACTTTTTGATTTGCGTGCGTTCGAATGTATACTTTGTGGCTTACGTGTTTTCATGCGTATACCTTGTATTCGTGCATATACTCTGTATTAATTTGTGTATACTATGTATTCATGTGTATAATTTTTGAGGCTTACATGTTTTTGAGTACTTTTGTTTCCCTTATTGGCATGTACATACTTGAATTATTCATGTGTATAAATATTAATTGGTTAGCCCTAGCATTGATCATTGTTTTCCTTCATGATTTGTCTTAAATACTAATTGATTGATGCTAAACAACTTTATCTAAAAGAAAAAAACGCATTTACAATTGGCATTACATGAAATGATTCATAAAAATATTTCAATATGTTCTTTATCTAAAAGCTAGAGGTCATACCAAGTACAGGATTAGCAAGTTTGTATCAAAAATCTAAAAAACAAAGAACAGTGTGAATAATTCTTATTAGATCTTCTCCAAAAGTTCATCAACAACCTCCATTCGAGCCTCTCAAGGCTTTACATAGTGTTTTACACCCTTCTCTAACTGATCCACACCCTCAACTAACTAAAAACCAACTTTCAAAACAAGTAACCGTTGCATTTTAAATTTTTTGCTTTAAGCAACTTACAAATTTGCAACTTTAGACTCCTCCAACCTAATGAGTACATCTAATGACCTCTAAACCCGCACAAATGGCATACAAATGGCCTTATTACATCAATAAAACTCCATTCTTTCACAATCATATACAAATTCACAAATTTTCCTTCAAAGGCTACAAAGACAACTTCTAGTGCAAGATTGAAATTTTCACATTTTTTATCACTAGAACCAAAATTCACCCTAAAACATACCTAATGGTCTTAATTGACCTTATTCAAGACAAAGCATGCTCAAAATACCCACAACAACCTATTGACCAACCTATTCACCATCAGATAATCACTAAAACCACTGAACTAGACCTTCTTCATCAAATGGAGGAACAAGGTGCTCTGCACCAATGATCATACATTTTTTGTGTGGAATACTCAAACTTCTCAACCGTCATTTGTATGTTTCTCTTTTCCAGTGTTTTGCATACCATCATAAGCAATCAAGCCGGTTGAACGCAAGTCAGATCAATTCTACATGTTTGGGTGAGAAAGAGGACCATGCCTAGCATAAACCTACCTATTGGGATGCATTGGAGCAGTTAGTTTGATCACACGAATTGCAAAATGAAAGTTGCACCACTTTGCAACTTTGCACAGCTTGAATTTGACACTATTTCCATCAAGTGAAAATCCATCGCCACGGGAAAACCACTCCGAGATAGCCAAAACTAAGAGAGGTTTTTGTAGAGGGGCCAACGCAATCCTTTAGGATCAGACGAGAAGTTTCTAAGCATTATGGATTCTGAGTAATAGCATGCTAAAGTTTGCAGCCATTTTGCAATTTGGACCCTTAAGGGATCAATTTGGTGGAACGTAGCTCAGAGCGAAAGAGGACCATGCCTAGCATAAAAAAACCTATTCAGACGTGTTGGAACAATCTACTTGGTCACACAAATTGCAGAGTGAAAGTTGCACCACTTTGCAACTTTGCACAACTTGAATTTGACACTTTTTCCATCAAGTGAAAACCCGCCGGCATGAAAAAAGCACTCTGAGATAGCCAAAACCGAGAGAGGTTTTTGTATATGGGCCCAACATAACCCTATAGGATTAGACAAGAAGTTTCTAAGTGTCATGGTATCCAATTAATAGCATGTTGAATTTTGCAACCATTTTGCACTTTAGACGCTTAAGGGATCGATCTGGTGGAACATAGCTTAGAGTGATTCTGTGTGTTTCAATGTGAAAAAAGACCATGCCTAGCGTAAACATACTTATTTCGATGTGTTGGAACAGTCCGCCTGGTCACACGAGTTGCAGAGTGAAATTTGCACCACTTTGCAACTTTGCACTGCTTGCATTTGACGCTTTTTCCATCAAGTGAAATTTTGCCGCCATGGGAAAACCACTCCAAGATAGCTGAAACCGAGAGAGGTTTTTGTAGAGGTGCCCAACATGATCCTGTAGGATTAGACGATAAGTTTCTAAGCATCACAGTATCCGAGTAATAGCATGCTAAATTTTGCAACCATTTTGCACTTTGGACCCTTAAGGGACCGATCTAGTGGAACGTAGCTCAGAGTGATTCCACGTGTTTCAGTGCAAAACAAGACCATTCCTAGCATAAAAATACCTGTTCGGACGCGTTGGAGCAGTTAGTTTGGTCACACGAGTTGTAGAGTGAAAGTTGCACCACTTTGCAACTTTGCATTGCTTGAATTTGACACTTTTTCCATCAAGTGAAAATTCATCGCCACGGGAAAACCACTCCAAGATAGCCAAAACTGAGAGATTTTTTTGTAGAGGGGCCCAACACAATCTTGTAGGATCAGACGAGAAGTTTTTAAGTGTCATTGTATCCGAGTAATAACATGCAGAAGTTTTTAGCCATTTTGCACTTTGGACCCTTAAGGGATCGATCCGATGGAACATAGCTCAGAGCGATTCTGTGTGTTTCAATGCGAAAGAGGACCATGCCTAGCGTAAACATACCTATTCGAATGCGTTGGAACAATCTGATTGGTCACATGAGTTGCAGAGCGAAAGTTGCACCAAATTGCAACTTTGCACAACTTGAATTTGACACTTTTTCCATCAAGTGAAAATCCACCACCACGGGAAAACCACTCTGAGATAGCCAAAATTGAGAGAGGGTTTTGTAAATGGGCCCAACGCAATCCTATAGGATCATATGAGAATTTTCTAAGTGTCATGGTATCCGATTAACAGCATGCTAAAGTTTGCAGCCATTTTGCGCTTTGGACCCTTAAGGGATCAATCTGGTGGAACATAGCTCGGAGTGATTATGCATGTTTCGATGTGAAAAAGGACCATGCCTAGTGTAAACATACCTATTCAGATGCATTGGAATAGTCTGCTTGGTCACATGAGTTGCAGAGCGAAATTTGCACCACTTTGCAACTTTGCACTGCTTGCATTTGACGCTTTTTCCATCAAGTGAAAATCCATCGCCACGGGAAAACCACTTCAAGATAGCCAAAACCGAAAGAGATTTTTGTAAAGGGGCCCAACGCGATCCTGTAGGATTAGACGAGAAGTTTCTAAGCATCACGGTATCTGAGTAATAGCATGTTGAATTTTGCAACCATTTTGCACTTTGGACCCTTAAGGGATCGATCCGATGGAATATAGCTCAGAGCGATTCCGCATGTTTCGGTGCGAAACAAGACCATGCCTAGCATAAAAATACCTATTCGGATGTGTTGGAGCATTTAGTTTGGTAACACGAGTTGCAGAGTGAAAGTTGCACCATTGCACTACTTGAATTTGACACTTTTTCCATCAAGTGAAAATTCACCGCCACGGGAAAACCACTCTGAGATAGCCAAAACCGAAAGAGGTTTTTGTAGATGGGCCCAACATGATCCTGTAGGATTAGATGATAAGTTTCTAAGCATCACAGTATCTAATTAATAGCATGCTAAAGTTTTCAGCCATTTTGCACTTTGGACCCTTAAGGGATCGATTTGGTGGAACATAGATCAGAGCGATTCCGCGTGTTTACGTGCGAAAGAGGACCATGTCTAGCATAAACATACCTATTTAGACACGTTGGAGTATTTAGTTTGGTCACACAATTTGCAAAGCAAAAGTTGCACCACTTTGCAACTTTGCACAGCTTGAATTTGACACTTTTTCCATCAAGTGAAAATCCACTGCCACGGGAAAACCACTCCAAGATAACAAATACCGAGAGAGGTTTTTCTAGAGGGGCCCAACACAATCCTGTTGGATTAGACGAGAAATTTCTAAGTGAAATGGAATAATTTTTATGGGGTTTGTGTTGCTGCCCTTGTAGATTTTGATGGAAAAGGGCATGAAAAATGAGGTTTCACCCTAGGGTTTGATAAAATATTGCATGTAGAGGTTGGGTGATTATATTTTGAGTTTTTGTAGGTGATTTTAAGAAGGTCTAAGGTGGTGGAATTTTCTGGTAAGGTGTGGAACCATTCCTTTCAATAAACCCTCCTTATACCAGCGTAAAATAAGGGTTTTGGTTTGGCATGGCGGAGTGAGTTTGTCCTAAGACAAATTGCGGATCTGAAGGTTTGGATACATGATAATTGCTGCTTCAAAAATTTTAGGGGGTTCTTGAATGTTTAAAGGTATCTTCCTTTGTTTCTTGAATTCCCTTGCACACATAAACACACACACACCTAAAACATCTTAATTTGACCTTACATGCTTTATATCACTTCTCTAATCACCTAATGGCCTCTTTGAGACTTTGAATACATTACATATGACCTTTACATGACCTTTTCACATTGTTTACATTTCAAAATTCAAATTTTGCAAATTTGCCTATTGAAGGCATTTACAGAACAAGGTGCTACTGCACCAAACATGAACTCCAAAATTACAATATTTGAGTAAATCTCATTATGTAAGTAAATCTCATTACAATGCCTTAGGTACTTCGTTCTCACATATATTTTACAATGTCACTCATACATTCGAGATTCTCTTTAAATGTCTACATCATAGGTGTTCATTATGAGGTTAACTTCAATTGAGTAACTTCAGATTCCCTCGCTAAGCTTCACAAGCTCTTTTATAATGGCTTGAAATCAAAATTGAGATTTGTCAAAATCATCAAAATAAGGATGATGTGTTGCTTTTTTGGCTGAGATTCTCTTTGATGGCTCATAAATCAGCATTTTCTGCAACGAGAGATCAATCAATTTTTAGTAGTTTACTTAAAAGTACACAAAGTAAAAGAGAAAAAGAAAGAGCATCCAAAATGGAAATGAAATAAAAATAGATGGAAGGCACTTATAGATAGGCATGCATGTCTCACAACTTAGTCACTCCTAGTCATACATCTTCACTGGGAATTCCAACATACCTATTACACACAACACCTCTCATGAATAGAGTCAGTTGAAATTCTAGATGCTCTTATAATGTCTACATCATAGCTGATCATGATAAGGTTAACTTCAAATGAATAACTTGAAAGTCCCTCACCAAGCTTTGCACACACTTTTATAATGGCTTAAAATCATGATTGAGATTTGTCAAGATCATCAAAATAAGGAGTTGCATTGCTTTTTTGGCTAACATTCTCTTGGATGGCTCATATATTTGCATTTTTTGCAAAGGGGCACCAATCATTGTTTGGTATGTTACTTACAAATACGCAAAGTAAAATAAGATGATAGCATTGGCATCAAACAAATTAATGTGAATACGAGTATAAATTAATAAGAACCAATGTGCATATACTTACAAATTAATCCAACGAACCATCTGGGTCTGCTCTACTCTTTATTGTGTCAAGTATTGCCTCATGGTTAGACTCACAGACCTTCCACAAGGTCTTCTTCAAAGGTCTACCCCATATTTGGTCAAACAAACATTGGATGCCACGACAAGGTTCGAGTAATGAAGAATCTTACGATGCGTGTCAAAGTCCTGAAATAGCCAATGTTTAACACTCGAATGTGGGTACCTTCTAAGCCATATTCTAGTAACCACAACTGAGCCTGTAGGGTATTCAATGTTTTCTCCATCTATAACTGGGGCCTCCAATTTATTTTTGGCCTCAACACAACGACACAAGTAATAGTTTGTTCCCTCTTCATTGTCTTCATTTGCAATAACTACATAAACATGCCTTGCATTGATATGTGCAGAAAATATCTTGAAATTTGTCAACATTATGAATATAATACAAAGTAAGATAACAATATGGAATTTCAACAACTAAGCAAGTAGATATATCACCTGGTTGAACTAGATCTGATACGTGGTCAAAGTCGATCGATGATTCCATCTGTGTCAGTTCCAATTCCGTCGGAGGGTGATATGTGTGAAGTGGGCTAAGATAACTTGTCAACCATATGTCAACCCACTCCCCTGACTCACAATCATTCTAGGCTTGTATTGTACATGAAGAACAAAAGCATGCCATCTTTCGTGTATCGATACTCCATGAACCTACATTTGAGCTAAGGAAAGAGTGTATCTCACTTGATCCTATTAGTGTACAACAATCCTCATATGGTGCAATGTTAGTATCATCCATCAACCAAAAAAATATATGAAATGAAGGCGTGCCTTCATTACCTGGACCCATCGAAGCATTACACCACTCGACGATTGATTTTGCATCTATCAACTTTGCACTGTCTTTATACTTTAACTCTTCTCATTCTAATTCTCTTTTCGCGCTTGCTCTTGCATCATCATGCTCCCCCTTTCCATGTCTGGCCTCACAAAAGTTCCACATATGTTGAACACTTGTAATTATATGCATCCTGCACAACCAATAGAACATGCACGAGTTCTTGAACTGTGTTGCACAGTTATCAGACCATATTATATGTTAGTCGTATTTTATGCCCCTGTGAGCCAAGCCACTGTAGAATATTTGGAAGCAACCTTGCATGAACTCTGGAGAATGTGTGTGATCATCACTAATGTAAAAGTGGTACTCCCTCAATACCTTCCTTTGGTCATCTGTACTATCAAATGCATGAATGAATGTTATGTGCACAAATATCAAAACCTATGTGGAGTTGTAATACTGTGACTACACTTCATGTTGTGGTTGTAGAGTGTAGTTCTCTGCAAATTCAACCACTGATACTATGCTTCCAACTGGAAAGGTTTCATTGCATATCTTGAATTGTGTGTCCAACCATCAGGCTCTATGGGTATGCATTGAATACTCAGACAATATATTGTCATGAAACATGGACATAAACTGGTACGCTGGAGTATTCTCAATAACCAAATCACACCTTTTTGCTTGAGACCCATCTTTTGTAGCATATGCCACTATTTTATACTTCCTGAACTCTACTAGTTTTTGTCCCACCTCATATGTGCTTTCCATATGTTGACATACTAGCATACGCTGGAAGCAATTGCAACACTCGCATGAACCATCCAAGCATAGTGGTAACGTTGCATGCCATGATTGCAAGATAGGCTCAAAATGGAAGCATAGACATTTGCAAAAAATTGCATTTTTTGGCAAAGTTGTGAAGAGATAAGTTAGTTAAGAAGTTACAAAAATAGTTAGATACGTTGGGGGAGTTGAGTTTGAAGGGAAATAAGATAAATATCATGTAAGTTACAATCATAATGAGTGTAGTGGCATTGTGAGTGTTTGATAAGTTTGTGGTGTAGGAGCACCTTGACAATTTATGCTTCCATTTTGAAATTTGATTCAATTTTGGGTATCTCCATGTCGTAAGAGGGTCATTAAAGACATTTTCCATGTATGGGAATCATTAGGAGGTTTAAAATGTGCATTGACAACATAAGGTTATAATGACAAAAAAAATTGAAAGCAAGCCATAATAGAATGAATGAAAATGTGTAAAGACTTCACATACCTAAAAAACCAGACTTTCAAATGGAGGATTTCAACCCAATTATGTAGGCTTAGCTTCTTCTTTCTTCAAACTCCACAACAATTTGACTTGTTCAAAAGTTTTTTCCCCTCCAAACTTCAATTGATATTATATGTCTTCCAATGTGGAAACTCTTCTATTTCATGCAAATTTGGTAGAAAGATCATGGAAAAGGTGATGGAATGTGAAAAACATGCTTGCACACTTCACAACATCATCAAAAGGCTACTTTTTGTCAGAGCACGCGCAAAACCAAGAGAATATGCAAACTGTAGGCCTTGACATCGTGGGTATATTCATTTTTTTTATTGTTTTTAGTGGAATACAAAACACGACTACGTTATTTCTTCCTAAAACGGTAGGATCTCTACTTCTTCAAAACGCACACGCGTTATATGAAATATGGTTTTCTTAATATATTTCTTTTCTCCCTCTTTGTCTAAGAGGGAGAGAGAGGGAGGGAGGAAGGGTGGGAGAGAGAGGGAGGATGAAGGGAGAGAGGGAGGGAGAGGGTTAGAAAGAGATAGTGGGAGAGATGGAGATAGATAGGGAGGGAGAGAGGGGGAGAGTGGGAGAAAGAGAGAGTGGGAGAGAAAGAGGGAGAACGGGAGGGGGAGAGTGGGAGAAAGAGAGGGAGAG
>CM021105.1:211694565-211862132 GCA_007115665.2 Sequoiadendron giganteum | reverse complement strand
TTAAACCCTCAATCTTCAACCCTCAACCCTTAAACCCTCTACCCTTTACCCTATACATTAAATACTCAACCCTCAATTCTCAACCCTCAACCCTTAATCCCTCAACCCTCAATCCTTAAACCCTAAACCCTCTACCCCTTACATTGGACCCTGAACCTAATCCTTCAACCATATACCCTCAAAACTATACCCTAAACTCTCTACCCTCAACCAAGTAAACCCTTAACCCTAAACCCTTAACCCCAAACCCTTCAACCCTAAACCCTTAAACCTTCTACCCTATACCCTCAACCAAATACCCTCTACCATCGACCCTATTCCCTCAACCCTCAAACCTTAAACCCTAATACCCTAGAAACCATCAACCCTATAGGTCCTCCACCCTAATCTCTCAAACCTATACCCTCAACCCCTATCACTTTCTCTCTATCTATACTTATCATCTCTCCATCCCTCCCTCCTTCCTACCCTCTATAATTGTCTCTATCTACCATCTCCCTCTTTCTATGTACCTCTCATTCAATCAATCCCTACCACCCTCTCTCGCTCCCTCTATCCATCTCTCTCTATGTCGCTCCCACTCTATCCCACTCTCTCCCACTCCCTCTCTCTCCCTCTCTCTCATGTCTCTCCCTGCCACCCCCCTTCTCTCTCAGGTTTCTCCCTCTGGCAACCTACCTAAGTAACTCTCTCTCTGTCTCTCTTCCCTCTCTCTATCTATCGCTTCCACCCTACCTAGATAAGTCCCTCTCAATCCACCCCCCTCTTTCTCTACCTCTATCAGGTCACTCCCTCCCACACCCTCTCCCTCTCTCAGGTCTCTCACTCTCACTCCCTCTCTCTCCCACTTCCTCTATCTCTCACACTCCCTCTCTTTCACACTCCCTCTCACTACCTATCTCTCAAGTCTCTCCCTCTCACCCCCCTCACACTCTCAAGTCTCTCCCTTTGGCACCCTACCTACATAACTCTCTTTTTCTCTTCGTCTCTCTCTCCCCCCTCTCTCTCTGTCTCTATCAATTCTCTCTCTCCCACCCCCCTCTCTCTCTCCCTCCCTCTATCCCTCTCACTCCAACCCATTCTCTCCCACTCCCTCTCTCTTAAACTCTCAATTCCACACCCTCTCCATCTCTCCAAACTCTCTCTCTAAATTATCCCTCCCTTTAAATACATACATAAATACATACATGTGTAGATACAATCTTACATACATACAAGCATGCATACATGACATACAAGCATACATGTACATACAAACATATAAATATATCAACAAACATTCAATATATTGGCATTTAACATAAAGGAGGACATAACCGTGCGCGTTATAACGCGCTCGCGTTATGTCTTAGTTGACATGTTTCCCGCAGAAGCAAAAACAATGTTAAAACTGAAATATAACGCGAGCACGTTATAGCGCGCTCGCCTTATATCTTGATTTGGGAATTCCCAAGCCTTAGGCTTGGTATTTTCCTTGGATTACCAACCCAAAGGCTTGGAAGGCATTCCCAATGACCAAAGACGTGTTTTTAAAAAATCTACCATATTTCACATAATTGAGTTCGTGCTCACCATCAGGATTGCACGTGGTTCAATATCAAAAAAATCGAACACATGGGTAATGTTGGGTTCTCTCTTAGCTATCCAACGATGTAATTTTTTTCACTTTCTGAAAATGTTAAGCTTTCATCCATAATTTATTTTATTTGTATGTCTTTTTTTTGCCAAAAAACAATGTTTGGTATTTTTTTCGTTATAAATTAACCGTTCATCAAATTTTCAAATAAATTACATTTTTATAAACTAGACTCCATTCTAAAAATTTTAAAAGAAAACAAAAATTCAATTAGTTTCCAAAATTTTTAGGGGTAGCACGGCCAAAATTTTGTTTTTCAGGAAATGTCCACTTCAAAAATTAGTAAAAAATCAAATATTTATTAAAAAATTATCAGAAAAATCGTGCATCAACTACATACTATTAGCTAACTTTTGACCATTGCGATTTTAAAAATACTAAAAAAAAGTTCATCGTACGAGGTTCGTACAAGAGTTGTTATGTTATGTTTTTCTAACAAAAACAACACCAATTTGTGTACATGCCTCTTTTGAACCCCTTAATATCAACCATTTTAAAAATAAATTAGTAGTTTAGAAAGTAGACTCGGAGCACTTTGATCCTTATTTTTGTTCCATCTCAAAATTTTGAGTGTAACTATCCTCAATTTCACGTCCAAGGTCAGTATTTCCTGATTTCAGAAAAAAGCTGTCCACTTAAGTCCCCTTTTTGGGAACCATCTTTGTGTACTTACCCTTAAAGCTCCTGGTACATAATTTATCTGGATCCTCTCTATCTTTAGTTATATCTATTTTTTTTCATGATCTTCAATAGGCAACCTCCACTTTTGTATGGCACGTCCTCTTTTAGGTAAAGTTTCTAAATTTATTTTTGTTGCTATAACTAAGTGACTGTAATGTAGAACCTTTTGTCCTGGCATATAATCAACAAATATAATACCATTTTTATCTATCTTTATTTGTTGATAATATGTGCCTTCAATAATGACTGATCCAATGGGATACTCTTGTCCATCACCATTTGTCATCGATTCACCCAATTTGCTTTTTGGTTGTGTACATCTTAGTACATAGTAATCTACACGTTTCACATTGTTAGGATCTGCAACAACAATGAAAATATCTCTTGTACACACACCACATGTAAAGTAAATACAAAAGTTGTAAATATATTTTTAATCAATTTTAACTAAATTAAACATGCTTGAAACTTACTTAAACATATAATATATTTAAATCAATTTTAAATAAATTAATCAATTTCCATACTCGTAACAACTAAATCAGATACACGTTCGTAATCAGCTGAATATAGAGGATTGTAGACATCGACATTGTCATCTTCAACAAAATGAGGCATTGATATTAATTATTTCATTTCTCATCGTGAAACATACCCATCTCTAATATTCTCACATTGAACAATATTTGCATTGTTCTCAATGCAATCAACACAAAAACATGATTTCTCTCACATTAATTGCATAAGGCTTACTACTTCTCGTTGTCATGATTTGATGCAGACTTCTAATACCATGAATTGCTTGACAATTATAAGAATTTGATCGATCAATATCTGTAAATTCAAATTTGAAAATTCAACTAAAAATCATGTACACTTGAACTTTGAAATTCAATTTTTTAACAAATTTTGATTAGATGTACTTGTAACTTCCCAAAAATACCATGTGTTGTATGTTGAGTCGCGAGTGGAAAAATGACTTTTACACCATTCAACAATTTCATTTGCATTATGTATGGCATTACCTACAAGTACACGTGTTGGCATAATTTGTCAGCTATTACTTTAAAGGAACTTAAAAGAATTTTTAATTAAATTTAAATATATATCTAATCTTTTCAAAAAAATATCTACATTCTATATATATATATGGTGAAAGTTACCAACAAGTTCATTTTGACGAAGTGCATGCTTCGCACATGCTCCTGCTCCATCGTGCTCTCCTTTTCCATGTCCACTCTCATAAAAAATCCACAAAAAATTGGTGTTGCATCTAGCATGTTGATGGCTTAACCAAACAAAAGATTTTGAAGACTTAAATTGTCTTGCATGAAGTTACAAATAATTACACTAAAACCAAATTAGCTCTTCAAAAAAGTAATTATACATATAAGCAATTAGACAATTTAAGTCTTAAAATTAAAAGTAAATATAAATAAATAAAATTTTAAAAAATAGTGTACTTACCAGCACATCCATCAGACCATATCCAACGTTGTTCTTGATTTATGCCACGTCATCTCAAGTCTTCAAAAAACATTTTGAAACAATGAGCTACATAGTTTCTATCATGATTTGTATCATCACTGATATAAAAATGAACCTCTTTGATGATAATTCAATCATCTTTGCTACTTTGTATTCCATTGACCTCTAACTCGGCATGCCTATAACAAACTTGCACAAAGATTGCAACTTGCTCTTAATGATAATATTGACTTTGAATCTCAATTTGAGGACTAAATGTATAGTTCTCAGAGAAATCTACAATAGAGAGAATACAACCTGGTGGAAAGCAATTCTTTGAATCACGAAATTGCTTAGCTTGCCATCTTGCACCATGACAATGTTGCATATGTGGATATATGATATTGCGAAATTTACTCATGAATTCATTGTAAGGCAATCCACTCTCTTTGAGAACAATTTTTTTGGCCTCAACTCTTGACTTCATTAAGTATTTCTCATATTCAAATCTCTTCCAAACAACTTGCATTTCATTATTGTCAACATGTAAAAGATTCTTCAAATCTCCACAATCATTACATACATTTTTTATACACTAAACATTGAATTATTTCAAATCTTCTAATTTTTCGCATACAAGAGACTTCACAAATTGTGTTGTACTTCCAAGGATGGCTAAATTTTGATCAATTGTTGTCATAGTTTTTCTATATGATTGTAGGTGTAGATAAAATTCAACATGATTTCGACAACAACAAGTTTCACATACTTTATTTATACGTACAAATGATGGTTGTAGTGTCTCAAACATTCTTTGACAAATCTTCACATTTGAAAAATCTTGCTTGAATTTTTCAAAAATTTCACTTTGTGTTGTATCTATAAAATGTTTTGGATGAGAAATTTTTGTACCATCTTCACCTATTATTTGTATAGTATCCCTTCTATTGGAAGAAACACGAGAGTGAGTAGTCCAATATTCAATCACCTATTTCCTTACATCTTTTGAAATTCTATCTTTTCGGGGAACCCTACAAATATTTACCCAATTTTTCTCAAAATTTTCATCTATTTCATTTCTCTTTTCAATATATCTTTGAACAGTTCTCCTAGAAACATTTAGTAATTCAGAAATTGCTTGAACTTGTCTTCTGTGTGATAATTTCTTACTAGTAATTACAGTCATCAATGCTCTACATGCAACACTTAGATCACTAGATCAACTCTTTTTTTCAATACGTTCTAATGCTTCTTGCAAGTTTTCAATAATTGTTTGTTTTAAATTTGATGACTTTTTCCTATTATCAACCCATAACAACTCCAAAACAGGGGTCATTTCTTTTCCTCTAAATAACTTTGCAACTAACTGCGCTCTTCCAATTAGAGATTTTTCTTCAAAAAAATCATCCCATATTCTTTTTTAGTGTAATTTTAATGTGGTTTCAGATAACATGTCTTCATATGAAATATTATTGAAAAGAGAACTGTCATCCATCTCCATCAGATTTTTCATACCATAGTCCAAAAAAAATGTATTATTAGGTTCAGTTTGTTCTTGTACCTGTACGTCACCTCGGTCATCAATATTTTCCATGGGTTGTTCTTCAGTAGATGTTCCTTCACCTGCTCTTCTCTTCCTCTGTCTTATTCGTGTTCGATCATACTTCCTTGATCTATTCCTTTTACATGCCATCACAAATTGCACTCAAATTTGAATTCACCTGCATACAAATTTGTACACACATGAGATTTCAATGTAACATGTATAGTTAATATTGCATAAATATCTAACACTAAATTTTAAATTGTTCATTTGTTTTAAAGTCAAAGTTAAAAAAACATTCAAATAAATTACAAACATATCACATGAGCAAATTTGGTATAGCATGAGCCTCATATTTGGTATATATATATCACTTGAAAAAAATGGAATAACATAGAACTGGTGATCAATAATAATGAAATCTAAGAATATAAATAGTGAAAACAAATTTCAAATGCATTCATGAAAATAAAGACATAATCAATGTACCTTCAAATATAACTCTCCTATTGTTGTCTTCTAAATTGTTGAAATAAACCTTCTTTTGTTGAAATAAACCTTCTTTTGTCGGAATAAATCTTCTAAATTGTTGAAATAAACCTTATTTTGTCGAAATAAGCTTTCCTTAGTCGAAATCAGTCTTCCTTGGTCGAAATATGTATTTTATTGAATTACTTGAGTTGAAAAATCTAAACAAAAAAAATAAAATTATATCAACCATTTTAGGCCGAGTAACTTAAATAGGCCGAGCATGTTTCAACCGAGTATGTTTTAGCCGAAACCTACTCGGTCAAAACATGCTCGACCGAACATGTCTAGGTGGCATCCTACATGGCAGCCAACTCACCTTTTTTCAAAATTTTCTGAAACATTCAACCTTGGCAGAGTGTTTCTAATGTCAGAATTATTTTTCTGTAAAAAACAAAAATACCCTTTTGTAGAGCTCGAAGCGGTGAATCCAAATATATATATATATATATATATATATATATTTAATATTTTGATTAGTTTTAATATATGTTATTTTTAAAATAATGCAAGCAGGTTGTTAAAATTAAAAAAAGAGGCTGATTAGAAATTTAAAAAAAAATAGTAAAGCATATTAATTTTTTTAAAAACTTATATGGTGTAGTAGAGGAGAGAGTCTTCTTCAAAAGGGATAATTTGTTTTTTGAAAATGATTAAAAAAATTGAAAATAGTTGATGGCTCGTGAAAACTATCAAATTCTGACATGTTTGACTTTAAAACATTATTACGAGAAAAATATACATCAAAATTTGATTTTTTTCCATGAGTTAGATATTGAAGTTACCTATTTGGAGAAAAAAATTAGAGAAAAATGAAGTTTTTTTCAATTTGTTCTTGACGGCACATGAAGTCACTCTTTTATGAAATTTTCAGCATTCCAAAATTTGTCCTTTAATTGAAAAAAAACATAATGAAAACATTTTTTTTTAAATTTAAAAAATTACAGGAATAATCTTCATCAAAAGTTCTACATTTCATTAGTTTACACCATTTTGAAATTCAAAACATAAAGACCACTTTTATGTGGCTGAAGTTCAGAATTTTTGTTTTGTTAGCCAATTCCTTTATAAAGTGTGACACAGGTTTGTGCTTTTACCCCAAATTCACTCTTGCTTCAACCAACTGGCCTTCGACCCACGATCAATTCCAATACAATACAACATTATCTCTATCACTATATATCTATCTCCTCCTTCAGGTCGACTTAACCTCTCAATGTCTTAGTATCGCCTCATCGACCAATGAACATCGAGATCCCTCAAGCAGTTACATGGTTATCAAGAACTTCAACTATCGACTTTAGGTTGAAATCATTGGGCCAATTATCACATTGATTCACAACAATGATGTGCAATCAACGAATAACTCCATGCCACACATCGCTATCTAACTCGTCCATCTAGCGCTATCGCAGTATCAAGGGGACTTCAAATCCTCTTCAAAGAGACCATGTAGCAACTCCTTTTGATATAAGGAGATCTTGTCGATGAAGCTTTATCATTCTACTAGCTACCACCATACCACATGATATCGCTACATCACATTCATATCTAATTGACCTTCATGGGTAGCTTGTTCACCACTATACCATAGGCTACTTTCCCCGCACTACTATGGGATATCACTTGGACCATCGTGGGATGGCGGGATCCATACCGCACCACCGCAAGTCATCTCACGGGCTGCTGTGGGGTGGCGGTATGGCCCACACTACTGCAAATCATCTTCTTAGACTATCGCGGGGTGGTGAGATGCCCCCCACTCTATCACTAGCCTCTCCAACCATCGTTGTGGGGTTGCAGGTTATGACTCCTCCCACACTACCGCACAAGTTGATGAAGACTTCCGTAGGATGGTGGGTAACACCGCCAGCCCACACCCCTCTTAGCTACACTTTGTGGCACTGTGGTAAAGACCAAATGCAAACTTTTAGAAAGTCTGGCAATTGAGCTAGGGTTTCAACAGTGAGTTTGAGACACACATTCTCAACAGAAAGATCTTTCTTATCCATATTTTCCAAGTGTGCCTCATGATTCTAATTATAATTTTTAACAATCATACCAATTTAGATCTCATGATCATTTGAATTCTAAGCCATTATAGGATTGAGACTATAATTTCTTCTTAAAGGGAAGTAGGATGATGATGAGACTTTGGCATAAACTTAATACACAAACCCTAAAAGAAGAAAATGATAAAACAAAGGAGATGATATTGATATAAATCTTAGAGAATGAAAAATCTTAAATTTGGAAAACAAATTAAAAAATAAAAAATAAAATCCTAAGGCCAAGACCTAGAGAGTTGTAGGATGCATCAAATTTACTAATTTACGTAAGAGAATAAAACACCTCACATAAATAATGATAAGGAAAATTAATTAATCAAGTAATGATAAAAAAATCACTTAAGAATTATTAAGCCGAGATAATAGTTACTAAAATATCTAAGAACACTTTTTTGAAATGACAAAGAGGGATTAAGAATTAGATCTAGTGCAACTTGATGATGTTTGATTGTAAACTATTACTTAATGATTCAAAATGTGCTTTGATAAGACATAGTTTTGGAATGCTCTAACTAATAGTTGACTTACCCATTTTTTTTTTCTTTTTGTGCATGCAAAACTAATATTTGTGTTCATAGAAGTGAACTGTTGTTATGAAATCAATCACATGTGAGAACAATCTATGAAGTTTTGGCCACCTAAAACCTATTTGCCTTGCTTCATGAAATCTAAATCTATATAACAAGTGTTGTTGATGAATGCCTTTGAGGAGTTTGATAAGTACGGATTTTTGCATTTGGTTAAACCCTTAGAATTTGGTTTCATGATTTTAGCACAAAGATTAAAGACCATAAGCAACTATGTAAGATGCCTAATTTGTCATAAGTGTAGATAGTTTTAAGGAGTTTGATAAATAAGGATTTTTGCATTTGGTTAAACCCTTAGAATTTGGTTTGATGATTTTAGCACAAAGATTAAAGACAATAAGCAACTACGTAAGATGCCTAATTTGTCATTAAGTGTAGATAGTAATGCAACAATGCTTTATGCTTGAATGATTATACTATGTGATGCTAGGATGGATTGGGGGTATACAATTAAATTAGGGAATGTTCTTTTATATAACTCCATATCATGTAATTTGAAATGTTTACACTTAAGTTGACAAGCGACAACTAATTATAAATAGATTGGTTTAGACCCATGATTAAATTTGAATTACATGATTAAATTTGAATTAAATCATTCTAAGATCATTTTTGTACTTATCAATTTAACCTTAAATAGACAAATAAATGAATTGAGGATTAATTTCAATTCTAAATATGTAATCAAATTGGATTTAACTAATTTACTAACCCTTATGAAAAGGATAACACTTTTACATAAAAACCCACCCAATAAAAAAGGATCCGAGACAAATGGGACAAATAAAGGGTGTGTAATTTTTTTTTGTTGGAGATACCCCGAGGGGGTCCCCTTTAGCTTAGCAGCTAAGGTCTGAGGGGTATCCATTTCGCCAAAATCCGTCCGAGGCACGATCTCGACCTCATCCCTTTTTTGGCGTTGGGGTTTTGCACTCAGCAAGACTTGATCCCTGGTAGGCTCATTCCGAACCTTTCAACTTCACCAATACACCAAGGACCCATTTATGAATTGCCATTTTTCATACTGCCATTTAGATAGAAATTCAAGAAATTACAATAATGGCCAATCTAACCATTAACTATACCATTTCTTAGCAATGGAAATCAACTTTATTGGATAAGAAACACATAATGCTCACACGGAGTGGATAAAACACTCTTACACGCAACAAAAGCCTGATTCTAAGGGAACACAAGAACCCTGTTGTTCTCTCCTCGACAATGGCTTCAGCAGCAATGGGTTTGGCCTCAGGCCTATTCTATGGAGTGCCACACAATGCAAACCGAATAAATTTAAGCTCAGTCAAGTTATCCCAATTGGGAACAAAAGAAGGGCTGGTGAAGAATAAGGTGTCCATCGTTGCCAGGGCTTACAATGTACAGGTATTTGTAGGGGACGGTGAGCCAGAAGATGAGTTGGTTCAAAGATTCAGAAAGGCGGTATGGGATGCAGGTGTCATTGCAGAGTGCAGGCGAAGAAGGTATTTCGAGTCCCCTCAGGACGAACACAAAAGAAAGAATCAGGTTCTTCGTAACAAGAAGAAAAGGTAAGCGATACACATCTCTTATATGTTTTTAACTTTCACAGCCTCTTTTTAATTTTTGGTGAGATTTGCGCCCGTTGATTTTATATGGATGTGACATTAAAGATTTAAGTGCTGGGTGTGTGAGTTTCTCCATATTTACAATAATTGCGAAAGCCCCATTTCTGGAAAGGTTCTTTTAAATATCCTTTTTCTGATTTTGGGTGAAATTTTAACTTGTGTCATCTGACATGGTGAAAGATGAAAACTATGATGGAATAATCATTAGCTTGAGAAAATGTTTTTGGCATGGACTGTGGAAATTTTGTATCTTTAATGGAATAATTATCCAACAATGTGATGTTATTTTGAGTGTATGGTTTTTAACTATCTGACAAGCACTGCATCAAATCCAACTATGTAACAGCATCACACAACCTACTATTTTACTTTTGGATGTTCAGTTTTTTACACCCTCCCTGAATTTCCAATTTGTGAACATTGTTCACTGCATTCAATCTTTATCCAAATTTTTTAAATTTAAGAAGTGACTTGGCTTTTGTAAATCCATCAATGAGTTGATTCGAGTAGAACTATTGAAATTGTATATGCATTTGAATATTTTACCTAGATAAAGTAACAGTGGACTTCTATATGTTTGGATTGCTCATGCATAACTGTGTCTTTGCAACTCTTTGATTATCACAAAATAAATCCATTGGCTGATTCGATAATATGTACATATCCCTCACGATTTTACAAAGCAATGTTGCTTCACTCTCAACTTCTTGTGCTGTTTGTACTTTACATTTGTAGATGAAATAGTGATGGCCAACTGTTTTTTGCTAGCCCAGGAGATAGCTTTGGAGCTGATGTGGAATGCATATCCAGATGTTGACTTGCGATCATTAATAGATCCTGCCTAATTTATGTTCTTTCTGATTCATCAAATCTAGAAAGCTTGAGGCCTGTTTCTTGCTGCTCCTAGTGATGACTATATCTTCAACACATGCAATTAAGATTACAATTTATCCATGTTCCTTTCGAATGTACAAGTTGTAATCGAAAAGGCTACAAGAATTCAATCATTTTGAAATTGTCAAGCAACTCCTTGGCATACTTTGTCTAAGAGATAAAAGACAACCTTGTGCTTGCCATACGTCCAATCCAAGGCAGTAGTGCAAAAACCAAGATGAATTATTTAATTTTAGATCTTTCTTCACTTGAGATGTTAACTTCTCACTGCTCCTAGTGATGACAATATCTTCAGCATATACCATCAGGGTTACAATTTCTCCATGCCTCTTTGGATGTACAAGTTGGAATCTGAAAGGCTAGAAGAAAAGTTAAAACCCATGTGTGCATAGATGCTTATCAATCTTGAGGTGCCATGCATGAGGTGCTTGCTGCAAAAAATAAAAGGATATAGATAACTTGCATACTTACTACAAATCCTTTAGGGTGATGCATGTAGACTTCCTCTTGATTATCTGCATTTAGAGATGCACTTTTGACGTCCATTTGATGAATGCACTAGCTAAATTGTGTGGCAAGTGCAAAGACAAGCTTGGTTGTTATCAAGTTTGCTATTGGAGCAAAGGTTTCTTCATAATCAATTCTTTGCTTTTATACATATCCTTTTGCTACAAAATGAGCTTTGTATTTGTTGATAATCTACATGTTTCTCTCTTGTTGGCATATTGAAAGTTCCCATGTATGATTTCTCATGAGAGTATCATACTCTATGTTCATTGCTTCAGTCCATTCTTTCAATTTTAATGCTTCACCAATGAGTTTAGTTTTTCAAAGATCAAACCACCATGGTCATCAAAGCTAAAAATGTCTTTTCTCGCAATGCATTTTTTGACTGCTCCATATTTTCTCACACCTTCAAGGCCAGCCTCTAAACTCTTGTTGAGTGATGAGCTTTGGGAGTATAACTAAGTTGTGTTTTTTTCTGAACGCTACCTTTTCCTTATGAGTTTAGTCATTGGATCTAGCATTTCATGAATATTAGGATCTGCTTGCTCAACTTCTTCTTTGAGTTCTTCTTTTTTCTTTTGGTCTTCTTTTGAAGTCTTATTTTTCATTCTCATTGTTGTCTTTCTTGACATCAGTCTTCTAACAAGATAGTTGCACTTTCTTGTTTAATATCTTTTTTCAAAGATCACATTTCTACTTATGTAGATCTTTTAGGTTGTAAGATCAACTAGCCTATAGGCCTTAGGTTTACTACTATACCAAAGATACATTGATGCCTTTTTCATCAATTTTGTTTTGTTTTTGCTTTGGAACATGTGCATAAGCTGTGCTCACTAAAGTCTTGAAATGCTTTACTGTTGCCTTACTTCCTTACCAAGTTTCTTCTCAAGTGACACCATCCAATGTTGTCAGCTGCCGCTTGATGCCTTGTGTGAAACAAAAATGCTTAAATTCTTTGGACATGTACTCCCTCAATCTGTGTGTAGGTTTTGAGTGGACAGCCAGTTTCTTTCTCCACATCAGCCTTGAAACACTTGAAGTGTTGAAAGTGAAACATCGCTAATTCGTTCCTCAAAAAATATATCCAAATCTTTCGGAGCAATTATTAACAAAGAGGAAAAAAATATTTGATTCCAATGAAAGATTCTTGAAAAATTCCATAGAGATAATTGTGAAATAAGTCAAGAATAATTGTGTCTCAAAATGATTGTTCACTCTCGAACTTCTTCCTATATTGTTTACTAAAAACACAAATGGAGAAAAAATTCTTGTTATCCTTGATGTTTGTGAAACCAATGACCATCTTTTGCTTGTTTAATGGAACTAATTTTGTAGGATTCAAATGACTGCAATGAGCATGTATTCTCACCAGTTGTAGGAAGAGCAAGTACATGAGAAGGAATGGTATCAAGAATAAACATTTCTCTTTTTGTAGACCCTTGACCTATAAACTTTGAAGTGTTCTTATCTTTAATAATACAACACTTTTTATTTTATTTTATTTTATCAAATCCAACTTTCAAATTATTGTCAAGCAATTGACTAATTGAAAGTAAATTCTTCTTCGTTTTAAGCACAAAAGGAACCTATTGTTGGGTGATCACTGCCCCTAATCATCTTTTAATTATTCTAAGTCAGCCCCCACTACTGCCATTCCATGTATATATATTTTTTTCCTAGGTCGGCCACCTTTATTCTATCAGTGAACGCCTTAACTTGGTTGGCCTCATAAGGAAAAACTATTAATTATTTTCAACGCCTGGGTTTTTATATTTATTGCTGCGATCTTATTTGGTAAGGCATGACAATGTACTTGAGGAATAAAGCAGGACTTTACAATCCACCTTGCCCAAGATTGCTTATCCTCAAGCAATCACAAGCTAAGAAGCTTTTGAAGTTACCAAGATCCCAAGTCAACCTTTAGATATTGCTTCTTCTTGTGATGTAATTAGCTTGTTGTGATACTTTGATATAATTAGGAATTGAAGACTCTATAGATAGTGATGATTGTCTTGGTTATGTCTGACTCTATACTTCAATGATGTCCTTGGAACGTGGTTGTTAGTATACTTGCCTCAACTTGTATACCAATAAGGTCAATACCATCCTCTAAGGTATGAGGACAACTTATTGTACAATATTCTTCTAGCTTATGTACTTCTATTTTCTAATAACTTTTAATAACAAAACCAAGAGTTACATATTTTACAAGAAGAGTGACAAATTCTTCTAGCTTATTGTCCAATATTCTTCTAGGTACATGTATGCATAATATTGAGGTCCTTGATTTTTAATCAGTAATGTAGAGCTACTCTAATCAAGAAGGATTGAGGAGAAGAAGACCCTTGGATGAAATGATCTACTCTAGATATTAAATATAGAAGTGAATTTGGTCCACAAGACAAAAGTTTACTAGATCAATTTTGTAGGTTACAATGTGGATGCATTCATCGCCCTTGTTTCAATGAATGTGGAATAGATCATATGTGGTATGGTCTTGAGTGTACATTGTGATCTTGTTCAAAATGAACAAATTACTCTTCATTGGAACAAGTGTGTTCCCCTCAATGAAGCTCAATAAAAATATCCTACAATAAATTTCAAAACATAAACCTCAAATTATTAAAATTTCTCTTAAGAGATCTCTTAGAGTCAAAATCTGTTATTTGATTTACAACAAAATGTGTATGTTCCTAAAGATTTGAGTTGTTTTCATTACATTCTCGTAAAAATATTGTTTTAGCATATCAAAATTTGGTTGAATTTTTGGCTTGGAATTCTATTATTATTTTTGATTCCACTTGACATGCTGATAATGATTCACTCTATGATGTTTCAAATGAGGTGTTATGGATAAGACCAATATTCTAGATAAATCATTTCAAAATATTCTTGTAGACTTTAATGTTATTAGTTGGCTTTTAAGAAATTGGCAATCTTATGTCAAGATGATATCTCTGTGCACTTACATCTTGAAATTTGAAAGTAAGATAATCTTGATCCATCTTTGTATCCTTAGTTATGCCTAAGTTTCCGTGACAACTAGTGATGGCAATATGTGGATTTCCATTTGAGAATTGTATCGTTAGCTATGTTAAGTTGTTATGATTGATTGTTCCTTCATTGGGAATCTTATGAGATAAACCTTGTAAGATCACCTCTTGGCCGTTGGGTTGAAAACAAAGCTCCATCTTTTGGAAGTCTTGGTAGTATCTTCTTAAGGAGTGCAACAATTGGATGCCTAAGGCCACATCCGTTTCTCCTATATTTACAACGTAGAAGTCTTCTTTAATTGGATGCCTTCCCAAGGTGATGCTTAGTTTGGCACCCTTCTTGTGCATGAGGTAGTCAAACCATCAGCCATGGCTACCTTAAAGCCCTCGTAATTTTTAGCTTCCAAATTCATTCTTGTAACTAATCCTTCGTCAATAAAGTTGTGTGTGGCACCGCTATCCACTAGTACAGTCACCTTTTGTCCCTTAAAAGCACTACAAATTCGAAAGGGGTGGTACCTAGATGTTTTTGAGATTGCAGCTAGGGTTCCATAGTCTTCTTCCTCAAACCTTCCTTTCTTGCTTGGAGTTTCACTTTCTTCTTCCCATAGTTCTTCGTCGGATACTACCTCTAGATTATGTGCTTGTCCTGGGTACTTATGTCTTATCTCCCATTTTCCCTTGCATTTAAAATACAATCCTTGCCTTCAAAGCTTTATCTTGTCTTCCCAAGTTGGTCGTGTTTGAGAAGGTAATGGCTTGGGTTGCCAATTTCTTTTATAGGGAGTTTGGTTATGTGATTTGGATGTCATATTCTTGGGTTGGCTCTTCTCCTTTGTTGATGTGGTTTCCAATCGTAGGGCCTTTCAAATAGCATCTTGGAGGGTTGTGGGGTCAAAAGCACTCACCAAACCTCGATTTGTCTTTGATAGCCCTTCAATAAATAGGTACATTAGTCTTTTCTCTGTAATCCCCAGTACCATGATGAAGATCCTTTGGAATCCGGTAACATATTCCTCCACAGACCCTTGTTGTTGTAATTGGGTTAATTCCTTGAAGTGCCTCTTAGGGTGTTTTTGGTCGAATCGGTCCGTGAGCTTTTGTGTGAACTCATCATATGTTTTTATATTTTGGAGTCCTTGTGTAATAATGCCATGGTGCCTCCAATCATGTGCAACCCCTTCTAAATGTAAAATAGAAAACTTGATAACGTCTTCTTCTGTCATGGGACTAAGGGAAAAGAAGGTATCCAATTTTTGGACCCATGAATGTGCCATGACCTTTCCCGACCCATCAAAGTTGGGGAGAGTCATTTTACTCACCCTCTAACGTAAGTCTTTATTTGTTTTCCTGTTCCCCTTTCTACAGGTAGTTCATGATCTTGTATCATTAAATGCCTCAAATGGGATATCTCTCTTAATTTCAGGGTCTAACCTTGAGTAGTAGGTTGCAGCAATTTCATCAAAGTCATTAATTTGTAGATTATTTTCTTCTTCTTCTTCTCTAGCTGACCCTTCCCTAGGTAGGAAAGAGGGTCTTGTTGCCCTAGATGTTGACCTTAATGGTGATATATTGTTGTTTTCCGAGTGGTTTGAGTTTACGTCTCTCCCATTTGTTTGGTTGGGCTTAAGGTTATGATGGTATTATTCATGTTTTGTAAGGTTTGGAGGAGCACTTGAGCTGTCCTTTCATTTTGCTCCCTGAAGGCTCGGGTTGTTCTTTCATTCTGTTCCATGAAGGCCCTCAATTTTCCTAGTTGTTCACTCATTTTGTTGCTTTGGGTAGGGTTGCCTTTTTCTACAAGTTTTCTTCTTTCTCTTTCTAAAGCACTTTGAGTCCTTTGGCTTAATTGCATAAAATTTCCTTCTTGATTGTTAGGATGGCAGGATCAAGGCTTTGATACCACTATAATGTCCCCTATTTGGGATATTCCTAGATTTTTCCCTAAAAGCACAATTAGAATCCAAAATAAGAAATTTAATACATTTAAGATTGTAAATTTACCAATTAACATGCCTTTTATAAGATATGAATTTTGGTTATGGTCCTGCACACAATATTAGTCACTAGAAATTGATGTTAGCTCATAAGCTATGATAACATATATTATTAGTCCTTAATAGACATCATGATATCTATGAACATAATCACATCAAAATTCTAACTAATGCAATAGCCATTCCAATATGCATTCCCATAATAATCTTATTAGGAATTTGTTGAATGTTTGCAAACCGTAGTCTCAAGGTTGGTCGCCCTTGTATTATGAGAGCATGGAAGGTGGGCTGCCTTTCCATCCCTCAATCCACCTTGGAGGCACTCCATCCTCCTTTATCAAGCCTAGGAGTACTCATTCGCCTCCTAGCTCATGAGCGTTGCATCTTAGGGTGGCATGCTTGATAAGAGCGTGAAGATTACCTCCCTTCCACCAAGCCCGGGAGCACACGTTTTCCTCTCGGCCCACGAGCGCTCCATCTCGGGGGTGGCTGTAATGTCCCCTTCCTAGGATTGCCTTAAACCTCACCCTAGAATCACAAGTTTAATGTAATTTGGGTTATAACTTACCAATCAAATGCTTTAAGCAAGATGAATCTTGGTTTAGGTCCTGCAGTCACATTAGACAATATTGGAAATATAATTCATATGATCAAAGCATATATAATGAATGTCTTATCTATTTAAACCATGTAAAAATACATAACTATTTCAAAGCTATCTACACAATATCCATAATGCATAGTGGAAGTCTAATCATAATAGGATTTGGATGAGGCACATGATAAGTCCACTCGAAACTATCCATGCTAAGCCCAAGAGTGGATCTACCATCCCTCTTGGCCCCAAGTGGCAGGCACACAGTCATCCAACATGGGGTGGCGTACTTAGTGGATAAGCATGTATCTACTTTACCTATCCATGCTGCCTTATCCATCCCTCTTATGATTGAAACTCCTTGAATCCATCCTAACAACGGTCATAGTTTGGCTTGATAGGAAAGCCTTGAAAAGGGTGCCTGTAAACTACTCAACCCATCTAAAGCCCAAGAGCGTGCAGCATCCAGACTAAGACAACTCGCTCCTTGGCCCCAAGCGGTAGGAACGTCCAAACTAAGACAATTCCACCCTTGGGGTGGCCTACTTAGCATGGGAGAGCCCGTAAACTGCATCTCCCTAACTTGCTTCCTTCAACCTTACGTTTGATTGATTATAGGATAAAGACATATATATATATAAGGAATATTATATAAGTATTAATCTATTACAGCAGTAACTATGACTTATGCATGTGAAAGAATACAATGTTTGTTAGATTCATTATCAAAACTTATTCATATAATAATTACTGCACACTCTCTATAATTCATACCAGATTGTATTTACTGTATCAAATTTCTGTATGCCTGCAATTTTTATACTAAATCTTATCCTTTCTAATATTCTGCAATATTCGTGGCCTAAATAATAAATGTATTTTTGAAGATGATTGATGATTAAATATTTAGAAGATATTACTTTTTTCTGATGATCCTCACCTTTGGAAGTGTCTCTCCTTATATATCCCCACGTGGAGGAAGAGACATGTCTGTTCATTATGTTTTCCCCTTGGGAAGGGTCACGTCCCACTTCAGATTTGATCGCTGCCTTTCATAACCAGCCGATGCTCTTTGGTGTTGTTTTGATAAGTCATGTACCCCTTTATAGGAATCGCTGCTGTTAATAATATTTTCTCTCCTAAAATCACTGACCGGTTTCAATCTTTTTGGGATGGCAATCTATATATTTTATTTTATTGTTTTTTTATGGTGGGGGCATGACAGTGGTGTACTTGATGGTGGGTCTGTCTGGCCTTCACCTCTTGTGAACTCAAAAGGTTGATTGGCCTTCCTGTTTTGCAATCACTTCTCTAAATTCAAAATAGATTATTATAAGAATCTGTTATCCATATTTATAATAAAGGAAGAATCATAATTATTTATAAGGATTAATAATTGTTGCAAGCATCATTATTGCATAATCGTATATAAACATATTAATTAAATTAAATTAAAGACTTCCAATAATCCTCTTGCTAGTAAATAATATTTATTTCCAATAAGGTTCCAATCCTTATTTTCCTTCTTCCAATCTGCTGCTTGATTGATCTCCAATTCATGCCCCTCACAAATGATCCAACCTCCTTTATATATCCTTCATGGAGGGGGTGGGGGGGTGAATAGTCACACCCTTATAATCATTGCATCCCTTACAAAGGATGCGCCCCTCTTTCAAGCGCTGCCTTTTTACAGTTTTTAACTTATTTATTTACCTACTGTTGGGTGATCGCTGCCCCTAATCATCTTTTAATTATTCTATGTCAGCCCCCACTACTGCCATTCAATTTATATTATTCTTTTTCCCAGGTCGACCCCCTTTATTCTATCACTGAAGGTCTTAACGGGGTCAGCCTCATAAGGAAAAAACTATTAATTATTTTCAATGCTTGGGTTTTTATATTTATTGCTACAATCTTATTTGGTGAGGCATGACAGTGTACTTGAGGAATAAAGCAGGACATTACAGAGATTTCTTTCTCTTTATGGTTCAAAGTTTCTTTGCTGATGTATTGGCTTGTCTCTCCATCAAGGGCTTCAAATTGGAAACCTTTAGGCTTTTTTGCTTTATCAAACAAGGCTATCCATATGCCCCATCCCTTTCTATTCTGTTTATTAAAGCTTTTGGTTATTTTGTTGTGAATAAAGCAAAGGAAGGCCTGGTAAGGGGAATCTCTTTCCTTAACTCGAGTAGATAATGTTTGAATGGTTATTTTATAGATGATTCCTTTCTCATCTTGGGTGAAAACAAAGCTTCTTGTTATGAAGCCATGGCTTGGCTTGACACTTTTTGCAAAGCTTCAGGCTCTAACTTGCAACAAAATAAGACTCAATCAAATTGAAGGAGCATGTTTCTGTTCCCTGATTGACTTCCAAATTATCTTGCAAACGAATAGGGAAAGGAAAATGTTTGAGTTCCTTGACATTACCTTTGCTTTTGAGAGTTCTCCTTCCACCAATTGGCACTATGTCCTACAATGTATGGAGAAAAGGGTTGTTTACTGAACCATTGAGCCTCTTTCCTTGGTTGGTACATAGTGCTTGCCATGACTCATGTCTATCATTCCTTATGTTGGGCTCCCTCTAAAAGGGTCTTTGAGAAGATCTCCAAGTTGCTTCGCAATTACCTCTAGGCCAATGCCAAACAAACCCGAGGTTTTTATTAATATCCCCTTTATACTTTTTTTTAAAAATATTTTTTGTTTTTTTTTGAAACAAGAAACAAAATAAAAGAGCGAACTGAAAATTGAAAATAATGATGGAAAATACTTGATCGAACCCTCAAATACTTCATAAGCCAAATCTAAACCAAATTTTGATAAATTTAATGGCTGGTACAAATCCTAGGTCACTTCAAATGCTCAGATCAGATTAAAACATTAATTTGGAAACCCTCAAAATCTGATCTTATTGATTTTTGCAATGATTACAAGTTGGAAATTGCTCTATAACCAAAATCAGATCTTAAATTACAATTTTGAACTCACATAGACCTTACTGGAGTGGTACAACTGACTAATTCCACTAGGCTAAGGGCTGTACAGATTGGTACAACAGATGTACTGCTATTGTAGGAGCTTACAATAACAACAAACTATTTTTAACCCTCTTTGCTGCTGATGTTATGCAGATCAGACCCTAGAAACACATATCAGATCTCAAAATGCCAAATAAGCATGTATGGACTGTCCTCACAATTGGCAACTCCCAAATTAGTAATAAATATCTCAAAAGAAATGGTTTGTCACCCTTGAAAAATAATTTCTGAATTTTTGGGCAGCTGGGCCACCTCCAAAAATAATGCCAAAACCCTCTATTGTGCCTTGCACACACGCCCCGTTGAAAACAAGGACTCCCCCCTTTTCTTTTCTTTTGGTTTCAATTTTAGGTTAGGTTGTGTTGAATGCAGGTTTTATGGAAAAGACAGATAGAACATCACAAATGAAGTATGAATTCAAGGGAGTTGACCCTCTCTCAAAAATCTCATCAATGTGGCTTCTAGTTAGTGACACCAACATCGGTCACGTGGATATCAAAGAGTTTAAGGAACGGACCTTTGGAGATAAAAGAACAAACCTTGCTACTAAAATCAGACAGAGTGGAATAGCACAAGTGGCTGGGTTTCCATCTTCCATTCTATGTCCAGAATTAACCATGAGAGCTTGGGAATATTACCACAAGGATTCTTGAAAGATAATCATTGTAGACAAGAGAGTGTTTGCGGATCTATCTGCTGATTCCATCTCCCGTACCTTTGGGATTCCCTCATTCTCCCATATGACTGTCACCAGCAAGTAGTATGCAGCTTGAGTGTTTGACAACAATCCTAGTGCCAACATGCAGGTTGTCAATGACTTGTGGATGAAACATCCAAAGGCTAACCCTAGTTAGTTGCCCAAGCCCCTTTACTGAAGTGACTTCAAGGATGAAGTCAATGATTTGGTCACCCTCCTCAGCAGGGTAATGGGAATTTCATCAGCATCCACTTTTGAAAATTGGATGTTCTATTCCGTTGAGGAGATATAGAGGGCCAACTAAGTTTGATTGGGCCAAGATGATCAGTGACAATCTACACAATCAGTTTTCCCTTGTGAAGAACTCTTTAGTTTTCTTTATGACTTCTTACATTGTCTACCTTTTCATAGCCAACTTTAGATATAGAGGCTTGACTTGTTTGGGCACCATTGGTATGGGACCAAATCAGTACAAGGTATATGATTGTTACCTGCAGTTGTAGGTGCAAAACACAAAGAATTACTACAAAAGGGTGAATGATGCTTTCACCATGTTTATTCTTAGAACCTTGGAAGGAGATTTGAGTAGAAGGTTTTCATCTTCAACTATGGAAATGCTTAAAAGGTTTGGATATCGGTTCATCCAGTTTCCAAAGTTTACTTATTTTAGAATGGAGGGTTTCTGGGGGTCTCCATATCGGTTGCCCAAGGACCCTAATGACAAAATTGTTATGTTGGAAATGACAAGGCAATCGGTTGCTCCTAGTGAAGAGGAATAAGATGAAGAGCAAGTTGGCCCCATTGCTGATCGCATAGGGAAGGAAACCAAAGCCGAAGGAAAGAGGAAGAGCACTAAGGAGAGACAACCCATGGCTAAGTCTTGAGCTTATAAAAGGAAGATTGGTGGAGAGGGAAGCAAGCCTCAAGCCAAAAAGACTAGGCGAGCTAGGACTACAACTTTGGAGCCTGTGGTCGAAGAAAAGAGAGAATAATCACCCTCACCCCCTCCATTGTCTCCACCATCTTCTCCACCCATTCCCACACCATCACCATTCCCTCTTCTACTATTTCCCTTTCCACCCTCGCTTCACCTCCTCCACTTGACATTTCAGTGGCCATCACCACATCCATTCCTACTACTGCTCCCATTCCTGAGGAATCATCTCCAACTTCTCTCTTCCACCTCATCACTTCCCGCTCCCCAATTCACCATGTCTACCATATCTTCCACTATTCCTTCTACTTTCCCTCCTACTTCTCTCAATCTTCTTGAGACTTTTATGTCTCATCTCTCAAACTTATCCAAGGAGTTAACCGCCACCCTACTCTCTGAAGCTAATAGGTCTCTCATAAATCAAGTGGCACAATTTACTCCTTGCCCTTCTTCACATACAATTTTGGAGCCTCGCGTCATGGAGAGTGTGGAGCTGATTTTGGCAGAAATGCAGAAGCAAGAGAGAGAAGGCATGGCAGAACTCTCACAATAGAAGTTTCCAGAGCATCTAGAGAAGCCTTCAGAGGAGGTTGTTGAAGTTGGACTCATGTAGCCCCATGGCCAAGAGGAAGAGAAGTCAATAGAAGAATTGCCTAAGGGTTAGCAAGAGGAGGCCCATGAGGAAGGGATTGTAACAAAAAATGTTTTTATTGAAACTCCTTCCTCGTCGCAACAATTAATCAAACTCTTGCTCTAGCTTGGCTGGAAGAGCCGTTAGAGAGCAAGAGGCCAATAACGGAGACTCCTCAACTAAGTCTAGAGGCTATTTTAAGTGAATTGAAAGGCCGAAGGAGAAGGCAAGAGTAAGGTTGCATATGACCAAGGATGCGTCAGGAACCAAAATTTTGCATGTGGCTACTCCGTTTGTGGACAAGGATAACGCCACCATTTTGCTGGAGGAATTTAATATCTCTTCAATAAACATTGGACCCACTAATAGAGCCCAGGAAATCAATGAATTCAGGGCTCGGTTTCCAACATTTTGTAAAGGAAGAATAAGGATGAAGCTACCAAGGCAGAGCTGAAATCACAAATATCTGAGTTGATACCTTTCATCCAACATTTAATCACCCCAATTCAGAGCACTCTGGGGAGGCCAATAACTCCTATGGTACTATCCAAAGACGAGGTGGACAAGATGGAGCAAATGAAGTCTTGGGCTTAGTCCATCCACTCAACAATGGGTAAAACACATTTTTGATACTGGTAATAAGGCAATTGGAGTTGCCACTTGTTGATGCGTGTTTTGTGACACACACGAACATACTAGAATAAAGTGTCCAGAGACGCTCTATCCTCTCTTGATAAAAATCACCTTTCGTGCTAAGATTGCGAGATAGGTCACAAGGTAATTCCAATGTTTCAAAGATGGGGTGTGGATAGGCTCTGTGGTAGTTGTGGTTTGCTGGTAACCCAAGGGGGCATTTTACTTCGGTAATTCACTTTGTAAGTAAGGGATCGAATTCAGTGTTATATTTTTTGGGATTTTCTGATTTTGGATAAAAAATGAAAAAAGGGAGAGGGATGAGAAATCCTATATAACCTAAGGAACTAGGAGACTGTGAAGATCAAATGCAACTTTAAAGGAAAGCATGCTTTGTTTCGTATCGAAAAACGACAACTACACGAAAGCAGGTACAATCTTCTGGGATTTGTGCTGGAGATATTTTACTATAAATAACACCATCAATTTGAACAATATTATTTAAAGTAAATGTTTAAAGCATTCACATTAAGAGCTCAGTCTAACTTTACACATCAAATGAAAAGCATCCATTTGAAAAAAGTATGAGCTAAGTTACTTCGGTCCTCACTATCAATCTTTCGCTTCACTAACAAATAGACTTTAATCTATAACAATCCTATGAGAAAGAGGAAATATGCAACCATGCACCCATTTGACAATAAAGATTTCAAAGCACCTCAATGCAATTATGAATTTTATTATCACAATAGTTTTCGCAACAATTTCATACAACTCTTCTCTTACTTCTAAAAAAACTAATTCTAACTCAAAAAATCTAATCTCTAATCCTCTGATAACAATTCTTCTGATTGTTTCCGATTGTTTCAAATGAAAATGAAAGGGTACTTATAGAATTCCTCGATACAATGAATGGCCGAGATTGAAACAAAATCAAGGGCCCAGATTCAAACAAGAAAACCCTAATTAGGGTTGCCAAAACATCGACCAGTTAACTGACAGATGAGTCACCCACTGGCGGTTGTATCCCTATCCACTCATGCAATGCTTCCTTCAACGAACTTGGACACAATGGCGCCAATCTCCTCAATGGTAATGTCTGGCAAGGTGCTGACATTGTATTCCAGCAGGTCCAAACTGTCCGCACAATCGGCAAAGACAACTGCCCATTTTGATTCATGCTGCAAGAAGGTACTACGGACGGTCAAGAGGTCAAATGCCTTAGTCAAATTTTCGCCCAAGATTGGCATGATGGAGAAAATCTTTTGCACTTCCCTTTGCATATTATCCAGCCACAAGTCATTTTCTCGGACAATATCCTTGTTCAATATATCTGCAGCCATATGAAAGATGCCATTTTGAATGCTCTTTACTTGCTCATCGACCTTGATACTTTCTGCCTTAACCTTTTCAAGCACTTCCCTACGGGAGACCAATGCGCAATACCAGTTGCTGAAGTCGTAAGCCGCCCCAGCTGCAATAATCCTCTTGTCAACCAGCCTTTGCTTAGAAATTTTCCTTATATCATGAAGGCAAGGAATGATTCTGTCTTGCAGGTCCTGCAGTCTGTCCCATGCTTCAGTCAAATTTGCAATCCTTGTGAGCAGGGAAGAAGTTTGCCCATGAGCATGCACTAACTTCTCCACAAATGCCATTACTTCTCCCTCTTTTCCTGCCATCCATTCCCTTGTTTCCCTGGCAGTAGTTAGTTCTTTCTCAAGACTTTCTGCCGGTTCTTGTGATGCATTTGGGAGCAGAGGGTTTGATTGGTTGCCTTGGTTGAGTGGCCTTGTCAAATATCGGATATACTCCTTCAGGCGCTCAACCTCCATCTTATATTCCCTTTTTTTCTTAGTCTCCTTTTCTAATTTGGACTTAATGGTGGAGACGGAATTGTCCAGATCTTCTACTTCTTGTCCTTTGGTAGATGGACCAATATCAATTATAGTAATGGCATACTCGGCAAGAGTAATCTCATCCCGCAACTTTTCGACTGTCGGAACTGCAATCTGCACTGTGCGGTTACCAGTCTCATCTCTTTGAATAGTAGAGAATTTCTTGGCAGGCTTTTTCGTATTTACTTGTTCCAACCTTGCCAAGAAATCGGCAATATCATCTGCTTCTGGTGCTGCAACTGGTACCTTAACCTTAATTCTTTCCTTAAGCCAGTCTGGTATTGTAGGCTGCTCGACTCCATCGTCCTCACAGTCCGGAATATCTTGAATCTCTTGGACTTCTTGTACTGGCGGGTCCTCATGAATCCCCCTTAGGGCTGAAATCATCCCTTCTTGGAAGTCGCCCTCCCTGTCATTCAAGTCCTCATCTGACTCATAAATCTCTGTGCCAGTTGGAAAATGATGAAAGTCATCTTCAAGCTGCATAGGCTCCATGTCTCTTTCAAGTACTGGCGAAGGAATTCTGATATGTCCCCATGATTCCTCGTCCATGATCAATAATTGCTTGATATTCCCAGATGCAACTGAGTGAAGGGGCTTAGGCTTCTTCAGGATTGGCTTCTCGTTTATTGCCACTTCTTTACCCTTTCTTTTCTTCTGATTGGTAGGCTCAGTCAGTTCATCTCCTTGAGAAGCGCCAGCCTTGGAAGAACAAGATTCAGCTTCGCCCATTAAATCGTAGGTAAATGGCATACCCTGTTGCTTTAACGTCTGTTTCCGCTGGTCTACCCACCATTGCGAGTACTTGACTACTGGTCTCATAAGAATTGTTAAATCGCCTAACTCAGGCTTTGACCATTTGATAGGAGGAAGTGACAATCTTTCATCATAGCTTGGCTGTATGTACATTTCATCGTCATCTAGCTGGTCAGGAACACGGAAGAGTTTCGTCGTCCTGATCATGCCCAAAGGTAACCTTGACCAAAGTCTTCTCCTTACCTCATAATCGTCATCAGCATTTGCCCAAAAGTCCTCAAGGTCAACACTGTGCCTGTACTTCCTTCCGTTCACAGTTCCCATATGATTTAGTGGATCGAAGTCCCCTCTAGACTTGTACGAAGTGAACGGATACAATTGTACCTCTATCTTGGCACTTTCTGCTGCCTGCGATGACGGACAAGATTCAACCATGTTTCCAATGAACAGAGGAAACGTGACAGCTGCTTTCTGCTTTGGCCTCTGTATACTTTGGAATGTTTCCAGCTGCCTAAGTACTTCCAGTAAAATCATCTTGTCAGTAGGATAAATCGGCAACTTGTAAGGAGAGTCTGTAAATCCCTGTATTCTGATATAAGTAAATCTAGGAAACTGGATAAACCAGGATCCTTATTTACTGATTAAACTCTTCGCTTCGTGGGTGAGCCTTTGATGGGTTCCGCCTTGAAGTATCCGGGTAATGTACATAAGAAAGTGTTATGTGCTCGGCGCCAATGTGACTTCTCGCTTAACTGCAATTGAGGGTAGCAGTTATATACTTTGAGCTCCCTTTCGCCGTTGCCGACTACACCTTTGCAGATTAGACCGGCATATCTGTAAGTCCGAGCGAGTGAGTATATTACATAGGAACCCATATGAAAAGATTTGGTCTTCTCCAAGTTGACCAATTGTTCATGAATACTATCACTGATCATCCTTGACCAGTTGATCATTTTTGTCCCGGAAGATACTTTGTCAATGAAGTAGTACATCCAGGTTTCAAAAGGCGCTCCTTGAGGACTGCCTACAGTCTGTTCAGCAACAAGACTATGTCTTCGTATTCTTCCTTGAAAAATGGCTTGAGCAATTTCTTGGGCAATCTCTTGGTTGAGGATCTAGGTTTTTCAAGCCAGTTCTTGTTCATGTTGGCCATGCAAAGAGTTTGTTTATCTTCGTACAATTTATATGCATCCTTTTTCGACCGGTAGTATGTTCTGTGGTAAGCCGGAATGCCAAAAGTCTCCTGTATAGCCAGTTCGCCCAAATATGCCAGTACTCTGCCATCTGGTGCCTCAATTTGTCTTTCTTCAGCATTATAATGCAAGGCGCATTCTACAATTAATTCTGGACATTCAACTGTCGGCGGAAACCCTACAGCTTGAACTATGCCGTTTCGCATCATTTTTTGCGCAATTGGAGTTGGCATGCGTGCATCACTTCCGTACATTCTCTTTCGGAATTCTTCTAAGTCAATGTGGCCAAGATCAGTGTCAGCAACATTCTTCCATTTGGAGACAATTTTAGATTCTGTTTGCGAACCTTTGCTGGCGAACTTCATTTTCGTCGATGATTCTCCGTTATCTAGCATAAATTTGCAAAAAGAAATATTTTAATTCAGAAATTATTTATGCATAAATATATTCTAGCAAACACGATAGTTTAATTCGTGAAAATAACCATTGCTGGAAATGAAAGAATTAAATTGTTCGCAAAGAGAAAACTTCGTCGGAATAGAGGAAGTAAAGTCTGCCTGGCAATGAAATTGTGTTGCTGCTGAAGTAAAATTCGCACTTTCAGCCTTTTACTTCACAAGAAAAATATAAAACTTCACAAACTTCTCTGCCTTAGCAAATTTTCTCAACTTCGCTTACGAAAGAATGAATGAAAATGAAGTGCAAAGCCAATTTAAGGTTGAAAGAATCGACCCAATTAGCAAAAAATAATTGTTTCCAATTAATTCAGTCTGAACTCGGTTGGCACTTGTTTTTCGAATAGCAATTTCCATCTTCAGCATAAGTCGGTAAATAAAGTTTCTATTTTTGTCGCCAGTTGAGTGAAGTTCTTTTCCTTCTTTCTTTTCTCAGCAATTTGCCTAGAGAAATTGAAATTTTCTCATTAAATGGGTTTTGGAAAATAAAATATTAAAATAATATTTTATGTGTTGTTTCCAACCCGTTCGTTAAAATAATTAAATAATAATATTTAATTATTTTTTTTTTATCCGAAGGCAATTTCGAATTTTAAATTTCTTTGTGCCTCTGCCTAAGGCAAATTTTAAACTTGTCATGATAATTTTTACTTAGGCGAATTTCAACTTTGCCAGACATACCATTTGATTTTTTCAATTAATTTTTTAGATGTTTGGACTTAGGCAAATTTTCTAATTTTTTTGATTTTTCCAAGGCAACACTTTAATCCAAGTATTTTTCATGACATACATGGCCTAGGCGTACTTGCCTTGTGCAATTTTTCATTTTACCATGCTTGGGGCGGACTTGCATTAGCAATTGCCATTAGATTTTAGTAAATGGCGAATTTTACTTGTAATTTTACCACCTCCAATCATCTTGGAGCGAACTTCTTCACATTTTTACCCCTTTCCAACCTTCTTGGAGCGGACTTCACATGTTTCTTGCCATTTTGCACTTGGGCGGACTTCGCTAATGTCTTGCCATTTTTAGTTTGTGCTGGGCGGACTTCAAGTGCTCTTTGCACCTTGCATATGGCGGACTTTACATGTCATTCGCCATCTTTCTACCTTGCTGGGCGGACTTTGCCAATGCTTTGCCATCTCCCAACTCTTTGGAGCGGACTTCCTCTTGTATTTGCACCTCCCAACACCTTGGAGCGGACTTCACATGTTTCTTGCATGTTTACCTTTGGGGCGGACTTGCTAGCCTCTTTGTCATTTAACCAAGAGCGGACTTGGCTCATACTTAGCCATTTTTCCTTGTATTTTGCTGGGCGGACTTCCTTGTAGCCTCGTAATTTTTTTCTTTGCATGTGCTGGGCGGACTTCCATCATTGCTTGCAGTTGCTTGGGCGGACTTCCTCATGGCTTTGCAATTTTTTCCTTGCCAATGGCGGACTTCACTTGCACTTTGCCATTTTCTTCCTTGCAACCTACATGGCGGACTTGGCTCATACTTAGCCATTTTTTCTTCTTCATGCTTGGGCGAATTTAGTACATGCATGTCCATGCCTTAGGCAAATTTCCAGATTTTTTTAAAATTTTCACCCATTTTTCCCTTGCAACCTTCTGAAGTTGATGTTGACGAAGCCATGAACTGCACAGTTTTCGAAAATAGAAACTTTCTAAAAATAGAAATTTTCCAAAAATAGAAACTTTCTAAAAATAATCCCTAAAAAATAGGGATTCTTGAATGGGCTAAAAATGCCAAAAAAAAGTCCCTAAGAAATAGGGGCCCGGGGTCGAAACCCTAAAATTTAGGAAGTGTCAGAATTGACTGAACTGACAGTCGATCTTCGTCCACAAGGCCCTCTAAGCACTTTGGCAACGTTCATGCATTGATTCTGGTTCACAATCATTTCTTGACCCGGATGACTTTCAAAAGTTCAAATTCTAAGTACCCCACCAAAAGACCAAAACTCAAAAGCAGAACCATCAGAGGGAAAACTACTAGGGTCCCTGTTTGCAATGGGGTGATGTGTGAAAAGGTCACAACATCTGGCGACTCCACGTGAGGAATGTTCTTGAACATTTCTAAAAATAAGACCTACTTCAAAACTCATAATCCATAATTAATTCTAAGTAACTTACTCCTTTAGCTAAGAAAAATACTCAAAAAGAAAGAGGAATCCTAAATTGTATCGAGATCTTTCATGTTTCAGTTATGAGTGTGTGCAAATGCGTTCATTTCCGTCTCATGAGGACAATATGGTTCTTCGGTTCCATCATGGCTTTCTGCGTGACTTGGTCTTAACTTCAAAAGCATCCTGGATAGAACCTTGCTGCCAGCGAGCGTCTATAGCCCCGACAAGGTTATCGCTATAATCTCACGGAGATTGCTCTACTTTTGGCGATTTATATTTTTCATTTTGAATTGCACACCTGTAGAGATGTCTGTACACCCAAAAGCCAAACGCTTTGATATTCATTTTTTTTACTTTTTTATCTTTTGATATTCTGATATTCTCTTCATACTTCTTTCCGCACTTTGGCTTGTAAGCAATGAAGCTCACATGGGCTTGAGCATTATAGTGGCGCTGAAGCAAGACTTTTGATTTTTTTTTTGTTTAGCCATGACTTTGCCTAGGAAACCATAATGACTCAGAGAATTCTTTAATTGCGAAAGATACAATAACTGTAAAACTCAAATTCAAGATACAATAGATGATTCCCTTTCTAGTCAAGTACTAACCTTAACTTCTAAAGTACTTTAGGAACAATTAATTTAAGATTCCAAGATTATCCACAAGCATTCATCCAAAGAAAAGTTCTAACATACCTTGGTGAGGTTGATCCAGAGTGTGCGTGTAAGCAACATCACCTTTCTCACAAATGAGGGACCCTTTTTATTCAACACCTACACTACGGAAATCAAATGAAAGCAAAGTGGGAAACTAACCTAAGAAAGCAGGAAACCGAAAGCAAACAAAAGCAAAAGAAAACCCAACCAGAAAGAAAACTAATCTAACTATATACAAGGCCAGACTCCCTAAGAGCCTAAGATTGGAAATAATGTTTGAGGAATTGCCCATTGACTGGCAATGGGACATCCTCTCCGATTAACGCCTTCAGTTTGAATGCATTTTCTCCAAGAATTTCTGCGATCTGATAGGGACCTTTCCATAGATTGTCAAATTTGTCGTGATCTCCTTTTCGTTCATGAGCCTTGTCCCAACAAAGGACTAAATCCAAAATTCTAAATGCTTTTATTCTTGCTCTCCGATCAAACCATCTTTTTACGACACCTTGGTGCTTTGCGAAATTATCCAATGCTTGATCTCTTTTCTCTTCTAACAGTAGCAATTGTGATAACCTAGTCTTCACTCTGTCCTCTTCGTCCAGACATTCCTGCATGAATTGCAACGTGGGGATTTTCAGTTGTATAGGAAATATGGGATCTTGTCCGTATACCAGATGGTATGGTGATGTTCCCAAGGAACTCTTTATCCTTACTCTATCTGCCCAAAGAGCGAATCTCAGTTGTGTATGCCAATCCCGTGGGTTCTTGTCTAGCAGCTTCTTGATAACATTCAACAGATTTTTGTTCGTGGATTCTGCCAATCCATTTCCTGGGGATAGTAGTTTGATGAAAACTTCAAAGTGATCCCATATTTGTATGCCCAGTTAGAAAATTTCAAAGAAGAAAATGCAGAACCATTATCACAAACTAAAGCATAAGGACAACCAAATCTGGTGATAATGTTCTCTTCCAGAAACTTAATAACAATGTCAGTAGTGCACAATTTTAAAGCTTGAGCTTCTGACCATCTAGTGCAATAGTCAGTTGCGGTTAGAATATACCTGTGTTGTGCAGAGGAAGGTGGATTGATCATACCAATAAAGTCGAGTCCCCATTTTGCAAAAGGTCGTACCTCAATCACAGGTTGTAGTGGTATAGCTGGGTTCTTTTCCCGTACAGTAGTTATCTGACATGTATGACAGGTTTTCACATGATCATTTACATCCTTGAACACGGTTGGCCAATAATAGCCAGCCATAAGAACTTGATGTGCCGTTGCTAATGCTCCTCTGTGGCTTGTCCCAAATCTAGAATGGAAATGTTCCATTACTTGCTTTTCTTCTTCTCTGCCAAGGCATCTTAGGAAAATACCTTCATGGTTCCTCTTGTATAGCACTGTTCCTTGCAGCATATACCTCTGGCTTTTCATCCTCAAGGCCCTCTTTTGTACTGGATTCAGATGATTAGGACACTTGTGGTTGAGCAGGAAGAAAGTGATATCATCATACCATTCATCAGGAGATACCTCGTGTAGTTCATACACTTGTTGCACCAATCTTGGTCCTGTGGCGATGGTCTGTGTTAAAGCTTGGCCACGGATAATCCTCATTGGTTGAATCTCTACATCGTATTCCTGAATGATGCTAACCCATTTGCCTCTTCTCTCCCCCAATTCATTTTGCATTAGGAGGGTCTTCACAGCTACATCTGGGACTATGGCAAACACTTTGCTTCTCAGAATATAATGTCGGAATTTCTTGATTGCTTTGACCAAAGCATATGCTTGCTTTTCTACATTCAGGTATCTCAATTCTACATCTTTGAAAGGTGCACTCATGAAGGCTATAGGATGCTCATCTTTTTCTTCTGTCTTTTGGGTAAGCATCGCAGCACATGTATGTTCTGACGCGAAAGAATATAGATAGAAGGGCTTTGTGTAGTCAGGACTGATCAAGACAGGAGCATCAACGATGGCCTGTTTGATTTCTTCGAATGCTTTCTTCGCTAGCTCTGTCCACTCTATCTTTGCATCCTTTTTTAACATGTCGTTCAAAGGTCTGACTATCTCAGCAAATCCTGTTATGAACTTTCTCACAAAATTTATCTTTCCGAAGAAAGATTTCAATTCTTTTTGGCTTGATGGCAAGCCGACTCTTGATATGGCTTCTATTCGATCGGGATCAATAAGAATTCCTTTCTCTGTTATTATGTGGCCAAGTAGTTTTCCTTCCGTCACGCCGAATATGCATTTCTTCAGGTTTAGTGAAATTCCATACCTTCTACATCTCTGGAATATCCTTTTCAGATCCTCGACATGACTCTCTCTTCTTTTGGAGAACACGATGAGGTCATCCATATAAACGATAATGCATTTTCCTATGAGACCCTTGAACGCAATGTCCATAGCTCTTTGGAAGGTGGCTCCAGCATTGATCAATCCGAATGGCATTCTCTGGTATGCAAATGTACCCCATTTTGTCGTGAATGCGGTCTTAAGTCTATCCTCAGGTTCCACTAGCACTTGATTGTATCCGGAGTATCCATCAAGGAAGGACATCATTTGGGATCCATTTACAATTTGAATCACTTCATCTAGTGAAGGCAATGGATAGTTATCTTTCTCTAAAGCCTTGTTGAGATTTCGAAAGTCCACACATAGCCGTATTTCTCCATTCTTTCTACGGACGGGCACCAAATTGGCGACCCACGTTGAGTGGCGTACTGGAAAAATAATGCCTGCTGACAATAACTTCTTCACTTCTTTGAAAATCAGGGGCTCCAACAGTGGATTCACTGGCCTTTGGCACTGTCTAAATGGTTTATTGCCTGCCATGAGAGGGATTATATGTGTAATAATCGAAGTATCATATGTCTTTAAATCCTCGTAACTCCAGGCGATAATGTCTCTGAACTCTTTCAAGCTTCTGGTTATTTGCTCTTTTTCTTCATACGTGCATACTTTCCCGATAAGGACATTTTTAACTTCATCTTTTGTGCCCAGATTTACAGTTTCATGTTGACCTCCATCACCCCTATGATACTTGATTGCATTAATCAAATATTCTTTCCAGTTGTATCATACCTTTGGGAATGCTATTAGTCTTTAGATTCCTTATACCCTCGGTATCGAATTCAGCTTCCCCTCGGTCTTCTTCTTCATCAATGATTTGGGTGAGGAAAACATCTGAATTTGTTAAGAAATCCAAAATGTGTTGGTCGTCATCAAATACTTGAAAGTTCGTAATATTGTCCGGGATTGCTGGTGTCGAAGTGATTTCAACTGTGAATGTCTTCACCATGTCCATCTCAAGTGGTTCTAGTGAACTTGCTGATTGTGCTAATGAATTAGCAACTTTGTTTTGAGAGCGGTATACAGATTTAATATTGAAAGCATCAAAACTTTCAGTGAGGTCCTAGACTCGGTTTCTGTATTGTCTCAATCTCTTGTCATGGCAAGCATATCTCTTTGTCACTTGCCTTACCACAATTTCTGAATCACCATACACATGTAAGGTCTTGACCTTTTTCCGAATTGCGTGTAGCAATCCATGGATTAAAGACTCATATTCTGTTACATTATTGGTGCATGGGAATTGTAACCTCAAAGCAGCCAGGTAAGTTTCACCTGACGGACTGATCAACTCATAACCAGCTCCATTGCCCTTCTTGGATTTTGAACCGTCAAACCTCAAGGTCCAAACTTGTTCTTGATCTGGCATCTGCTTGGGACTAGGTACGTCTTTTCCCAGAATTTCTGTAATTGTATTCTCTCTATGAATAATTTCTTCATCTTGTGAAAACTCCCTTTCGGAGTCACTACTCTGATCTCGCACTGTCAAATTGAAACATTCATTTTCTGGAATTTGGGAAAACCTTGCGCGTACTTGGTCTAAAGCCATCTTGCACATTGCGCAAGAGAACTCAGAGTGAAAAGCATTATGGATTCGGCACCAATTAGGCAATAATAAGTCTTGCACAAAAGCATGACTTCCCAATTCCTTCTCTTGTTTAGCACTTTTGAGTACAAATCTTCTAAAATTTTCAAACATGCTTTCACCTTCATCTAGTGAAAGCTCATCATCTGCTTCGACAAGAACTTCGGTCACCTCTGAGACTTCAAGTGAATTTTCTTGATTATTTGAGCAATGTAGCATCAGGATTTCTTGTGTCTTTGGTCTATATTGACCCAAATCTGTCTCACAAAACAAGATTTCATTGTTTTCTCTGTTCTCAGTGATCATCATCTTGAGTCTCGGTGTACTCTCAATTCTTATTTGATTGGGGATACCTTTCCATGGTAACCATAGGTGTGAAAAATCAGTGGCGAAGTAACCATTTAACCTGCGGGTCCAATCTCGTCCTAAGACCATTCCATATCCATCTGGGATATCAACTACAGATATGTCGATGAAGTGTTGAATTCTAGGGTCAGACGATAACTGCATATGAATATTGTTCAGCTCTCCTACGACTGGAACTTCTGTTTTATCTAACTGTGTTACTTTCTTGTTTGTCCTTGTAGGTGTCAAACCCAATCTATTACACACAGCTAGAGGCATCACATTGTTGGAGGCCCCTGAGTCTATTAGACAATTATGTAGGAGTTTGTTGAACATGCAGAGTGAAATGAGGAAAGGAGCAGGCTCATCTTTGCCTTGATAAAATATCACTGGGCTTCTTTTTTGCGTGCCAACTTCTACCCCTCTTGCTTTCATTTCTTTGTTATTCTTTTCTGCTGGTGGAGCTTCCGCATCTTTGGTTGACTGTTCACTTCTGGACGTTCTTTGACCTGGCATTTCTATGCCCTTCTTTACTTCATACATACCTCGAATTGGTTTGGAATCCCGAGATTCTTGAACAACATTTACGTTCTAAGGTGATTCTTGGAACTGTTCGTCCTGAACACAATTTACATTATTGGTGGAACTTGTAGCCTTCTGAATTGTGTTCGTCGAATCTTGTGTCGTGTCCTTCAAGCTGTTAAGGAATGTATCCCTTATCTCTGACACTTTCATCAGTTCAAACAATGACTCTCACTTTAATTTTCTTAACCTCGTCAGTCATGTACTGACTTAATCTTTTCAGCTCATCCTTGGGAGGTGGAACACTGGTTGAACTGTTAACATTATTGTTCTGCCTATATTGAGGCGCATTGTTATTGCTTTGCCTATACTGAGGCGCATCTTTTGGAAGAGATGGATTGTTGTTGGCGTTCGGATGTGGTGGTGTCTGGAAGTTGTGTGGAGGAACGGACGAAGTCAAAGGCTCTTGATTCTTTCTGTAGTAAACCTTTGGCTGACTGTTTCCTGTCTGTTGGAACGCATGAACTTCTTTTATACCCTCAATCACTACACTGTTATTCAGTGGCGGGAAATAATAATTGTTTGTGTCTTCAACAGGTTCATCAGCAACTGTATATGAATATACGGAAGGTGGCGCCTCCACTGGCCCATTAGCTGTTGCTGGTGGAAATCTTCCAAACTGATCGGGTTCTTGATACTTTCCAAACTGTGGTGGAAGCGTGGAGTCTTCCAAAACTAAAGCTTTATCATACTTTACAACTGGAACTATGGCAGTAGACGGATCTTCTGGAATCTCCCTTTGTATCTCTCTTTGGAAAATATCAGCTGCTAATTGAAATTCTCTACATTGTGTCTCAGAATGCTGATTAGTATTGTGCAATCGACACCATCCGGACAAGGCGGATTCAGTGAGGAGTATACTTTCCGTTGGTCGATTTTCCCGATTTGTCGGATTGTCAAGTGGTGATTGCACATTTCCATTGTTTGGTCCCGTATTCCATGCTCTTTTTTGATATCCTTGGTTATTATTACGGTAACCTTGATTATTGCTCGATTGACCTTGGTAATTTTGATGATTACCTTGGTATCCTTGAGAATTTCTCTTCATACTATGCAGTTGATTGTTTTGATTTCTTAGATGAGTGACTTCAGTAGACAATTTCTTCACTTGTTCAATCAAGTCTCTCATTTCTTCCTTTTCCTCTTGCGTCTTGGTGGACGTGGTTGTACCTTGCAAATATACCAGTTGTGGAGGTTGATCTTGGGAAATAGGACCTCCGGGATGGACTACCATTTGATTGTTGGGAGGTGGAACATGATTCATTACTGGCGTATGATGGGCCAGTGCTTGATTGATTCCCGTAATTTGATTTGGCATAGCGGTGTACCCCAAATGGTTGAGCGGTCCTGCAACATTCATGCCTAAATCAGAATTGACTTTAATTGATTTTGCATATGCTGCCTTAAGATCAGCCGAAACTGGATTGGATCTTCTTACGAACATCGAAGTAAGACTATCCAAGGTGGCATAGTAGATTGGTAATGCTGCGGCATTATCCAATTCATATGGTTCACGTAGCCTTGTATATGCCTTGTGAAATTTGTTGTTGAAGGTATTGATCGGTTCGTGTTCTTGTCTTTTTACTTCAACAAATTGTCTATACAGTTCAGCTGGTGTAGTTGGCAATCTGAATTTTGCCAAAAAGGCTTCTTTCAACCCCAACCAGGTTTGGATGGAATTTATTGGCAAGTTGACGTACTAGTAATATGCGTCATCTCCCAAAGAACATGGGAATAATCGGCAAGCCACATCTTCGTGCTGAATGTCTCAATTTTGGAGAGTATCTTCAAAATTTTTGATATGTTCATCTGCCGTCCGGTTCATATCGCCGACATGGAACTTGGAGCAAAAATGCTTTGGATTCTTGGGCATATCATGATAATTGGCGAATGTGGTAAGAGGCGATGCATTCTGCGGACGCCAAGCATTTGGATGAGCCATTGGAATAACTTGAATTGGTGGAATTGGTTGATGAACAGTGCGTGGGATTGGGATCTGTGGTGGGGGTGTCTGGAATAACCTGACAAGATCCTCCACACTTTGTACTTCACTTACTGCTTCTTCTTGTAACGCTTCTTTATGCTTCTTCAGCTTATTTTTACGAAAAGATAACTTCGCAAATTCTTTGGAAGAACTTGGAGTGGACCTGGTAACTCGCTGAAATCTGTCTGGCGAGAAGGAACCAATTCGATCCAGCTTGCCTTCAATTTTGCTTACTTAGAAAGTAAAACCACTATTGTTGGTAAAGGGGGGCCCTCCTTCTAGCGCCAATTCTATGTTGATGCGTGGGAGGAGGCGAGCCTACAACAACACTTAGTTCAAACTCTCCTTGCAAAAATATTTCCTTCGTTCTGCCCTCCTGCTAGCGCCAATTCTATGTTGATGCATGTTTTGTGACACACACAAACATACTAGAATAAAGTGTCTAGAGACGCTCTATCCTCTCTTGATAAAAATCACCTTTCGTGCTAAGATTGCGAGATAGGTCACAAGGTAATTCCAATGTTTCAAAGATGGGGTGTGGATAGGCTCTGTGGTAGTTGTGGTTTGCTGGTAACCCAAGGGGGCATTTTACTTCGGTAATTCACTTTGTAAGTAAGGGATTGAATTCAGTGTTATATTTTTTGGGATTTTTTGATTTTGGATAATAAATGAAAAAAGGGAGAGGGATGAGAAATCCTTTATTACCTAAGGAACTAGGAGACTGTGAAGATCAAATGCAACTTAAAGGAAACCATGCTTTGTTTCGTCTCGAAAAACGACAACTACACGAAAGCAGGTGCAATCTTCTGGGATTTGTGCTGGAGATATTTTACTATAAATAACACCATCAATTTGAACAATATTATTTAAAGTAAACATTTAAAGCATTCACATTAAGAGCTCAGTCTAACTTTACACATCAAATGAAAAGCATCCATTTGAAAAAAGTATGAGCTAAGTTACTTCGGTCCTCACTATCAATCTTTCGCTCCACTAACAAATAAACTTTAATCTATAACAATCCTACGAGAAAGAGGAAATATGCAACCATGCACCCATTTGACAATAAAGATTTCAAAGCACCTCAATGCAATTATGAATTTTATTATCACAATAGTTTTCGCAACAATTTCATACAACTCTTCTCTTACTTCTAAAAAAACTAATTCTAACTCAAAAAATCTAATCTCTAATCCTTTGATAACAATTCTTCTGATTCTTTCCGATCGTTTCAAATGAAAATGAAAGGGTACTTATAGAATTCCCCGATACAATGAATGGCCAAGATTGAAACAAAATCAAGGGCCCAGATTCAAACAAGAAAACCCTAATTAGGGTTGCCAAAACATCGACCAGTTAACTGACAGATGAGTCACCCACTGGCGGTTGTATCCCTATCCACTCATGCAATGCTTCGTTCAACGAACCTGGACACAATGGCGCCAATCTCCTCAATGGTAATGTCTGGCAAGGTGCTGACATTGTATTCTAGCAGGTCCAAACTGTTCGCACAATCGACAAAGACAACTGCCCATTCTGATTCGTGCTCCAAGAAGGTACTACGGATGGTCAAGAGGTCAAATGCCTTAGTTAGATTTTCACCCAAGATTGGCATGATGGAGAAAATCTTTTGCACTTCCCTTTGCATATTATCCAGCCACAAGTCATTTTCTCGGACAATATCCTTGTTCAATATATCTGCAGCCATATGAAAGATGCCATTTTGAATGCTCTTTACTTGCTCATCGACCTTGATACTTTCTGCCTTAACCTTTTCAAGCACTTCCCTACGGGAGACCAATGCGCAATACCAGTTGCTGAAGTCGTAAGCCGCCCCAGCTGCAATAATCCTCTCGTCAACCAGCCTTTGCTTAGGAATTTTCCTTATATCACGGAGGCAAGGAATGATTCTGTCTTGCAGGTCCTGCAGTCTGTCCCATGCTTCAGTCAAATTTGCAATCCTTGTGAGCAGGGAAGAAGTTTGCCCATGAGCATGCACTAACTTCTCCACAAATGCCATTATTTCTCCCTCTTTTCCTGCCATCCATTCCTTTGTTTCCCTGGCAGTAGTTAGTTCTTTCTCAAGACTTTCTGCCAGTTCTTGTGATGCATTTGGGAGCAGAGGGTTTGATTGGTTGCCTTGTCAAATGCCGGATGTACTCCTTCAGGCGCTCAACCTCCATCTTAAATTCCCTTTTTTTCTTAGTCTCCCTTTCTAATCTGGACTTAATGGTGGAGACGGAATTGTCCAGATCTTCTACTTCTTGCCCTTTGGTAGATGGACCAATATCAATTACAATAATGGCATACTCGACAGGAGTAATCTCATCCCGCAACTTCTCGACTGTCGGAACTGCAATTTGCACTGTGCGGTTACTAGTCTCATCTCTTTGAATAGTAGAGAATTTCTTGGCAGGCTTTTTCGTATTTACTTGTTCCAACCTTGCCAAGAAATCGGCAATATCATCTGCTTCTGGTGCTGCAACTGGTACCTTAACCTTAATTCTTTCCTTAAGCCAGTCTGGTATTGTAGGCTGCTCGACTCCATCGTCCTTGCAGTTCGGAATATCCTGAATCTCTTGGACTTCTTGTACCGGTGGGTCCTCATGAATCCCCCTTAGGGCTGAAATCATCCCTTCTTGGAAGTCGCCCTCCCTGTCATTCAAGTCCTCATCTGACTCACAAATCTCTGTGCCAGTTGGAGAATGATGAAAGTCATCTTCAAGCTGCATAGGCTCCATGTCTCTTTCAAGTACCGGCGAAGGAATTCTGATATGTCCCCAAGATTCCTCGTCCATGATCAATAATTGCTTGATATTCCCAGATGCAGCTGAGTGAAGGGTCTTAGGCTTCTTCAGGATTGGCTTCTCGTTTATTGCCACTTCTTTACCCTTTCTTTTCTTCCGATTGGTAGGCTCAGTTAGTTCATCTCCTTGAGAAGCGCCAGCGTTGGAAGAACAAGATTCAGCTTCGCCCATTAAATCGTAGGTAAATGGCATACCCTGTTGCTTTAACGTCTGTTTCCGTTGGTCTACCCACCATTGCGAGTACTTGACTACTGGTCTCATAAGAATTGTCAAATTGCCTAACTCAGGCTCTGACCATTTGACAGGAGGAAGCAGCAATCCTTCATCATAGCCTAGCTGTATGTACATTTCATCGTCATCTAGCTGGTTAGGCACACGGAAGAGTTCCGTCGTCCTGATCATGCCCAAAGGTAACCTTGACCAAAGTCTTCTCCTTACCTCATAATCGTCATCAGCATTTGCCCAAAAGTCTTCAAGGTCAACCCTGTGCCTGTACTTCCTTCCGTTCACAGTTCCCATATGATTGAGTGGATCGAAGTCCCCTCTAGACTTGTACGAAGTGAATGGATGCAAATGTATCTCTATCATGGCACTTTCTGCTGCCTGCAATGATGGACAAGATTCAACCATGTTTCCGATGAACAGAGGAAACGTGACAGTTGCTTTCTGCTTTGGCCTCTGGATACTTTGGAATGTTTCCAGCTGCCTAAGTACTTCCAGTAAAATCATCTTGTTAGTAGGATAAATCGGCAACTTGTAAGGAGAGTCTATAAATCCCTGTATTCTGATATAAGTAAATCTAGGAAACTAGATAAACCAGGATCCGTATTTACTGATTAAACTCTTCGCTTCGTGGGTGAGCCTTTGATGGGTTTCGCCTTGAAGTATCCGGGTAATGTACATAAGAAAAGCGTTATGTGCCCGACGCCAATGTGACTTCTCGCTTAACTACAATTGAGGGTAGTAGTTATATACTTTGAGCTCCCTTTCGCCGTTGCTGACTACACCTTTGCAGATTAGACCGGCATATCTGTAAGTCCGAGCAAGTGAGTATATTACGTAGGAACCCATATGAAAAGATTTGGTCTTCTCCAAGTTGACCAATTGTTCGTGAATACTATCACTGATCATCCTTGACCAGTTGATCATTTTTGTCCCGGAAGATACTTCGTCAATGAAGTAGTACATCCAGCTTTCAAAAGGCGCTCCTTGAGGACTGCCTACCAGTCTGTTCAGCAACAAGACTATGTCTCCGTATTCTTCCTTGAAAAATGGCCTGAGCAATTTCTTGGGCAATCTCTTGGTTGAGGATCTAGGTTTTTCAAGCCAGTTCTTGTTCATGTTGGCCATGCAAAGAGTTTGTTTATCTTCGTACAATTTATGTGCATCTTCTTTCGACCGGTAGTATGTTTTGTGGTAAGCCGGAATGCCAAAAGTCTCCTGTATAGCCAGTTCGCCCAAATATGCCAGTACTCTGCCATCTGGGGCCTCAATCTGTCTTTCTTCAGCATTATAATGCAAGGCACATTCTACAATTAATTCTGGACATTCAACTGCCGGCGGAAACCCTGCAGCTTGAACTATGCCGTTTCGCATCATTTTTTGCGCAATTGGAGTTGGCATGCGTGCGTCACTTCCGTACATTCTCTTCCGGAATTCTTCTAAGTCAATGTGGCCAAGATCACTGTCAGCAACATTCTTCCATTTGGAGACAATTTTAGATTCTGTCTGCGAACCTTTGCTAGCGAACTTCATTTTTGTCGATGATTCTCCATTATCCAGCATAAATCTGCAAAAAGAAATATTTTAATTTAGAAATTATTTATGCATAAATATATTCCAGCAAACTCGATAGTTTAATTCGTGAAAATAACCATTGCTGGAAATGAAAGAATTAAATTGTTTGCAAAGAGAAAACTTTGTCGGAATAGAGGAAGTAAAGTTTGCCTGGCAATGAAATTGTGTTGCTGCTGAAGTAAAATTCGCACTTTCAGCCTTTTACTTCGCAAGAAAAATATAAAACTTCACAAACTTCTCTGCCTTAGCAAATTTTCTCAACTTCATTTTCGAAAGATTGAATTAAAATGAATTGCAAAGCCAATTTAAGGTTGAAAGAATCGACCCAATTAGCAAAAAATAATTGTTTCCAATTAATTCAGTTTGAACTCGGCTGACACTTGTCTTTTGAATAGCAATTTCCATCTTCAGCATAAGTCGGTAAAGAAAGTTTCTAATTTTGTCGCCAGTTGAGTGAAGTTCTTTTCCTTCTTTCTTTTCTCAGCAATTTGCCTAGAGAAATTCGAATTTTCTCATTAAATTGGTTTTGGAAAATAAAATATTAAAATAATATTATATGTGTTGTTTCCAACCCGTTCGTTAAAATAATTAAATAATAATATTTAATTATTTTGTTTTTATCCAAAGGCAATTTCAAATTTTAAATTTCTTTGTGCCTCTGCCTAAGGCAAATTTTAAACTTGTCATGATAGTTTTTACTTAGGCGAATTTCAACTTTGCCAGACATACCATTTGATTTTTTCAATTAATTTTTTAGATGTCTGGACTTAGGCAAATTTTTTAATTTTTTTGATTTTTCCAAGGCAACACTTTAATCCAAGTATTTTTCATGACATACATGGCCTAGGCGTACTTGCCTTGTGCAATTTTTCATTTTACCATGCTTGGGGCGGACTTGCACTAGCAATTGCCATTAAATTTTAGTAAATGGCGAATTTTACTTGTAATTTTACCACCTCCAATCATCTTGGAGCGAACTTCTTCACATTTTTACCCCTTTCCAACCTTCTTGGAGTGGACTTCACATGTTTCTTGCCATTTTGCATTTGGGCGGACTTTGCTAATGTCTTGCCATTTTGCATTTGGGCGGACTTTGCTAATGTCTTGCCATTTTTAGATTGTGCTGGGTGGACTTCAAGTGCTCTTTGCACCTTGCATATGGCGGACTTTACATGTCATTCGCCATCTTTCTACCTTGCTGGGCGGACTTTGTCAATGCTTTGCCATCTCCCAACTCTTTGGAGCGGACTTCCTCTTGTATTTGCACCTCCCAACACCTTGGAGCGGACTTCACATGTTTCTTGCATGTTTACCTTTGGGGCGGACTTGCTAGCCTCTTTGTCATTTAACCAAGGGCGGACTTGGCTCATACTTAGCCATTTTTCCTTGTATGTTGCTGGGCGGACTTCCTTGTAGCCTCGTAATTTTTTTCTTTGCATGTGCTGGGCAGACTTCCATCATTCCTTGCAGCTGCTTGGGTGGACTTCCTCATGGCTTTGCAATTTTTTCCTTGCCAATGGCGGACTTCACTTGCACTTTGCCATTTTCTTCCTTGCAACCTACATGGCGGACTTGGCTCATACTTAGCCATTTTTTCTTCTTCATGCTTGGGCGAATTTAGTACATGCATGTCCATGCCTTAGGCAAATTTCCAGATTTTTTTAAAATTTTCACCCATTTTTCCCTTGCAACCTTTTGAAGTTGATGTTGACAAAGCCATGACCTGCACAGTTTTCGAAAATAGAAACTTTTTAAAAATAGAAATTTTCCAAAAATAGAAACTTCCTAAAAATAATCCCTAAAAAATAGGGATTCCAGAATGGGCTAAAAATGCCAAAAAAAAGTCCCTAAAAAATAGGGGCCCAGGGTTGAAACCCTAAAATTTAGGAAGTGTCAGAATTGATTGAACTGACAGTCGATCTTCGTCCACAAGGCCCTCTAAGCACTTTGGCAACGTTCATGCATTGATTTTGGTTCACAATCATTTCTTGACCCAGATGACTTTCAAAAGTTCAAATTCTAAGTACCCCACCAAAAGACCAAAACGCAAAAGTAGAACCATCAGAGGGAAAACTACTAGGGTCCCCATTTGCAATGAGGCGATGTGTGAAAAGGTCACAACACCACCCAAGCACACAACTTCTTCTAAGTTGATAAGTTGATTGAAGAGTGTGATGGTTTCCATAAGTATTACGACTTAGTATTTCCCAAGGTTGAGGCAATAAAGAAACTCCCCATTGAGGTAATAGAGCGAGAAGGAGCTTGCAAAAGAGCCCCATTACTGGCTGCATGCTCTCAATTTTGAAAAAGAGATAGTAATGTAGGTTGAGCAGGGAGTGAAGGACATTGATGAGAAAATCAACGAGGTTCTAGAGGCATGTGCCCAATTTTTGCAGGAACTCACAAAGGTGCAGCTCGATAAATAAATATGTGAAGGCATGCTGAAGCAACAATGGAAATTGCTGATGACTAAGGAGCTGACTGATGATCTATCCACATATTTCTTGGATGTTTTTGCCCAGTTTTTGGTAAAATCTCAACAGACGATCAGTCAAAGGCCTTCTTGGGTGGAGTTACATCATCAGCTAATGGATGAGTACGATGCTTTGTGCTACAAAGTTCATACTACCCTTGGTCCGCCCAACAAAGATGTTATTGCAGCTTTGATTGTTTCTGTGAAGTTTGCAATGAAAGAAAAATCAAAAGGAAGGAGTGTAATAGAGGATGAATTTTTGTAAAAGAAAGCCCAATTGTAAACATTTTTGGGAAATTGTGCGCCAAATTTTGGGAAAAGATATTATATATTTTACATATCCCTAGGTTCATTTGTAAATGAATTTAGTTGGTGATGATGAGTATGTTGTAAATATTTAATGCATCTCTAAACTATTAAATACAAATGTAATCTTATCCATTGGTGTTGAGATAATCTCCACCATTGATTTTTGTAAGCCTTTTCTATAAAAAGCAATTTTCTCTCAAATGCAAAGGGATGTTGAACCAGAGTTGTTGTAATCTACATTTTGAAAGCAATACAAGCAAGGCATTGAAATTGTGGTGACTTGTTATTTCTCTATGTATGCATGGTTCCTTAATTCAATTTTAGTTAAAGTTCAGTTATGATAATGGTGAAGTGTGAAGATATTTGATAGATCTCTGGTTCATACCATTTGTAATTTTTTGATTGTAAGTTACTTTGTATGCTTAGTTAGAGCCTTATTTTGTTATAAGTTCAATTGTGAATGTTCATATATATTGCGTCAAAACTGGGTATATACATGAATGTTTGTAATTTTAAATTTTTGCAGTTTCCTTTGAAGATTGCACTGTTCTTGCAACTTTGTGAGTTTACCTTTGATTAAGCAGGAATTGGTTTTGTGAGGGATCCGTCTATCTACAGCTCTAACTACCGTTGTCATTGTCCTTAGGTTTTCATAGTTTAATCTCTTTCCCCCTTATCTTTTGCATTTTATTTTAAATTGGGTTAGTTTAGGAAGGGAAGCATCGCAAAATTGCCATATTAGATGATAAAATTCATTTTCAGATCTCATATCTAGAAATTCAGCTAGGGTTCTAGACCATTTTCAGATTTGACAAACGCTTGATATTTAAAATTCCAACTAAGTAGTTGTAAGGCCCTTTGTTAAAACAGCAAATCATTAAACCACTGAGTTGTTTTCTGCAAAGTCAAGACTTGACTATTGAAGCCTTGGGGTTATCTTTTTGAAGTTTTGAAGTTAGATTTCCTTTCAAAAGAGACAAAACACTTCCTGTTTTGTCTGTGTCGTGATGTGCAAAAACACTCGTCAACACACTCCAACAATGCCAAGCAGCAACTAATATGACTATAATTATTAACAACTTAGATCCAACCCTTTAGGACGCCCTTAAAATTTGTCAAATATCTGAAACTCAATATATAAACCCTCAAAAATGTGTGGGTGATGAAATGATGATTTTTGCTTGCCAAAAATGTTAGGAACTAGTGTTCACATAAGCATTTAGGTTAGCTATAAAGTAGTTGACAAACAACTTTATATTATTGTTAAAATATAATATTGTTAGTTTGGTTTGTTAGAATATTATAGGATAATATATTATTAGTTGTATGAGAGATTATAGTTATCTGAGTTGTTAGAACTTAGAACAACTCATTATTAGGGAGTGGTTCCTATATGTAGGAGATTAAAATCCTATATAAGTTTGTATTGTATTAAACGTCGTATGATATTGAAATAAAATAATATTATTATTGTGTATAATTTTTTCTCTGATCAAATTTTCAATATGGTATCAGAGCAGGTTTAATGGAATGGGTTGGTGAGATTGTTCTCTAACCCAGTTATGTGAAAATCCAACGAACTTGCATTGTTATAAGCTATAAGATAGTGAGCATTATAATTGATCTCGGTAGAGTATTTTGTTTGGTTTGTCAAGGCTCGTTAAATTTGTTACCACTAAGTGACAGGAGGAATCAAATAGTGGTCTTGGCAATTGTCTTTGCGCCTTTTGGAATATCTGGTTTGTTGGAGGATGTCATTCAAAATAAGGATCAAATCATTGCTCATCTTCAACAACCTTATTCGATTGATTGCCTTCCTGTTGGGGCGGAGATAGCCAAGAACGTTATCCTCTGTGGGGTGGCTTTTGTTGGATTGGTGGACGATGGGGCTGTGCGTGCGGCAAACTTGGGGGCCACCTTCTTTCTTGCCCAGAGAGATGTGGGTGTAAACAAAGCCCTTTCTACTGCTAGTGCTTTGAAGGATCTCAACACAGATGCATCAGTTGAGGCATTTCCTTGTTGCAATATTGAAGCTCATTTGAAAAAGTTCAGCATGGTTGTTGCCACAGATGGGATAGTCCCCTTCCTGATAAAGTTGAACCACTTTTGTAGGTCCTCTAACATTGCATTTGTGTCCACACATGCTAGAGGGATTTTTGCTTCCTAACTTTGTGACTTCGGTGACCACTTCCTTCTTCGTGATGACTTTGGTACTACCCCATTCAATATTGTCGTCGAGAGCATAACTCAATACTTCCCTACAACTGTCAATGTTACAGAAAGACCACAAACAGAAAGGATTGAGAACAGAAGCCCTTCCCTAATTCAGGCAGAGTTACAGAAAGACCATTGAACCACTTTTGTAGGTCCTCTAACATTGCATTTGTGTCCACACATGCTAGAGGGATTTTTGCTTCCTAACTTTGTGACTTCGGTGACCACTTCCTTCTTCGTGATGACTTTGGTACTACCCCATTCAATATTGTCGTCGAGAGCATAACTCAATACTTCCCTACAACTGTCAATGTTACAGAAAGACCACAAACAGAAAGGATTGAGAACAGAAGCCCTTCCCTAATTCAGGCAGAGTTACAGAAAGACCACAAACAGAAAGGATTGAGCAGAAGCCGTTCCCTAATTCAGGCTGCAAAATCTTTTCCCACAACATATGAAGAATCAACAACAAAAAAAGAATTTTCCAGGAATAATTTTCCAATTCTCCTTTAGGTTTGTTGGAAACAAATTTTGAGAAAAAGATACAACTACAGCTGCTTGACAAAATATCTATCTCATTTGAAAACCAAAAGCAATGCTCAGACTTTGTTCTTATTTTGACAAGAACAAATCATTAAAGGTCCAGAAAAACGCAGCTTGCAGATTCTCAGAGAAGTTCAGTGATTCTAATTGTGGTGGTTTTCAACTATGCAATTTTGACAGAAACTCTACTGAACAAGAGTTCAGAACAGAGAATAAGCTTCACTCAGACAGACTTGTATTCTTGCTTACTAAATTAGAAATCCCAATATTTAGCTGATCATCAACTTTCCAGACAATGAAACTCTGTTGCTCTCATACAATACTCACTAGCAATGAACAGCATTTTTCTTTTCACATCGACTAATCCTCCAGAATGTAAAGCGAAAATATTTCATTATTTCTGCTTAGGCAATTACTTCTTACTCCCCATCTTGGAACTCTGGCTTCAAGAATGTGAAATGGATTTGGAAAGAACTGAGGTCTTAACAGATGAGATCCCCAATTCCTTTGCATGACTATCAGCAATCTCCTTTATAAGAAAAATAAATGATTATGAAAGTCCTATATACCAGCAATGTCATTTTCAATTTAAGATTAGCCTTAGGGATCAGTACTCCCTTGAATTATTCTGATTGTTGCACATAGCCCTATGACACATTGTTTCAGCAAAGTCACACATGTTTCATCTATACATAGTTGATTTCGATTGTTATGCATACACAGTCCTAAGAATGTATGTGCATATTATTTTCAGTTGTGTAGTTGCACTTGAGGCATGAAGTTTGAACACATTGGAGTCAGCATAACAGATTCAGATGCCAGTTTATATTGTAGCACATATCAAATTTCAGCGGCCGATGTAAATTTGAAACTCAGATTCTTCTTGTAAATAAGGGGTGCTCCCTCTGTGGATTCCTACATTCCTTAACCATAGAAGGTTGTTGTCATCCCTAACCCTGCCTCTGGGTGGGTGTCCACTGTGCCTTACTATCAATAGGCCCTTCGATCTGTTAGTCAGTAAAGCCCTCTCCCCTGGTAGTTTGTTTATGTTCCCTGCACTGAGGTGAGATGGATGAGTATGGTCTGATCCCGTCAGTATGGCCTCTACTCTCCAAACTGGGGTGTGTTGGTGGTTAAGGGTGTACACTCCCAGCTAAGCAACAATTAAGATGGGAAGGGGTGGAGGTGGGTAGTGTCAAAAACAACTATATTATATATATATAGGGGCCATGTGAACCAAGTTTAGTAGTAATAAGAGAGAAAAAACAGGACAGTAAATAGGGCAACGATTGTAATTCTGATACAATGTTAGCTTCCTAATGTTAATATCTTTTAACTTTCTCAGCGCCAGCATTTTGCAGATAGTGTTTAAACTATTTAGGTATCAATTCCCAAGTTATCTCCTTTCCAACTTAAAATATTCTCAACCTGACATTACAAAAATATGAAAAGAGACAAGCAAATTGGATGTAGAACTTCATTCTGATAATATGTTGTCTCTTTACCATTCATATTTCATGGTGGATATCAAATGTTTCTACCATCCAGCATAATGGAGTTCTTGACACAACAAAACTTTCTCATATCATAGGGATGGCCCCAAGCAAGCGCTGCTCAAGTCAGAGGGAAATTTCATTGCCCCCATTAAATTGATTTTTATTGCAGAAGTCTGGAGAACTGTGACTGAAGACTCTTATCCATTCATTGGCAAATACTGGAAAAAGTGTCTATCATCGAGGGAGTATTCCTTGTTTCCACAGCACAATTCATTGTCAACAGTTTATCCTGTGAGGTAAAAATTATACCTTTACAGGATCCAGAAAGACATCCATACATTGAAGGAAAGCATTGCCTCTTCTTGTTAGTATCAAGACTAAACCACAGATCAAAGTATATATCTTGTGGTTTAACAGGAGAATGCTTGGTAGAATTCTGAGCTGTTGAAATCAAGGCTTTAAAGTATTTCGTTGGAGTTTGGTATTCACAGCTAGTGTTTTTTAGCATGTTTGAAAAATCTTGCCCAATTTCTCAACACCAAGCTTGATCATTAGCTGTGAACTTGGAAGAGTCTTGTTGCTTTTGAGCAAGATTTCAAGATCAATTAGGCTCATGTTCCTGATCATCAATTCCTCCTTGTCTCTAGCTAGTTCAAGACTTCATAAATAAATTCCATCGACATGTTTTGGCAGTAAGTAAATTATTGACATTATTTGTCCTTTTTCTCTTGATGCTCCTCCAGCTGAAAACATCTGGCAGTGCACGATTGAGAATTCATAGCAGGAAATGGTTCCATCATGTTGGGCATAACCTCCAAGCACTGGATCGCCATAATGTCAAATAGAAGATCTGAAGAAATGACCTGCATAAAACAAGGAATGAAGAGAATATATAAATGCAGTCAGATATAGGGCAGAAAATGTTAATTAATAAATTTGGAAGAGGCCACATTGATGAAGACCACTTTAAGAGCAGCCATGTATAAGGAAACCTGTCTGGTGACAAACTATGGCAGTGGTCAGTTGAACAGTATGAGGGTAGAGTAAATGAGTTTTGGGGAAGCAGATAGGTGAGGGGTGACAGGGTGTATTAATTAAGATGGCATATGGATTTGACACTCAACGAGGACATTTGGAAAGTGGTATAGTGATAAGAGGGATGGAAATAAGGGTGGAGGGGATGTGGATGGGGGCCAAAATCAATTAATCAAGTGGCTTAGTAGGAGGATTTGGAGAGGGCATTAAGGAGTATAATTGATAAAACAAGGGGGTTAATGAGGGGAATATGAACCTTAAGAAAGGTGGTCATTTAAGTGATAACCATTGATGAGGACGATGAAGTACAAGTCCTTGGGGAAATTGAAATACAATTGGATAGATATCATATTTTAATAAAAGAATAGGAGAATAAATACAAAGGTTCTTCATAATGGTTGTCACAGATGAGACAGAAACTGTCTTAAAGGCTCATCAGTTTGTGGGCAATCATCAAGGTTAATTGATCATCAGGGTTGCCCCAGCATATCAGATCGCCCATTTCTCTTGTAAGTTACATGCTTCCTACTTTAGCCCCAAATGATCTAGTTTGTTTGCTTCCTTGTTAACCAAAATGCTTGACATTTTGAGGGTTATTATTTTAAAACCTGAAGCTATGTTGAAAATTCAGCCATGGTAGCTTGTTCCTGAAAGTACAAAAAATGAGATGTCAAAAAATCATGAATTATGTTCAGGCAAAAGAATTTTGGGTAGAACGAGAAATGAGAACTTCATACAGAAACTTCAATTTAGGGTCAATGACTCAATTATTTGGTCAGAAAGAGATAGACATTGACCTCGTCTCCAAAAAAGTAGCATTTTTTTATATGTATGCCTAAAAAAAATGTAAGACTGTGCTCCTTTATTTATTTATTTTTTCAATTTGGAATTTTTGCTACAATAAAATATCAGATATTAGAGCCAATGAAGGACGACGAATAAAGCTTTTTCTTGTGCCACTGAATCATCTCTATAATAACTTTAGAATCTCATTAGATAATGAAGTAAAGAAGGGAATTCTTAGCCGACTGCAAGACCTTGCTTTATAGCAATTGCCTGTGCTGGATAATTTCACTTTCCCAGTACATCCAAGACAACAAATCATTATAGAACTTTGTTCGCCATGGAAAATACTATCTTAGCTTGGTTGACTAGGATTGCCTTGTGAGGTGCTGTCTCTGTTAAGTTTGACAGAAATCTGAGGTGCCTTTATCCAGTTCATCATTTCTTGCGGCAAGAGAGGAGACAGACTTAGCCCATTATTGGGGAGGATGGCAACTATTCATTTGACTGATTATTTGCAAACTAAATATTACGAAAGTGGTGGTTTATGGAACTAAAAGAGTTTTGAGTTTTCTGTAAATGCTTGTAATCATGAAACAGTTGCAAAGGGAAGCCAAGCTACAGTGCTAATAAATTTTGAAGCAGAGTGGACCCTATGGAGGATTTAATCAGTCAAGAAATTTCTAAACTCTGTTATTCAAGAGCTAGTATCGAGAATGCACAATGGAAATAGAGCAATGGCTTACCTATCCTTTTAAACAGTTGTGGAGCATGATTTTTGTAATGTGCGGAGTGAAGATTTTGCAATTTGATGCGGGCATTTGATTTGAATTTTTGTTCGATGACCACTGGATACTAGGTTTCAACATTCTATGCTGCAAAGCTGAGATTTAGAGCTAGCGATGGTAATATATATAAAGATTCAATGGTGTGTGATCGACAAAACTCAATATTTAATAACAGATGACAAGGAGAATTTTTAAATCCTAACAGTCTTGAAGTTTATCAATATATGCTTGGGCTGCTGATGCAATCAATACTCTGATGCCAGGTCAGTATAGAATTCAAATATGGCACCTCTGTGTCTGCTTTAATGTGCGGCTGAATGTTGAAGGTTGCAAGCATGCATATGTTGTTTAGGAAGCCTATGACTAGAATAAATAAATAGGATGATTGGCAATGGTTATGTAAAGGGGTAATCCCAGATACAAAGGATGATGAATATATAAATTCAAATGGGACAATGATAAGGCTTGAAAAAGGTTGGCAATTCTTGTGTTCCGGTTGACTGAAGTTTCAATATTCCCTCAAAGCTGGTTTATTCCTAAAAGTTTAGGCATCTAATGTCCCCCCTTTGAGGATATTCCTAGTTTTCGCTCCAAAACCACAATTCCAATTAAAATAAGAAATTTAATACATTTAAGAGTATAAATTTATCAATTGAAATGCCATTGATAAGATAAATCCTGGTTTAGGTCCTGCACACAATATTAGTCACTGGAAATTGACATTACATCATAAGCCATGATAACATCTATTTTTACTAACATTAGTAGGCATAATGATATCAATAAACATTATTCATATTGAAATTCAATTAAAGCCGTCCAAAGTAAATTCCTACAATAGTCCCATTAGGAATTTGTTTGAAATGTTTGCAGACCGCAATCTCAAAGTTGGTCGCCCTTGTATTGCGAGAGCATGGAAGGCGGGTTGCTCTTCCATCCCTCAGTTCACCTTGGAGGCTGGCCATCCTCCTTGATCAAGCCCGGAAGCACAAAAGGATTTCTGGTCCATTCCACCCCCCAGCCCAAGAGCATGGAAGGTTGATCATCCGTTCCATCTCTAGGTGGCGTACTTGATAAGAGCATGAAGGCTGGTCATACTTCATCTCTCGTGAACCCAAAAGGCTGGCCATCCTTCCTATTTGCAATCCATTTCTCCTAAATTCAAAATGTATTATCATATATATATATATATAGACACACACACACACAGTTATTCCTAATTATATTTAAAACTTACTTCCCAATAATACTCTTGCTAAAAATAATATATATTCCAATAGATCTCTTATTATTTCAAATCCTTATTTCCCTTTTATCCAATCTGCTTGATTGATGCCTTAGTGATTGATACTTCAATGATTGACTTTTGAACGATTCGAGGCTAGAATGGTTGATGTTTGAATGATGGATGTTTGTATGTTTGATTGATTGAATGAATTGATAATTTATGTTGATGATTTGCTGATTGATCATTGGCTTGATTTGATAATTGATGATTGATTTGATGGATTCATGAGTGATGATTGAATGAGTGCTGATTTGATGCATTGGTGAGTGATGATTGATAAGTGATCCTTGAATGCTTGGAATGATTTCTCCTTTATTGGTGAAAGAGTCACCACTTTTCTTAAGAATTGAGTCACCACCCTTTATTGCTACCTTTTTGAGAATAATAAATTATTTTTCCAAATTGATCTCTCTTGCATGTCCTCAAATGAAACCTTCTCCCCTTTATATCTTCCAATGTAAGGGAGAAGTCACACCTCTTTATCATGTCTTCCCTTTGCAAGAGTCACAACCTTTCACGATTAGCACCCTTTGGAAGAGTACAATCCTTCATAATTTCTGCCCTTTGAAATAGTCACTTCCTTATATTCTTCCCATTCCTTTCTTCTTCCATAAATCCCTCCTTGATTCATATGCTCCCTTCTTTTTTTTCCTCCTTTCTCAAATGAACTCTTCTCCCTTTTATATCTCATGTTTGAGGGAGTCACAACTTTTCATTTCATGCCTTTTGACCATTCATTAAACTTAATTAAATTTTAATTATATATATATGTATATATATTTTTATATTTTAATTTTATTATTTATTATTAAATTCTATTTCAAAAACGGGACATTACAAGGCAGTTCAAATAAGCAGCTATTTGTCTACCTACATCACAAAAAGATGCTCTTCAGGATGTTTTACAATTGACGGTGAGCAAATGGAGTTTATTTTCTCATTGATGACAAATGTTAGTAACTCATTATATTATTTAATGGCAACTAATTATGTATTTCACATGATTCTCTTTGCTCTTGAGCAGTTTATGGTATCTGAACATTAATTTTTTTTTGTATTGTTTTTTTAAATTGCAAAATGTTCTTGAGAAATTAGATGAATATGTGAAGTTTGTTTAAATTATGAAAAAATTCAGAACATGTATCTGAAAATCACTGTGTTATCATTATGAGTATTACCAAGATATAATCATTTTCTTAGCAAACATATAGCTTATAACCTTTTTCTTAGGAGAGGAAACTTATCACAGTATCAATATATACAAGTTGATCTGGCAAACTATAGAAGAGAGTATTTCAAAGGTGGCATGCTTTCTTTGCAGGCGATTCACAAGAGCTAAAACATTCAAGAATCTGCAAAAGAGAGGTCGCGGTGAAGATGTTGAGGAAGCTGACGGATATGATCATTGGGATGGTCCAATGGATGGTGGCATGCCTTTCTGATTGTTTTTTATTATGGTATGAATGCTCAAAATATTTGAATCAATATCATCCAAAAATTCATCTCTCAATGAGGCTTTCCTAACCTTAATCAGAAGGCTGTTGATTTTAACAAAAGCTACAATGATTATCATGGCAGATTTGAGGAATATCACAATCAGTTACATTCATCATAAGGTTTCACTCTTAGTTTCCATGCTTGACCAAGGTATAAATAAAAGTATTTTGTAAAAACTGTTTACAGACTAGGTAATAACTTAAAAATTTATTTAACATTTGCTTCTTTAATACCAAAACTAAATGAATCATCGATTGCAAAATTAGATAGCTTAGATGTTATGTCTTTCATGTTGAAAGAGATTATATGAATTATCTTGTTTATGAATAGATTCTGCAACGTAGAATTTAGAATGAAAAACTTGTACATTTAAGTCAATAAAATATCAATCTAGGAATTTTGGTGAGAAACTCGAATTTAAGATCGACAAATTTGAATGTCATTTCAATTAAATTAGCGTTTATTTGACTTTCAAAATTGTTTCTACTTGTTTGGAAGATTATATGTATGACTTTGGTTTTGGTTTAGGTTTTTGAAGGTTTTATATATTAGGTTGATAGTGGTGTACAATGGTAAGGTAAAAAGGAGAATGTCCATCTTACACATATACATCATAGAATAAGAAGTTAAAATCAATAAGAAGTTCAAACCAAATGTTTGTAATTATAAGATGTGTAAAAAAAAAAACTTTTATTGAGGATTCAGTTGGAAATTACATTACACCTTTCTATGAATAATAAGTTAGAACCAAATGCTTGCAAGTGCGTGCCATGCCCCCAAAAATGACTTTCATTAAAGATCTAGTTGTTGATGGAAATTATAATCATTCTTATGAATACACCTTTTTGGGTTGGTCCTAACCATCACACTTGCAGTCAAATAATAACAATGTATTATGATGTTATTTGTCTAAAATAAACATGCACAATTTTTTAAAAACCATGGAAAACATATGGTCTATTGAGAACAACCCAATATATAATGTAGTGTGTGTTAATTTGTTTGAATTGATTTAAAGTCAACTTATGTTTTATGTGATATACAAGCTAAGCACACATTTTTTATGGCTTTCCATTACATCCAAATTTTGATAGTAGCATATGCATTTGGTGCATATGCTCTAGGTAATGAAGTTAGAACTCAACTAAATAATTGTAAATTAACTCTCGACAAAAGAAACCAACTTGAGGTGTTCAATGAGGAAAAAACTTTGTAAAGATATGTACATGGAGATGGAGTAAGCCATATAAGATGCATAAGTGTTTGGAGATAAGTTTTGTTGTGCAAACATGTGAGAACTAAACTAGCTATTAATAACACTACTTTAATTCAACATTCTCAAATAGAATGAAAATGTCAAAGATGCATAGAATAAAGTTTTCTCAAATAGAATAAAAATGTCAAAAGATAGAATAAAGTTTTCTTGTAATCCCTCTTTAACCTAAAGATAATTAGATAAATATTACCCCTAAATTCATACATAGATTATAGGCAAGGTATCAAGGGCTAGGGATACAATATCCTATAATATTCTTCTAATATTATGTTTTTAAGTACACAACATGACCTCATTAGAAAGATTCTCTCTTAAATATAGTAATAAAGACTTAATCACACATAAGTTTAAACTAGTACTACGATGGCTAGCCTTGTCAAAAATCTTGCCATAGTTAAAATCTTGAGCTATGTTACATACACAAATGAGATGCATGTCGGGAATCAAACCATTGAATAGAAATAAAAAATAACTTTGGATGACTTGTCAAATGCAACTTAATGATAAACATAAATAAGAATAGGGTTTCTCAACTCTCTCTACTTTGACCTCTACATCACATTTTCTTTGAAATATGCTTAAAAATTGGATGCCTTCTTAGTAACTCTTTTGTTTTCAATGTTACATCCAACTTAGGCAACCCTATCCACTTGACCTCAATGATTGTGATCACCAATTTTCTTGGAAGCTTCTATTCTTGATATCTTTAGGTTCCAAGACCAATCATGCTTAATCATATGTGACCAATAGTTCAACTTGAACATTGCATCAACTCGTAATCTTTAAGAAAAATAAAATGATAATCATTACATAATGTTATTTTTTTGGAATATATAGATCATGAGACACTTTACCAACCTTTACCTCTAACTAGGAACCATAAAATCGAGGTCATAACTTATTCCACCTTGTCTTGCTTAATGCTAACTATTTATTTAATACAACTTGAGAAATCACCAAATCCCTTCACTATGAATCTTGGTCACAAGTCAGTTTTCTTATTTTAATTTGTTGCGGGTCTTATATAGATTGGATTTTAATTTCTTTAGCATGTTTTGTATACCTTTTATCGTGTTGTATAAGCATGAATTTGCACCTCTAACGCAAATTCCCTTTTATCCCCTTACACTTTAGAAAACCTAAGGCAAAGGCTTAATTCCACTGAAGCTCGCTGCTCACATCACACTTGACGATCTGTTTGTGTGTCAATGGAAGCATTTCTGTCAGGGACGCTTGTGCGGCGCATTTACGTCCTTGGCAGATTCTTGCAGTTGGAGTCTGTAGAGACATTACACTTTCGATTGGATTTTGAAGTGTAACGCTCCTTTTCGGCTGGCCGACTCGAATATGGTCGTTTTTCATCATTTCCTTCATATTCTTGACCATTCCATCTATTCTCAAGTTTGGATAAAGTTTTGAGAGATCTTGAGTTCATTTTCTCCACTATTTCAAGCATTCACAAGCTTTGTAGCAACACTTTTCACTCCATTGCAGCAATCCACTACTCCATCACTTCGATAGTGCGAGTACATGACAAACACCATTACAACAGAGGCTTGAGTTTCTCTTATTTTCTCCTCCACAATCCTTGAGCGCTTTGGACGGAGGTGGTAAGCTCCTCTAATCTCCTCTATTGTCTTTGGTTGAGTAAGCATGTACTGTTTTGTAGTGTCTTTTGTTTACATAGCTTGTATTCCCTTCTTTATCTTTATTCCTATCGTTGCAAACTTGGCTATCCATGGAGGTGGAAACACCAAAATGGGGGTCTGACTGAGGCATACCCCTAAATAGCCCCAACATTCCCCCTTCTTTTGTTGTGTGCAGGTGGAGAGAGCTTGGAGCAAGCTGGCGAGAAGATTGTTGTGCGAAATCGTCTTCGTCACCCTTGTGGTAATCTATTTCCTTTATCATGTTCATCTATGCATTTCACACTTCTTGATTTTATTCCGTCATTCAAGAAACTCTTAAACTAGATTGCCAGTCCTTATTTTAGAGTACAACCTTGTCTCTCTGGTTTTCTGGCCGTATGAACGCCAACACACCTGTGAGACACCAGCACGTCGCGCTGTCGTCCCAAAACTATGCTTCTATCCTCTAGCAGAGAGTTACCTGAGATGCAGAGTTGACCTTCAAAAGTGACTCGTCTAGTCTCCCTTCAACTCTTGGGATTGCAGAGTGGTTGAAGGACGCATAATGCTCATCATTCTCATCCCTTCTATCCTAACCATCCTTTAAACTGAGGTAAGTTAGGGCAACCTTTCTGCTCTTGGCCTTTCGTGACTTGGGGCCTTGCAGTGGTTGGTCCCCCTCTCTTACATTTTTGGTGAACTTGACGTGAACTATTTTGGTTCCATTTTGCGATACTAAAGGCTCCTTTCCTCGTATCCTAGGAGTGTTGTAGGTGTGAGTGTTGTGAGGCTCTTGCCTCACAACCCAACCTGCGACCCCTAGTAGGCGCAGTTGGAAGGTTCCAAAGTATTGTGTAACGAAACCTTAGTTGGGTCACTGCCTTATCTCATAAACCTTAGGAGGCTCTATAGAAGTACTGTTGGTGCACACGATGGCCTCTTTCTTAAATCATCCTATTCCCTCTACACAGACTGAGTAGTGGTACGAGCATAACCTTCACTTCACAGGACCTGCCGATGGGCTTCAATAAAGATCCATCTCCTCTTTATATTCCTGCAAGGATAAATGAGAATATTGTAGCAGGTGTTCTTGTTGATCTGACATCCCAAGTGAATATCATAACTGAGGAGATCATGCTGATTAACTTCCTGCATAAGGATGGGTATGGTGTACCTGAGAGTACCGTTTGCACACATGCTAGACTTTTCTTACCTCCCATAGGGAGTATTGTCCTATTGGTACTTGTTGGACCTAAATCTATGAGCCTTAACTTTGACATCATCCCGGGGTCTGAACTCTTTAGAGTGAAGCTAGGTATCCCCTGACTAGTAGCTATGAACACAGTTCTCTCGGTTATACACAAGTGTCTGAAATTCGTTCATGGAGTTTCGGTACACGTTGTCCATGACACCGGTTATAGACCATCGGTTATACGTGGCAGCTATACCTTGGATTACTTTTGGCTCGCATCCCTTGGCCCTCTTCCGCCTAGGAAGAATCTCCTACACTGCATGTATCAAAACTATAAGAAGGGGTGTGCTAGGCCGAAATTAAGATATCCTTCTTTGCCTTATGATGTTTCGCATAGAGCTTGCCTAAAGGCTGACAGCGATGCCGCTAAGGCACATAGAAGAGAAGAAGAGAAGCGGTCTTGAGACCCTCCTTCCTCTTTCGCTGTCCAACCCGATGCTTCCTCTCGCCCTGTCGTGGTACCATATGCTTCTGTCTCACGCTTGTGAGAGAATCCCATGGTGCCCGCTTGGCGAAAGACCAAGTGTCCTACATTTGAGCTTCCTGTCTTACCCACAAAGCCTAGGCCTGTTCGGTATGGAAGACAGAAAGCCCCCCGTGGAGAGTCCTCTTTGTCTCGGCTTCTGCGGCCTCCTACCGTCCTTGTTCCTAAAATAGTGAACATGAAGAGGCCCACCACTGAGGTGTTAAAGTCAACTCCTCCTGCCATTTCTGGACCTGCCCCATCTTCTCTCATTCAAGAGTCTATCCTTCTGTTGGGAGCAGCTATGGAAGACACTCCCATGGCTGAGCATAATTTGTTCGTCCTTTCGTAGATCTTAGCTTTTGGTTCAAAGAGCCGTAAAAACCGCCTTGTGCACAAGCGTAAGCGCCAACGAAAGGGCCTCCTAGCCGAGAAAGCCCCCTTATAGAAGGAGGAGGAGATGACCACACCTCATGCTGTATCCTCCTCTTTCCCTTCTTCCATCTTTGAATCTCTTCTGACTCCCGCTGTGAGCATACATGCGCCTTGAAAGGTGCAAGTGTTCATCGCTCCTTCGACAGAGCCACCCTTGTTGAATTTCCTCCCGGATGTCTTGCCTTTCCCAAAGCCCATGGATATGGTGAACACTTCGGTTGTATCCACTATGGTTCTTTCCTCTTCTCCCTCGACCCTCCTTATTTCGTTCATGGGGAGTTCACCTCCTCCGATGAAGAAGGTAGAGTGTGGCCCTTGCAACAATGGAGGGTGTAAGAAGAGCCCACCTTCTCCGAAAGGTGGCCCCAAGTTGACTTGTTCTGTCCTAGTAACGAAACCAATCTCCGCCTCCCCCGAGTTCATCACCGCCCCTGAGTCTTTTAGCGAGCCTAGTGGTGAACCTTGGGTGCAAACTCCTCCATTCGCCGAGGTGAAGCATGGCACTCCCATTAAGTGTATGTTTAACTTGGTGGATGAAGTTTTGACCTTGTCAGCGATCTTTGCGAGGTCGTTGACCTTGGACCCACAAGAGCTGAGCGAGGAGGACTTTACAGGTGTCTCTGCCTTGGCCCTTGTTGCGGGAGGATCAAAAGCTCCCCCCTTAACATTACACCATTGCAGGCTTGTCATCCTTCTCCCTACGATGATCTAGAGTGGGAAGCTGATGACCTCTTGGTTGACCAGTGTAAGGGGCAGACCCTTTTCTTGATCTTTAGATTAGATGCGTGTATGCGTTGTGATGTGTTCCCTCGTCATCGTGCTATGTGTGCCTGGATGACCCTTGTCACCCCTGTTGGTTCTCAGATACAAGTGTGGTGTTTATGTTGTAAACCTTCTTCTATATGTATCTTTGTTCTTTCATGTTTGTGATTGACTTTCGGTAAATTAGGGACGATGCAAAGCGTCGGGAGCATTTAGGTCTCCTTCCATGTTGACCCAATTTTAATTTTTACTTTATCTTTCGTGCATTCTTCCCGATCGAGTTGGGGATTGATGATCTTTTGCCTCTTGTTGCGGTTACCTAATATATATATGAATAAAGGCAGATTTGACCCTGCAAAACCAGATCCCCCTGTGCCCTTTGTGTGTGATCTCTTTTCTTTTACTTTTCTCTTTATATTTCTCTTGTCTTTGCTTGAATTGTCCCTTTCATGTGTGACAACGCCTCTTCTACATTACTCGGTCTTTAGAAAACGCATTCGTTGCCAAACGAATCTTTTCTCGAAGACTCGTTACACACTTTTTTGTTAGAATCACATTCTCAACTTGAAACCTTAGTGGAACATGTTTCCTTCATCATGGGTTCGTAAAGAAAGGACTTGAAAATCCTCCTCCGAAGCGGGAACGGTCTTAGTCTTCCCCTCGCATGAGAACACCTCCTTTCGAATTCCTTGATGAAGTAAACATTTTTCAAAAGGATTCCTTGGTGATGAATCGATTCGAGAAGGAAGATGGTAGCTTTTGAACAGTGTGTCCCTTGAGTAGACCCCTCCTTTTCACGTCGGGTTCCCAAGGGAACCCTTCAAAAACTCTAAACAAATTCTATGATGTCTAGCCCTAGGGCAGCCCGACTAGACCTGTTTCACATTCTTGTGTCTAGTCCGAGGGCAAGCCGACTAGGCCTACTTCACATCTTTACGTCTAGCTTGGGGGCAACCCGACTAGACTTCACTTTTCAAGCAACGCGTCCCTTGAGTGGACCCTCCTTCCTTTTGAAGGGTTCCCGAGGGACCCCTTTGAAATTCTTACAACTTAGCGATGGTCTGTATGACTATCCGTTCACTGGCCTGTGCGGCCGCTTCTTGATGTGTGCTATCTGTGGGTAAACATGTCACCATCTCTGACTCTGCAAAGTCCCCTTTACTCGGTTTCCTCCATGTGAGAGTTCTTGGGGGATACCTTCCTTGCAGGTTTGCAGGTTTGTAAGGTGCTTTTCTCGGTTTCCTCCATGTGAGAGTTCTTGGGGGATATCTTCCTTGTAGGTTGGTGGGTCTGTAAGGTGCTTTTCCTAGTTTCCTCCATGTGAGAGTTCTTGGGGGATACCTTCCTTGCAAGTCTGTGGGTCTATAAGGTGATTTTTCTAGTTTCCTTTATGTGAGAGTTCTTGAAGGATACCCCCCTTGTAGAACCCTGAGCCTGTGAGGCACTTTCGTACTTCATCTTTGTAGTTCTGTGGAATTATGAAGTCCTCTCCTGCACTTCTGAGTTCACTAGATCGTGCTCTGCCTCTTCGTCAGTTCATGTATACATCTCTTACTTTGTTACTTCCTTACTACTCTACTTTACCGAAGCACTCATCAGTATTCGTGCTCGCTAAAGTGGGGGAAAAATGTATAAGCGTGAATTTGCACCCGTAAAAAAAATTCCCTTTTACCCCTTTACACTTTAGAAAACCTAAGATGGAGGCTTAATTCCACTTAAGCCCGTTGCTCACATCACACTTGGTGATCTGTTTGTGTGTCGGTGGAAGCATTTCTGTCGGGGACACTCGTGCGATGCACAAACGTCCCTGGCAGATTCTTGCAGCTGGAGTTTGCAAAGACGTCACACTTTCGATTGGAATTCGAAGTGTAACACTCCTCTTCGGTTGGCCGACCCGAATATGGCCGTTTTTTATCATTTCCTTAATATTCTTGACCATTCCATCCATTCTCAAGTTTGGACGAAGTTTTGAGAGATCTTTAGTTTATTTTCTCCACTCTTTCAAGCATTCACAAGATTTGTAGCAACACTTTTCACCCTATTAGCAATCCACTACTCCATCACTCCGATAGTGCGAGCATAGGACAAACACCATTGCAACAGAGGCTTGAGTTCCTCTCATTTTCTCCTCCAAAATCCTTGAGCGCTTTGGACGAAGGTGGTAAGCTCCTCTAATCTCCTTTATTGTCTTTGGTTGAGTAAGCATGTACTGTTTTGTAGTGTCTTTTGTTTATGTACCTTGTATTCCCTTCTTTATCTTTATTCCTATCGTTGCAAATTTGGTTGTCTGTGGAAGTGGAAACACCAAAATGGGGGTCTGACTGAGGCAGGCCACTAAACAACCCCAACATTCTTCCTTCTTTTGCTGTGTGTAGGTGGAGAGAGCTTGGAGCAAGCTAGCGAGAAGATTGCTGCCTGAAATCGTCTTCATCACCCTTGCAGTAATCTATTTCCTTTATCATGTTCATCTATGCATTTCACACTTCTTGATCTTATTTTGTCATTCTAGAAACTCTTACACTAGATTGCCAATCCTTATTTTAGAGTACAACCTCATCTCTCTGGTTTTCTGGGCATATGGACACTAGCGCACCTTTGAGATGCTAGTGTGCCACATTGTCATCCCAGAACTGCGCTTTTGACCTCTAGCAGAGAGCTACCTAAGACGCAGAGTTGACCCTAAAAAGTTACTCGTCTAGTCTCCCTTCAACTCTTGGGGTTGTAGAGTGGTTGAAGGACGCATAATCCTCATCATTCTCATCCCTTCTATCCTAACCATCATTTAAACTAAGGTAAGTTAGGGCAGCCTTTTCGCTCTTGGCCTTTCGTGACCTGGGGCCTTGCAGTGGTCGGTCCCCCTCTCTTACATTTTTGGTGAACTCGACGTGAACCATTTTGGTTGCATTTTGTGATACTAAAAACTCCTTTCCTCGCATCCTAGGAGTGTTGTAGGTGTGAGTGTTGTGAGGCGTAGTTGGAAGGTTCCAAAGTATTGCATAACGAAACCTTAATTGAGTCACTGCCTTATCTCATAAACCTTAGGAGGCTCTATAGAAGTATTTTTGGTGCGCATGATGATCTCTTTCTTAAATTAACCTATTCCCTCTGCGCAGATTGGGAGTAGTGGTACAAGCATAACCTTCACTTCACAGGACCTGTCGATGGGCTTCAATAGAGATCCATCTCCTCTTTATATTCCTACAAGGATAAATGGGAACACTGTAGCAGGTGTTCTTTTTGATCCGACATCCCAAGTAAATATCATAATTGAGGAGATCATGCTAATTAACTTCCTACATAAGGATGGGTATGATGCACTTGAGAGTACCGTCCGCACATAGGACAAACCTTTTTGTACCTCTTATAGGGAGTATTTTCCTATAGGTCCTCATTGGACCTAAATCCGTGAACCTTAAGTTTGACATCATCCTGGGGTCTAAACTCTTTAGAGTGAAGCTAGGTATCCCTTGGCTAGTAGCTATGAATGCAATTCCCTCGGTTATTCACAAGTGTCTAAAATTCGTTCATGGAGGTTTGGTACATGTTGTCCATGACACCAGTTATAGACCATCGGGCGCACATGGCATCTATACCTTGGATTACTTTTGGCCCACATCCCTTGGTCCTCTTGCGCCTAGGAAGGATCTCCTACACCGCACATATCAAAACTATAAGAAGGGGTGTGCTAGGCCGAAAGTAAGATAACCTCCTTCGCCTTATGCTATTTTGCATAGAGCTTGCCTAAAGGCTGACAATGATGTCACTAAGGCACATAGAAGAGAAGAAGAGAAGTGGTCTTGAGACCCTCCTTCTTCCTCTTCCGTTGTCTAGCCCAATGCTTCCTCTCGCCCTGTCGCGGTACCATCTGCTTCTGTCTTGCACTTGCAAGAGAATCCCATGGTGCCCGCTTAGCGAAAGGCCAAGTGTCCTACATTTGAGCTTCCTGTCTTACCCACAGAGCTTAGGCCCGTTCAGTATGGAAGACAAAAAGCCCCTCGTGGAGAGTCCTCTTTGTCTCGGCCTCCGCAGCCTCCTACCCTCCTTGTTCCTAGAAAAATGAATGGGAAGAGGCCCGCCTTCGAGGTGTTAGAGTCAACTCCTCTTGCCATTTTTGGACTTGCCCCATATTCTCCCATTCAGGAGTCTATCCTTCCGTTGGGAGCAGTTGTGGAAGACACTCCCATGGTTGAGTAGAATCCGTCCATCCCTTCACAGATCCCGACTTCTAATTCAAAGAGTCGTAGAAACCACCTTTGCGTGTGAGCGTAAGTGCCAGCGAGAGGCCGTCCTAGCCGAGCAAGCCCCCTTACAGAAGAAGGGGGAGGAGATGACCGCACATCCTACTGTGTCCTCTTTCCCTTCTTCTGTCTCTGAATCTCTTCTGGCTCCCGTTGTGAGCACACATGCACCTGGAAAGGTGCAAGTGTTCACTCAAGGAACTTCTTGTACACAATCATCTTTAGATCCCACTCCTACTTTGTCGATAATTTCTGAGTCCCAATCTCTTCATGATTTTCTTGGGTTTGATAACTTTGTGGCCTATGTTCTTGTTGACTGACTCCAAAAATTAGACAAAGACTTGACAGGTCTCCAACTATTCTTGAGTATGAAACATTTGGTTGGAGAGGCTATCCCTCTTATTCACATTCTTAGAAAGTTATTACTTAATAGTTCACAAGGCGTGAAAGTTCTATGTAGCCTAGATCACATAATGGATTCAAACATTATGATGACAAATATTTGTGCACAAATTATTAAAAATATGTCCCTTCAAAACCAAATAGGGACACAAGTGTCAATACCCATGATGACATCTTCTATTCCAACAATCACTTCTTTGGTTACAATCACTGCTGGAAAATCTAGTAAAGTATTAACACTAGTTTGGGATTTACATGTGGGAATACTTTAAACCAATATAACTTTGTCCCACCTTCCTCTAGTCTCCCATTTACTTCTAAAAATGTCAACCCACTCATTTCCCAACATGTTATTCGATCTCATCCACAATTCACTTGTATCAAAATACCAATCCACTTATTGCTAGTTCTAGTCCTTCATATTCTACCAATTAAAACCATCTCACCTACCAATCCTATCATTGACCAACTCTTACAAAATGTGATATCTTTACAACAAATATCCAATATGAATCAAAACCAATCGCAATCCAATCCTCCATCATACTTCACTTGTAGTCCATTGTCATTCACAATCCGAAAAACTCCAATACCACAAAACATTGAAACACCCCGTTTTGAGAAGTACAATGGAATTGGAGATCCTAATAACCGTGTGTTAGATTTTACCACATTACTTAGTGATTTCCTCTTTGAGGATGCTCTTTTAGCCAAGCTCTTTCCTTAGTCATTAAAAACACAACCTTGGATTGGTTTTGTTCATTACCTAACAACTCAATTCATTCATTTCAACAACTTGTCAATCAATTCCTTCAACATTTTCAAACTAATTTTGGACCTCAAGTCACTATGATTGGTTTGGTTCATTGTAATCAAGAAGTGGAGGAGAAGGTGACTGAATTTAGAGGGCGATATCAAGTCCTATTCTCTCAAATCCCATATTACCTTCCAAATGCTGATGTGTGATGGGTTTTCATTGGAAACCTACAACAACACATTTGGGATAAGATTCTATTGATGTGATATTCTTCATTCACACTTTTTTGCACAAATCTTCTTGATTACTAATGGTCAGTTAGCTAGTATGAGAGTTTATCCTCATCTACTCCCGTTGTTCAATATGAGACTGCCACTTCTAATTATCAATCATTTAAGAAACAAAACAAAAACTTCATCAGGATAAATTCTCCTTCTTCCAACAATATCAAAGCACGCGTTGTGGTTGCAACACCTCCTATTGCAACCCCTATCAATTTAAACCAAAGAATTGATAATTATCACAAATTTCTAAATCTCTTCATTCCATCATGCTACAATTGTTTAACAATAACTTGATTCAACTTCCTCTTATTCACCTTGTAGACACTACCAAACCTCTACCTCCTTTTGAACCAAAGGCCTTTTGTCAATATCATCACAGTTGGTCATGATACTAAGCGATGCATGCATTTTAAGCACCAAGTGCAATACCTCATTGAATCTAATGTGATGTAGGTGGTTGGTGTGAATGACAAAGGAAATAAATCTGTTGCACCTTTGAATTAAAACTTGCAAATTTATACCAACCCATTACCTAGCCATTCAACCAATCTTGTTGAGCCATTTGTTGATACATTACCTATTTCTATAACCCTTGATCATAAAAGTACTACATTAGATAATGTAGTTACCATGATAGATGCTCGCCCTCATTGAGAACAAGCTAAGCTTCTTCTTGAGATTGCTTTCACCCACATCGATGCCTCTATTTATGCACCTCATAGTCCTCTTTACATTACCACCAGAATTAATTACAAACCCACATGAGTACTCATTAATTTTCTATGCTTGGTGAATGTAGTCATGGAAGAGTTCCTTTACATGCATGACTTATACCAAGACAAGTATGAGAAATCATAAGTCTCAGTTAGAGCACATGATGGTTCCACTTGTCCTACCATTGACACATTGACCCTTCATGTGCAGGTTGGACCAAAAAGCTTGGATGTATATTTTTCCATAATTCCTACCTTAGATCAATTTCATGTGAAGTTAGGTCATCCATGGCTTACTTCCATGAGTTTTGTCCCCTCCATCACCTATAAATTCCTAAATTTTCCATTTGAAGGACAAGTGCACACTACACAACATAGTAGGTTTAGGCCCTTGTTTCTTCATGGGAATTTTTCACTTGATTTATTTTGGCCACAACCAACCCAACTTGTTCAACCCCCCAATGACATTCTTTTTCTCTCTTATAAAAAATTCAAAGCTAGTCGAATTTCTCAACTATCTATCAATAATCCCTCATCTACCATTCTAGATGTTACCCTTGAGGTCTTTCGGTCTTCTGTGACTATGAAAAATGTTCCTCCTTTTCCATGGGTAGTGGACGAATCACAACCCGAATTGGGTATCCTCCCTTGACCCTAAGCGTTTGGTGTATATGCTACGGTTCCACCTCCACCATTCTTTTTAGGACCACAAGGAAAACATCCAACACAACCTAGCCTGCTCACACTTCTAGGATTGCTTTTGTTCGTCTTGTCTCTTTGAAATCTAGAGGAAAGTATCCTAATGTGTAAAAAATCCTCCCCCATTTCCCCAACCTTTAGTGGTTCCTTTCATTCCTCCTACAAACGAAGAAAATGAGCCGAACTATGGAAACACCCAAGTTCCCCCTACACAAGCTCTAAATTGTACACGATGAAATCAAAATGTGAAAGAACACAAGATACACCTTTCTATGCAACAACTTGTGGTAGGGGGTGAACCTTCACCTAATGATCCTTATCCTATGTATTTGGAGCCTAGCCCATCTTCACCATCCCCTCACTTCGCTTCACCCTTATAGCCTAAGAATGAATTTGAAACCTACCTTTCCCAGCCAATACAAAAGCTTAAATATTCACTACCTTGACCACCGTCGAGTCTGTGAGATTCCTCTATTCCTCCTCTTGCAGCTCCTTCTATGATTGATAGTTCTTGCAACAACATTGTTAGCACTACCTATCACCCATTGTGATATATTCTAATAGTGATCCAAAAGATATTGAGGGACCACTGAAAAACCATTCAGAATTATCCTTGATTTCCATGGAATCCATAAACTTAGCTTTTTGGGGCTTGTGTGATGATCCGTCTTTCGTGAGTGATACATCATGTGTCAAACCAAACACTTCTTGTACTGCACTTGATGAATTCCCTCTAACATCTTGTTGACCATCTCTTTATGATGAGAAAGATTGGGATGCAAAAAATTTGTTATAGATTGGCTCTCAAGTGTGGTACCCTTTGTCTTTATGTCATGCTTGCATGTACTGCTACCCCCATAATGTGCTTCTTGGTGTGTATTTTATTTGTCAATTCTCTTTGGATAACCCTTGATGCTCTTGTTGGCACAATGATACAAAGGGATCAAATCTGTTGTGACATTCCTCTTTATGTATCTCCATTCTTCTATTTTTCATAAATGCACTTTTTACACCTTTTGGGGACGATGCAAAGCCATCGAGAGATTTAGCTCTCTTCCATGTTGACCCAAATTTTTATTTTGTTTTCATATGCTTTTCTTCCCTTGTACTCGTAGTTTCACTATATTCGGGGAATGATGTCAACTCAAAATTATCATTTTGATACACATTATTTATCATACATTCATACTAACTCCAAGTCTTTGGATCCCTTATGTGATATTGTATGATATTGTTGGTCATGTATAGCATCGCTTTGATTTGTTTGTCCTAGAGGCAACCCTTTGTCACGATGTAGATTTTGAGAACATCATTTGGTATATGGCTTTTGAAAATCTCTCATGCCTATTTTACATGTATCACTCTTTCTACCTTAAAGGAAATTTCTCTTGATAGACATTAGCAATTACTTTAAGGTGGAGACACACATTCTACTAGGCGCTTCACTTTTTTCACACACCGCAAAGTTGGTTGTGCTATCACAACACCTATTGATCATATTTGTAGCACTTTACCAAAGTTACCCAACAAACAACACATTTTGTTTAGCCTATAATTTATAATATTGTTGACATGAAACTCACCTAGTAAACAATGAATTTTACTAGCCTATGTTGTTTTCATTTTATACTTGTGAAACTCGCCTAGTAAACAACAAATTTTACTCTGTGGTGCTTTCACTTACTTATGAGCCACGTAGGAAACAATGGAATTTACTGGCTTGTGACTCATACATGTTGTCTTTGCTATGGATCCTAGTAAGGATTTATAGATCTTACTAGTTCATGATGCCATACCTTACATGCTTTTGTTTTCCATGTATGCTCCGTGCATGCTTCGTGTATGCTCAATTTATGTTTGGATTATTATTTTTCTATCCATAGTTGATATATGTGTGTATGGTATTTTATCTAACATTTTAGTTTGATAGGATCTTAAGTCTGGGGGCTATTACATCTCTCAATTTCGTGTTGTCCTACCTCTCCGATGTTTTGATGAAAATAATTTGACTTCTCTGTACTTTATCGTGGGTATGAATGTAAGTACATACCCTTGCTAGAGTGGGAGTTAAATGTAGCATCATAAATTCTTGTTGCTCACAATTTTATGCTAGGTTTGACACCCACTTTGGTGCATGTGTTTAATTGCACTTATGATGTACCTGTTTTGTCATCTTTTTGAGAAATCCAATTAATTCTTATTTATCAGGCCTTCACAAAGAAATTATGCTGGAACACTAGTGTGGTGCAACTATGTCTTGACCATTTGTGCCCAAATTTTTGAATTTTAATGTCAGCCTCCATGTGATTTAGAAAACATTTTTTTTTATCAACCTCTCTAAATGGTTATTTCGATATGTGTTTGAATTCATAGATACAAATCCTCTTTGTCATAACTCTCTAACTCCAGAAACTAGACAACTAAGACAATTAGTGCAATCAAAAGGAAAAACCAAAAGCAAGACAAGCAAAAGATCTAAGATATAATTCAAGTCAATTGTAGTCTACAATCTATCAACACATCCATATTAAGTATTGTATGATTTTCCTTATTTACTATTATTATTATTATATGTGATAACACTTGTAGGATCCTAGGGAAACCTCTCTTGAATTTGGGAAAAATCAACTCCATAGCTTCCAAGGATCACTTGCAATCAAACATCTGCCACAAAAAGAGAGAATAGCAAAGCTATGGAGGCCAAGATCTAGTGATCCAAAAAAGTATGAATCATTGATTAATGTGCATCTTAATGATTATACAATAAAGAATCCTTATAAAAAGATAATTAACATAGAAACCCTAGGTGAGGATAAAATAAGATCATGACATTTGTCCTCATCCTATGATTTGAGACATAAAAGAACATGACCTAAGTAAGCTTAAGTAATTAGAGTAAAAGGGACCTAATAATTAAATAATTAATTAATTAGGAAATACCTTTTACTTTAACACCCCCATTAAGTGAAAATTAGGGAGAAGGTCAAAACTCTAAAGATGAATGCATGATGGGTCCCAAAAAACAAGGCTTGGTTAGGTACCCATGTGCACACAATCAAATATCTCATAGCTAGAGAAAGGGAGAAAAACCCTATGGGAGAAAAATCCTCTCCAAAAGAGAGAAATACAAGTGAAGGAATAAAGAAGCCTCCAAAATAGTGTGAAGGACTGAGAAGCCTCCAAACCAATGTGAAGGATTGAAAAGCCTCCAAAATGATGTGAACGATTGAAAAACATCCAAAATAATGTCCCAAAAAGAATAAGAACAAAGGATGAACATGAAGAAAACCACTGAAGCATGAAGAAGCTGCAAACACTGTCAAAGAACGATTGCTATAATGTTGAAACAAGAACCTCCTCTAAAATTAGGATGATGATTAGGATCAAGAAAATAAGGATTTGCATGAGTTCTCCCAATGACACTACTCAAATCAGATGGAAAACAAATGCAAAATATTTGGAACTCAAAGATACAGATGGCATAGGTACCAAAAGTCCGAAGAACTGATCAAGTGAAAATGAAAGGTCGCATCTAGGAATATGAATGCAAGAGTTTCCTATGGTAAATTCTCTATCTCACAAAATGCATGGGTAAATAGCTGTTGTACACCCACCTAGTACATAGGAACAAATATTGTATACGTAGCTCACTCTAATGTGAAACCAAGGAAGCATTAACACCACCAATAGAAACCCCCCCATAGTGTTGACAAGGGAGAACCATGATAGGTACATTGAAACTAAATGAAAAAATGAGTGCATAAAGAAGAACTAGAAACATCAAATGGTGCATAAAGTACTAACAACTGAAAAAGGGTGTGCAAACAAAAGGCGCACATGCATGAGGCAAGAATTACCGTGATTCACTGCTGTCATGGAAGGGACACTCACTTGACAAAGGTGTGATGACAAAACAAAAGGCCTACACAACCCCCCATGACACTTTATATCATAGTGTGAGTAAAAAAAGGCACAAAATGATGTGCAAGATCCCAATAATACATGTACAATATTGAGGCACTTTATTTCAATGCTTTTACATATGAGAATTTCTCACAATGGAAGCTCACAATGTCCAAAAAAGGGCATATGTTGAAAATATAATTATCTGACTAAAAATGAGGAAATTGATAGTACCATGATGAAGTACATGAAAATTCATGCACATTAGAAAAATGACACCCAAAAAGGAGTCCAGATGTAGAAGATATGGCCCATCAAAGTCTCCAAAATGAGAACTGCAATAACAACATTGAAAAAACTAATTTCTAGAAAAAACCAAAAGTCAAAACTAAAAAAACCTTCACCATTGCGAGTTTAGAAAAATACATTGAAAAAGACCATCATATGGTTGAGATATCACCTCTGAAAAATGGAGTGCAAAACTAAAAAAACCAACGAAGAGGGGTAGGATTGTGATGGGGAGGCCATATGGCCTTTTTGACAATTTTTTTTTTTTCCTCAAATGCTCTTGGCATAGATTTCAATGATTGGGTAGGTGATCTTAAGGTTTTTGGGGTTTTTGAGTGCGATGGAAATGTTCGTTTTGGCTCAAAATACATTAAAATTGCAACTACTCTCCTGATCTAAAAAAAAGAAACTACTTCAAACCCTTGTAGATATGACCTTTGGAGTCGAAATAAAGCCAAACAAAAGGTAAATATGACTTTCTTGACAACTTTGAATCCAATGGAAGGCTCTATTTTGGTTTCAGATGTATTGAATGATAACTCAAGAAAAAAATCTCTCTCAAAAAAGAGAGGGGATTATAGGTCTAGAGCTCTGATACCATGTTGAAGTTGGTAAAAATCAACTCCAAACCTCCCAAGGATCACCTGCAATTAAACACTTGTCATAGAAAGAGAGAATATAAAAGCTATAGAGGCCAAGAGCCATTGATCCAAAAAAGCATGAATCATTGATTAATGTGCATTTTAATGATTATAAAATAAATAATCTTTGTAAAAGGATAATTAACCTATAAACCATAGGTGAGGATAAAACAAGGTCATGACATGTATCTTCATTGTATGACATGAGACATAAAAGAACATAACCTAAGTAAGATTGAGTAACTAGAAGAAAAGAGACCTCATAATTAAATAAATAATTAATTAGGAAATAATTTTTACTCTAAAAAGGTCTCTTCATCCTCCTTGTGTGAGATTGACATAAATGTGTTAGTCCAACAAGGGTTTTAGAATTAGAGTGGTAGTATATAATTTTTTTTTATCATTATTATATTTATTGTTTTGCCTCTACTCTCCAAAGAGCACACTCTTTTTTATTCATTATCATTGTCATTGTGGAGGTGGGAACACCAACATGAGGTTTGACCAAGGAAAACCCCTATACAACACAACCCTTTCGACTTTGTCTATTTGGAAAGTTTACAAATTTCTACCGTGTAAACTAGATTTGATATCTCAAGGCTCATAAACCCTAGCTCGTCTTTGTGGACTCATCATTCATTAACTAGGGCATGTGGATTATTCAAACAATGTTGCATGCTAGATCCTAATTTTCATGGTCACAAGTCTTCAGATAGTGCTAAGTCCATACATGCATTGAAACCCCATTTTTTGGCATTTCTAGATGCTTGCATGATGTACTAGTGTCTTGCATGTCCAACTCCCGATTTTGGCATTAGGTTCTTCTATGTGTATTCTACATACCCATATCTACTTTCTATTTCTGATATTTTATTTTGTAACTTTAAAATTCTGTTGTACTTAGTCAATTTAATCATAATTCACCTAGTTCATTGCATTATCATATCAATCTATACACACACGAAACAAAAAGGGACCAAAATCCTAACCAATTTGTTTGGTCCTCCCTTGAGGACATGTAAATAAAATCTCTTGGTTGATTTTGTGTCCCTAATGTTTAAGGTGAAAATATTGATTTAGGTTAGGATATTTTGCCTAGGTCTCCCTTTTCACCACCTAATAGATAAGATGCATGTTTATGGTTGAGTAATATACCATGTGATGGTGTATCCCATTTTCTTTTTGGGTTTAAGTGTATATCTATAGTTATGCTTCTAAACATTTATTTACTATCTTTGGTTGCCTATGTGCCAAAATGAGGTAGGGAGCTCTCATATTGACTATCACCCTTGTTGGTTTGAAACATTCTAGCAATAAATTACTTCAAAATATATGGTACTCATCATAAATGATGCATTTGGGATATCATATAGCTTAAAAATATGTTGAAACTATAACTTAGTGATATGGGGCACTCTCAAGTTATATACTTTAAGAACTAGCTACTACAAACTTTTACATAAAATTAGTAAATATTAGTGAATCCCACATATAGAGGCATAATCTTTTTGACATTTTTTATTTTCAAAATGGACTTGAAGGTGTGGAGTGGATGACTATACAAATATATTTTGTATAGACAATTTTGAAAATATATTTTTTACTATGTTATAATTAGCTTGATGAATTAACCATTAGATTTCCTACTATCTATACTTATGTTAATGATATAAAACTTAAATACCTTAAAAATTATAATTGAGATGACATCAAATGAATTTTTTTAAAAAATTATATTAATTTACAATTGGAGGGGAAAATTAGTACTAGAATTTTCCAATAAACATAACTAAGAGGATAGATTAGAAGTTAAGACATATTTTCTAATAAACAATATACTAAAATAATAAGGTGGTTAATATTGAAATTATTATTATTTTTCATTATTTTAAGAAATAATAAAACTTTGGAATCTATTAATTTATGATGATGTGGCATGATAATTAATTTAAACATGTAAATTGAAAATACAATCAAGATCCAATAATAGATGTGTCACTTTCTGACACATTCCACAATGAATGTGATGATTGTTAGAAGTTGATGTTCACCTTTCAAGTGTAGTAAACATGATAAAGAAAAGTTACAATTGCTTCAAATTCTCAATTTCTCACATTAAACTTAGGTCAATGATAGAAGGACTCAAAATTCATTGCATAAAATTAAATTTTCTATTAAATCTCAATTAATTCTTGTATTGTGAATCATAAATAAACAAAATTAACATTAAATAAAATTGAATTTATAAAAAATCATTATTTTAATAATATAAATAAAAAATAAAAAAATATTATTTTATAATATAAAATTTCATAATATTAATATTAACAGTGAAAATAACACAAATATAATATAAATTAAACTATTAAATTTACATATTTTTCACTAATTTTGATTTACGTCCCCTCTAGAATCTTCTCTTGTTCCCATATAGTGTTGGAGTCCTTAACTCACTTCATCTGAGTAAAAATATCTTGTTTATAGTGTTCATAGTTGTGGCAAGGCTTTAAGTAGATATATATTTTAAAGCTAAGGTTATAATTGTTTGGCTCTAGTTCCAAATCTACATGCATTTTCTTGGCTAGTGCACTTGTTCTTTGGTTACCATTTAAAGATTAAACGAATAGTTGCCTTTGTACTTGCAAATATCAACTAGTCTCTTGTAGTGGTTTTTGCTTGGTTTACAGTGACATTCATAGAGCAAGTGAAAATCCATCTTCCTACATAGATAATTGTATTTCATGCATATTTTTGCAAGTGAAAATCCATCTTCTTACATAAATACATTGTATTTAATGTATAATAGTTTATGTGTATTTTTAGTAGTATGTGTTTCTTGCTGATATTTATAGAGAAAGTCAATGAAGTCAATAAATTTGTATTGTATTTCTAATAATTAGTTTGTTGTTTGAAATTATATTTTTTTTATGATTGTCAAAAGTTATTTTACAATGATAATAAGGATTACAATGCACAATAATTTGTTTGTGTTAATAATAGTTTTTTACTTTTTATCTTAAATTTGACATCCATTCACACACCAAAATATTAAGTTTTAATAATAAATTCAATATTTCTAAAATAATTAGCACATAAAAATCTTCTTTTCTCACACTTATTCTATTTAAATATAATGAATATTTTGGAAATGAGTTATCAAAATCTTTAGATGAACCCCTCTATGCATAAGCTTTTGAATATGAAACATTCCAAATTATTGTCCTCTTTCAACTATTTTTTTTTGTATTTTTAAAAATTATTATGTGAATGTGTTTGATTGTGTGAAGGATATTTATTTAGATTTTTTTTATATTTATTATGTACATTTTTATTACGTAACATAAATATTACAAAGGTACATTTGAATATAAGATTATTTGAGTAAGTTATAAGGGAGATTGTAAATGAGTGGAACTATGAAGTGGACAAATGCTTAGTCTTGGTTCTAAAGTAATACCCTCACTTTTAGATTAGTTAAATTAAGTATAACACCTTTTAATAATGTAAATAAGCTAAATCATAATTAAAATAGTGTTAAGAATTTTTTAACAAATAAATGAAATAAATGTAAAAATGAGATGAGGATAAATAAAAATAATAATATAGAAAGGAAGCTTTAAAAAATAAATCTATTGAATTTATTTAAAAATAATAATTAATCATTTTAAATTAAATTATCTTACATGTTTAGTTAGAGATTTCTAGAAAATATAATAATAAAAAATATTTAAGAAAATCAAATGATTAGATTTATTACAAATATAATGTCAAGAAGAAAAATATTACAGAATTGTATAAGATTATGATTCAACCAAAATTAGATTTTAGAATATTAGACACAAATATAATTACAAATGATTTTAAAAAGTCTTTGGAAAGCTGAAGTGAGGATTACAATTACACAAATTCATTCTTGAGAGGACAGGTAATATTTTTAGTGAGAGTGATATATCATGTCAAATTTTTTTCACTAAGGGCAAAACACAACTAACAATTTTTTTGAAAAGAGTAACAAATGCTAGCTCTAAAGTGTTAACATGTATGCTTTACCAATATGATTATTATAGATACCATTAGGGCATTATAGTTTAAAGAAAATGAAGTTTCAGTGCAAGCCTTGAAGGGTTGCAGAAGTTCAGGCTTTGAGCTTACTTTATAAACTATGCGAGTGGGTACACAACCCTTTCTAGGGTCTTTTTTCCCTAGCCAATTTCACAATTAGCTGACACCCATTTAGGTGAAGCCAGGGATCAAAAAACTCAATAATGGTATCTTAACAACATAAGGGGTATATTGTTCCCTGATAATTTGACAAAACTTAGTCATGTATGACAATTTGATTAAATAAATCTTAAAATACTCATCATAATGAAAGTGAGAGCATTTAATGGGAATTGCATCCATGAGGAATTAGATAATGGTTAAGAATGAATATCATGTTTATAAAAATAATATAATATAATCATGTTTGGGTGATGATAATTGTGTATAACATAAGGATGTACCATACCTAATGCCTCAAGGAAAAGAATATTGAAAAGGTGAAGTCCGATTGGGCGTTAGACATCGACAAAAGAAAAGTTCTAATAACTCCGTCAGTGGCCAATAGGGGTTTGAAACCCATATGAAATGCCGAAAATACTTTATATTTATTGCTATTAACATCATCGAGCGGAGAAAGAGAAATTTTAGGCAACTTTGTTGGTTGCCGCCGAGGTTTTCTTAACCTTTTTTTTATGGTTACCAAAAATTTGGCTATCAAGAAGTCGTCAGTCTTTTTGTTAGTTATCAAAAATATGTTAGTCACAGCTCAAGTTTTCATAGTCTTTCCTTTTTTCGATTCTTTAAAACTTAAAGTCTAAGGTTTGTCTTTTTGAGGTCTCAAAGCATGTCGGTGCCTACAAGCATCGTTGAAAACTTTAAATGTTTTCTTAAGTCAAGCCATTTTAGAGTTGTGTACAAGGTAGGGAACTTTCGTTGGTCCCAAACAAGGTTATGATAACCTTCTCTTTTTTCGCCTGATATAAACAAAGAGACTTTAGCTTTACCTAGGTTCAGAGCCTCAATATATTTGGTTCCCACTATCTTGCAAGATTCATGGTGGGCCTGACTCCTTTTCCCGTAGGACTGCAGGAAGACTTTGGTCTTCGGTGTTTCCTCATACCAAATACCTCATTGAGAAGAAGGAGACCTAAAGGGATAAGTCCGAACACATCAAACTTCGGGCTTCGATAATACCTTTTGTCGAATTCCTCAAACAAAAAGGAGAAGAACAAAAGGGATAAGTATAAAATATTAAGACATTGGGCATCAACAATACCTCGTGTCGAATGCCTTAACAAAAGGAATACAAATAAAATGATTGTTTGAAAAATTAGGCATCAGGATTTGACAATGCCCTTTTCCAAATTCCCTAACTAAAGGGAGAACAATAGATTAGTTAAGTCTGAAGACGTCAGACTTTGGGCATTGACAACACTCCTTGCCAATATACCCTTTGCCAAAAGCCCTCACAAAAGGAAGAACCAAAAAGTCAAGTCCAAAAATTTCGGACATCGAGCTTCGAGAATACCCTTTGCCGAATGCCCTAACAAAAGGAAGTAGAACAACATGGTTAAGTCTGATAATATCAAAGTCCGTGGTAACTTCTACTATAGTATTTTTAGAAATTTCTCTTAGGGTTAGGAGTTATGATCCACTATTTTCCCCACCTATTCTTTGTGTGAGTTGGATGACACTGAGTTGATACCACATGCATAGAAGAAGAAGAGATGATTATGGGAGATTCCTTCCTAATAATCTAGAGCCATTTCAGCTGGTAGAGATTCCAAATATGCCCAAAAAAAAAAAAAGCCACAACCCTTTGCTGATATATTCCTTGACTTGACTAGTGTTGAATTTTCCCTTGAAGATCAAAATCTAGTTTAAGAACCCTCTATTCCAGAATTTCATCAAGTAGGCATGGATGATGCAAATGGAGACAGGCCTAACAGGCAGAACCAACCAAATTTTCTTTTTCTCATTGTTGAATAGAATGAAGTAGATAACCTCAAGAATATCCCTGCTTTAGTCCTTCCTAAGTTGTATGGACTTATCAAAGAAGATCCTGATACATTCTTGTTTGAGTTTGATATACTTTGCAGAAACTATGACTATACCACTGATGCCCATAGACTTAAGCTGTTTCCTACCACTTTGAAAAAAGCTACATTGAGATGGTTTATGGGCCTTGGAAGAAACATTGTGGCAACTTGGGAAGATATGAAGATAAAGTTTCTTGAGAAATATAAGGAGTATTGCAGGGGTAGTGACATGAGAGGAGGTGACATTTTCAAAATGCAACAAAAGGAATATGAGAGCCTAGAGGATTTCATTTCAAGGTTTCTGTTTTGTCTGTAGAAATATCCACACCATACACTCAATGAAGACTCACAAAAGTTTCTTTTTCTGAGAGGAATTAGTGAAAGATACACTGATGCCTTGGACCTGATGGCTAGAGGAGATATCACTCAAGTCCCTTGGGAGGATATCAAGAAGATATGCCATAACTATTCTAGAGTAGCTTCAAAGAAAGGAAGAGCTTACCAATCCTCTATGGGTAAGTCATCCAACAGAGGAGTCTTAAGGATGGATATTACTAATTTGCTGGAATATTTCAAGAAGGATATCATCAACAATCTAGCTACTCAACTGGATACACTTCAAGCTAAGAAGAAGCACGAGGAAGTAGAGGAAATGCTGACAGAATAATGCCCTCATTGTAGACAAAAGAAGAAGGACTACAAATGCAAGATGATAGCTAACATTGAAAATAGGAAGATTCCACTGGAGTTCAAACCAATCCAGACTGAGAAAGACCAAGTCTACTTTGTTGCACAGAAAAGACCACGGGCTTCAATACAAGGCATGCCACCAGATCCATTATCTTTTGTTGGACCATATTTTAATTCTTATTCATCTAGTAACTAGTGACAACCACCCTGTTCATCCAACTATGGAGGATACCCACCATAGTCTTGGGGTAAGCTCCAAATGCTTGGTCCAATAATCAAAATTCCTCACCTCAATGGTAGCAACCTCAGGGGAATTGGCAGTAGTTTCAAGGACCTTGGAAACCACCTCTAGGAAACTAGCAGCAAACATCTCAATGGAGAGGTGGTCAACAATGGCCAAATTAGACAACTAATTACATGCAACCACCTTCTCAACCCCAAAAAACTTCTATAATGCCTCCTCCTGCTAATCCAAGTTCAAATGTACCCAAACCTACTCAGTTACCAGCCCAACCCACACCCAATCCAAATAATAAACCACAACAACATTCTGTATATTTTGTTGATCCAAATCAATTTCCTACATATGCTGTGAGTTTAAGTGACATATGTCTGCATTCAGGAACTACCTTGTCAACTCCTTTCACCCCAATTATCATTGAGCTTCCTGTGGAAGAGCAAGAATAATCTTTGACTAATCCCATTCAGCCTTGTGCACCTAAAAAGCCTGAACCAATTCCAGCCAAGCAAAGAACGCAAGAGCCACTATTCCCCTAGAGATTGGAAGTGGCCAAGCAAAAAGAAGACGAGGAAACCACTTTTGACATTATGGACCAACTAAAGAATATATGTGTCCAAATGCCCCTATTATAGGCCATAAAAGATGTCCCTATCTATGGAAAGGAAATTAAGGAAGCATACCTCAAGAAATCGGGTAGGAAAAAGAAAGACCCAACTACAGTTCATGTACTAGGGTAGCTTGCTGGCATCATTCTTGGAAAAGTAACTATCCCCAAGTACAATGATCTAGATAGTCTTGTAGCTGAAGTTATCATAAATGGGATAAACATAAAGAATGGTTTGATTGACTTGGGTGCATCAATCAACGTGATGACTAAAGAAATCCTGTAGCAATTGAATATTGCAAGCATGTGATCCACTCCTACTATCTTGCAGCTTGTTGATAGTTCCACTGCTATGTTTGGTGGCATAATAGAGGACCTTGTGGTGATTCTAGACTCTTGGGAGTATCCAACTGACTTCATGGTTCTTTCTCCCAAAGACACACTAGGAGGGTATCCCATTATCCTTGGTAGGCCATAGTTAGGCACTGCAGATGCTTATATTGGATTTTGGTTAGGAGACATGACCATTTCTGATGGAAGGAACACCAAAAAGCTTGATCTTTATCCTCCTACTCAGCCATCCCATGATGAAGATAATTTTGTATGGCCACATATTGGTGAAGAGGCTAAAGAAGTTAACTCCGTGGTGCAATTCATGATGCTAGGAAGAAGTCTTTTTTGCAACTTCAAGATGAGGAAAAAGTGTTATCTAGTATCATTTAGAACCATTTTCAGATAGAAGAGACATCACCTACTCATGCGTCTGGTTCTACAGACCTTGTGCAAACACTTCTGTCAGTTATGCCTGATCTTCCTACAACCACTCTTCCTATAGCCACTGTCTCTACAGATAAAATTCCTGTAGCCACTCTTTTAGCAGACAAACTTCTTGCAACAACAGGTATGTTTCACATAATTATTCCACATGAACTTAAGGTGCCATGTATTAATGAAACAATTATGATAGAGTTGACTACACAAGTACAAGTGTCCGAAGGAAAATATCTAAATATCAATAGTAAATTGAATGAGGGACAATAATTGACATTGGAAAATTTGATAAAGTCCATCAAAATGAATTTTCCTGGGATTATCATGATATGAAGGGATTGGAACCAAAGCTCTGAACTCATAGGATATATATCAAAGATGATTGTACACCTATAAGGCATCCACGAAGGAGAATGATGGGGAGTACTATCTCTCAAGAGCACATTTTCTCTTTCTAAGACCTACTCTTTGGTCTTGCTAGGGTATTCTTCTCTACCCTACTCAGAGGTCACTCCTAAGACCCCTATCTCTTTATAGAACTCTCCACCAACTTCAAACACTCACCTTTGCTCTCACACCCCTACTAAGCACCTTTGGGCTCAGCTTTGCCACAAAATTCCCCAAGCCATTCTTAGGACTAGGAATAGGTCTTCCAACTATTCCTTAGGTGATCTTACTTCACTCTGATCCATCTTGTTGGATTCTTTCTTCATTTGTCCATCAAATTCATGTAAACCTTGTTTTTAGACCTTGTAGCCTTTTTGGTCAATTAGGCCTCCTAAAACTAGTGTTCTTGGAATAACTCCAAGAATTCCTTAAAAAAATCCCAAAATATTTAGGGATTATCTCTATAGACCTCCTAGGCTCTAAGATTTCCTAGGTTTTAGACCTCCTTGGTGTTCGTACATAGGATTGTCACCAAACCCCTATTTTCAAGGGTTTCTAGGGTATGTGACACAGTCTAGTTTATTTTACTTAATTGAGTGCTCTAATGGCCTCCTCTTCACTTCTCCTTGCATAAACATGTCCAAGAAACATACCCCTACACCTCTACACCATTGATTGGCACAAACCAATCCGTTAAGCAAGCCTTCTTGCTTCTGTTCTGTTCAAGCACCTAGCCATAATTCCCCTGCACTCGCCTAGAGCTTGATGGATTTACTAACTCTCCTGGAAAAAAAGACTCCACAGACCATATTTACACTATATACAAGATCTCCTACTTGATTCCAAGAGGCCATGGAAGTTCAGCCATGGGAATTCAAGTGGGGAGCATCTTTTACAAAACTGGCCTTGAACCGGGCAGTGAAACAAAATAACACAAAGAATTTACAAACAACTAACTAGTCGTGCCAGACAACTAAACCAATGCCACAAAAATTAGTTACATGTCACAAATGAAAGATTCAATGCATTAGTTCAATCTTTTCAATCCATTAATTGACTGGATCAAGGCTCTGTTTCAGAAACACAGTAAAAAACTTGTTCTTTCCAAGACACAATCCGTACTTCCAACTCTCCCAACTCTTCCAACCTGTCAGGTTAGGGTTTGTCTAACCTTATATATCATATTCCCACATGTTGGGACCCTTAGGTCAATCTTAGAACAACATAAAGCTTCCTAGTGTTTAGGAAAGGTTGTCATGACAACTCTGCAGGATGTCTTAAGAATACACAAAACTCAAGACTCCAAACAAACTTGCCACAACACACACACATCAAATCAACCTTGGGACTTTATCAAATAGTCCTTATTACCTTGGTGGCTGGCTAGAACCACCTACAAGCCAGAATTCGCTAAGACCTTTCAAAATACCTTAAGGTGCTCCTACACCAGAGAATCAACCCTGGATTGAGAGAGATTGTCAAAAAAGAGCTGCAAAAGCTACTAGACGCAAGATTTATCTACCCTATTTCAGACAACCAGTGGGTGTCTCCATTGGTGATTGTGCATAAGAAGGGAGGAAAATGGCGAGTTTGTGTTGACTATAGGGAGCTCAATGCTGCTACTAAGAAGAATCATTTTCCCCTACCTTTTGTAGATCAAGTCCTAGACTCTCTTGCCGGTAAGCAACACTTTTCTTTTCTTGATGGCTTTAGTGGTTATAATTATATTCAAATTGCACCAGAAGACCAGGAGAAGATAAAATTCACATGTCCATGGGGGACATATGCCTATTCAGTACTTCCCTTTGGGTTATGCAACACACCTACAACCTTTCAAAGAGTAGTCATCAAAATATTTTTCAGACATCTCCCTTGACTGCATGGAAATCTATATGGATGATTTCACCACCTACGGTGCTGATTTTGATGAAGCATTGGGAAATTTGAAGAAAGTCCTACAGAGGTGTGAAGACCAAAATCTATCCTTAAAAAATGAGAAGTGCTTCATGATGATGTAAGAGGGTGTAGTTCTTGGCCACTACATTTCCCACAAAGGCATTCAAGTAGATCCTGCAAAAAGTTGAGGTAATTACTAATTCTACAAAACAAAAGGATGTTTCTTGGGACATGCAGGCTATTATAGGTGTTTCATCAAAGATTTTAGAAAAATAGAAACACTACTGTATAGTCTTCTGACTAAAGATGTTGAGTTCCAATGGAAAGAAGGTTGTGATAAAGCCTTTTCTGATTTAAAGACAACTCTGAATCATGCTCGTATACTTAAGGGCCCTAATTGAGAAATCCCTTTTCACATTCATACAAATGCACCAGGACAAAAAGAGGGAGCCATTGAGAATGCCATTTATTTTGTTAGCAAAAACTTGCAAGGAGCTGAATTCAATTATAAAGTAACAGAGAAAGAAATGTTGGTAGTAATCTATGCCTGAACAAATTCAGGCACTATATAATAGGCTACCAAATCTTTGTGCACACTGATCATGCAACCATTAGACATATCATGAAAAAACCCTTGATCTCAAGAAGGTTAACCAGATGGTTGTTGTTGATGCAGGAGTTTGACATAACTATTGTAGACAAACCAAGAAAGGTCAACGTTGTTGCAAATTTTCTTTCAAGGCTGACCACATCAGAAGATAGTCAAACCATAGACGATTCCTTTCCTAATGAGCATCTATTCTCCATTAGTGTGCAAAAAACTTGGTATACTGACATAGCTAACTACCTTGTGATAGGGAGAGTTCCTCCTCACTTCTCTCCAAAAGAGAGAAGAGTGTTGATTGAAAAATCTTTCCCTTTTTCATGGATAGATGGATGCCTATTTTATATTGGACCAGATCATGTTATGAGAAGATGTGTGAGGGAAGATGAGACTTATGACATTCTACATGCATGCCATGATGAACCCTGTGGAGGATACTTTGAAGCCAAGAGGACAACATTAAAAATCTTGAACACATGATACTATTGGCCTACACTCCACAAAGATGCATGAAGATATACAAGGAAATATGATAGATGCCAAAATATGGGCAAGCCAACCAAGTCAGATGAGATGCCACTCTATCCCCAAGTAGTAGTCACTCCCTTTGACAAGTGGGGATTGGATTTTATGGGACCCATTGAACCCCCATCAAATGGTAAGTCTTATATTTTGGTATACACTGATTATGTAATTAAGTGGGTAGAAGTCAAGGCCATGAAACATCCCAGAGACAAAAAAGTTATAAAATTTCTTTATGAAGAAATTTTCACACGATATGGAGTACCTAGAGAAATAGTAACTAATCAAGGAGCCCAGTTTACCTCAACACTTGTTACAACACTAGTTAATGTTCATATAACATAAGACACATAAAGTCCACTCCTTATCACCCTTAAGAAAATGGACAAGTTGAGGTGAAAAATAGAGAGATTGAGGCCATCCTAACCAAAAAAATGCATATTCACATAAAGGATTGGACAAATAGATTATCAGAAGTAGTTTGGGCTTACAGAACCACTTGGAAGACAACTAAAGGCTTCAACCCAAAGATAGCTACTGTATGGAAAGACAAAAATGATGCCTATCGAATTTGAGCACAAGATTCTCAGAACTACAGTAGAGTTGGGGATGAAAATTTTTGAGACATAGAAAGAAAGGATCATGCAACTAAATGCATTAGATGAAATGAGGAAATCAACCTTGCTCCATATTGAAGTTGTGCGGAGTCAAAGAGTGAAATGGCATGATAAATTTATCAAAGAGAAGAAATTTTGGCCAGGTGATTGGGCATTGCTTTATGACTCACGGTATAAGGATAATGTAGGAAAATTGCAGACAAGGTGGCTAGGGCCATATGAAGTTGCTGAGGTATTTCCCAATGGAGCTATGCAACTCACCACCATTGACCCTATCAAGTTCAAATTAGTGGTAATGAGCATCATCTCAGATTGTATCATAGGCTAGCTTCCAAAGAAGAGTTCCTCCAACAATTTATCCAACATACAACACCCGAGCACAGTTCCTGTAGCCAAGGAGTCAGTTGAAGGTAGTGGACCTAGTGTCCCTTCTTCTAGCTAATTAAGGTATGTACTTGTCATAATAAAGACTTCTACTTTTGTATATCCATTTCTTCACCATCCGCCCATCCATCCATTCATACCACCTTTCTCTCTCTTCCATCACTTCATTCCACCTCTCACCATTCCACTTCATCATCATTAATTACTCAATTATTTCTTAAAAAGGCAAGCAGTACTTTCTCCTCAATCGTTGCATTGAATCCTCTACACAATCATGTTTGTACACACTTAGGTATGTGCGTATTAATTGCATTCTTAATTATCTTTTAGAGCATTTCATTTAATCACTGTACGTTAGTATGGATGTTCACGTAATCTTTATAACCCCCCTGTCAAATCATTGCTGCCATCTCACATGTGCAAAAAAATGTCCAAATTTAGGTTGAGGGGAGTGGTAAGAAAAATGTAGATATATTGCCACATGTCAGTCCATGGTTGTTTGCGTCAACAAATCTTGCTTAGCTGATTTAAAATTTGAAATGAAAAACGACTCGCATGTGTGATGTGACACTAAACTACCACCGCCATTTCCTCTCATCATAATTCCCTTTTATTGCCATTCCTTGCCATTATTAACCCTGTCATAATCTTGAAATGCAAATGGTAATTGCTAAAAACAGAGTGAAGGAAAATTTAGTCAATAATTTAGCTAGCAAGTGAGCAGAAAATAATTTGCTTATAAATGAGAATGACAGAAGGAAATTTTGCAGAGTGACAGATTGATTATAGACAATGGGAGGACTCATTTAGAATGAGCCCTCAGTTCATGATGCTTTGTTACAGGATGCAAAGTGCTTGGCCGAATTTGAAAATTGTGGCTGATTGGATTATTTCCTGAAAATAGACAGTTTTGATGAATGTATTGCATTAGAGTTTGCCCAGAAATTTTCAGATGGAAAAGCCATAGTAAAATGACTGATGGTAGTGGCAATTGAGGAATGAATTGTAGAAGTTTCAGGGTTACTAGCTGACGACGAGCCTTACCCTGTTTCTAAAGATGCCAGGTCAGCCAGGGCTATATTCATAATGCATGGGGACCCTCCATTGACCATTGAAAAACATGGTGCTAAAAGAATCTCTCTACCTGAGCCATAGAAGCATGCAACTGTACACATTATCAGATATATCACTTGTGAGGGTTGACTGTCAAACCTACATTTGGTGTATTTCAAAGTGCTGAGTCATATGAGGCATAGGAGGAGGATGAATGTGCCCAATATCTTGTACAACCTTCTCTCCATTATGACAATGAAAACTCAGAAAGGTAGGGACAAATTTGTATCCCACCATTGTCTAATTAAATTGTTGGTTGTAAAATATTTGCATGATGCAACACCTAGAATGACCTAGGAGGATTTTATAAAAGTTGATGAATTTAGACCTGAGAAGTTGCAACCTAGGGTTTCACCTCAGACATGTAGGTCTAGCAAAAAATTGAGCATGGCTGAAGACACCCCTGGTGCTCACCCTGGTGTGAATCATCCTACTGAACTAAGGACTATAGATGTTAGTTCCTCTGATATTGAGTATGAAAAATAAAATTCTCCATCAATTTATGATGATGATGTTGTTCCACTTGAAACTGTAATAAGAACAAGGGCACAAAAGAGGAAGAAAAAAGAAAGGAAAGGAAAAATAGAGCCTGTGTAAAGAAATGCGCCAAGCACTAAGAAAAGAAAGGATGACACTATTCATCCTGCAGCCAAAGAAAAATGAAAGATCCCTCTCAAAATCAAAGCCGACTGTTGATATGCCTTCATAGGAAAATGTTTTAACTTGGTGGGACATTGTGTGAAAGCACAGAAGCTCCAATGAAGCAAGAAAATGGAGAAGAAGAAGATACATTCGATAAGGCATAAAAAATGACCTTGGCGGATCTTGCTGCCATTGCAGAATAAGTTGAGACTCAAGAACACAAAGAAAACCAAGAGTTCCTGTAGAAAGACCAAGACCAGGAGTTCCTGTAGCAAATTCAAGAAATAGATCAGGAGTTCCTGCAACAACTGCTAGAACAAGAACAAGAGGCCCTACAACAACAAGAGGAAAGAGGAATTGTACCTCTACAACTTGAATATGTGGGACATATTGAATCTATGCAGATAGTTCTATATGGGAAGAATCCATCCATGAATATCCTAGTAGGAATCCATAACCCTCTTGATTTTTCAGTGCATAGAACAATTTTGAAATTGTGGAAAGAAATACAAAGAAGAGAGGAGGAATGGAAGGAGCAAAATAAAATATTGAAAAAGGAAATCCAAGAGAGGGATGAGATTATTGAAGAAAAGAATGAGGAAATTGTCTTTCTGAAGGAGAGGGTGAGTGACATCGCAACCCTGGTGCCATGAATCTTGGAATGCAGAACCCCTCCAAGGGTTTATGCTTTGGAACTAAAGGAGAAGTATCTCTCCTTTAGAATGTCAAGAATTATCTCAGGTTTGAACCCCTCCATTGAAACCCCTATCAAATTTTTCAATGCTTACAGAATTGCCTCCCCTGAGATGAAAAATTTATAATGTGAATTTTATTTACACAATTTTTCTATCACAAAAACCCAAGATTGTAACCCACTTCTTTATGTGGGGGACATCCAATTGAGAGCATTCATGTCTTGGGTACAAAATGAGATTAGCTAGGGTGAACAATACAATGCTTATAAGAGGAGGGAATCCAATATCCCCTTGGCCATTAGAGCTGAATCCAGGAACCCCAAAGACATTTACACATAATGGAATATAATTATTTTCAGCCCAAACTATGGTAACAAGATTATTCCTTGGATTTAGGCAGTTTATAGTGAGTATGAGGTGAAAAGTGTAGCAAAAGAAGACACTACGAGAGGATACCTATTCTAGAGATGAAACCTATTGATTGATGAGCTGAAACAAGATGAACCACATTCCATCCACAACTATGCTGCTGCAATAAAGAGAATTGAAAGATACATCCAACTTGGGAGAACAAAGAGGTGAGATTGGCTTCCCTTGACTTTTCAGCTGCCTACCCTCATGTGACCTATACCAAATTTTAGATTCTACAGGTATGACATTGCAGAGGAAAAAAAAAGATGGAGGAGACTTGATAAGTTGGGAGGATTCTACTGGAATCTTGATTTGCCCACAATAGACACTGATGTTGGACAGTTATTAGTTGCAAACTTTAGAGCTTTAACCAAGCAGAAGCATAACTCTCCCCCTCCTGGAGGACCAAAAAAATATTAGGTTGGGGGGATTGACGAGTCTAGTTTTTGGTCTAGTTATGGGTAGAATCTCTTGTTTATTTGCTGAAGTTACCACCAACTTTAATATTACATGCTGACACTTTTAGATAGTTTCTCTCAAAACATAAGACATTTGGGTTTAATTCCATTTATGCCAGTTCTAATGATATTTACTTATTATGTGGACCATCTATATTGATCTTGCATGTGATTAATGAATGTTATTTAAGGTGGTTATAGCTATGCAATTCTAATGTGTACTGACATTGCCATGCATACATGATTGGAAATGCTAAGTTGAGAAACACAGCTGCCAACTGGTCACACAGAGGAATCGCACGAATGTCAACCAAGGATAATGACGGAAGATTCCCATGTAAGCTGCATGTAACCAGCTTATGCTGATCTTTAATGACATTGAGAATTTTAGGCATTACTGCACTGGTCGAGTCCACATTTAAGCATGAATGTCTAAACGAATTCCCCTGTATGTGTAACCGCTCTTCCACTCTTTTCTTTGCTTTCCCTAAATGGCATCCTCTCAGTTAATGGGAGCTGACTACCATGTTTAGTTGGTATAAATAAGGTTTGGATCCTCCTTCTCCAAGAGTTAGTAGATCAATAAGTTGTTGTACAATTTGATTATACTATCAGACATACTCTTTTGTCTTGGCATTTTCCAATGAATAAATAAGATTCAGAGTTGAGTATCTAAGTTTGCATTAGTTTTAGAGGATACTCATCCAAGGGGGCCTACTTGGTGAGTAATTTGTTCCTTTAGTTTAGTTAGATTAGTATTAGCTTATGTTTAGTACTTAGTTAAGAATCCAACATTGACTGTTCTTGTAGCCACTAGAATTTCATTCTGTGACTGTTCCTGCAGCCAAAGTGGGTAGATTAGTTTCCTGTTTGCTACTCAGATTTTCATTCCTATTATGCATGTTTAGTTTAAGTTTGATTGAGTGTTGTTCAACATTAATTTGTTTCCTTTCATGTAATTTAGTTTCAGTATTAAGTCTTTCTTAGTTGTAGAATTAAGGTGACTACTTTGAAGTTCCTAGTGCACATACTGTGTCGACCCATTTCAAGTTCATGTCCCTGGGTTAAAAATTTAAATGTACCTTCATGATGGTTAATATGGCTATTCAGGTTAGATGTCGAATCTCTAAATCATGGCTGTAAAGGCTTAGTTATTAATATCATTGTAGGAGGCCGACACCCTTAACAAAAGGAAAGAACAAATGGTTAAGTCTGATAACATTAGAATTCAAGCATTAGTAATGCCTCATACCAAATGCCTTAACCACAAGAGGAAGATCAAAATGTTTAAGTTCTCTAACATCAAAATTTAGGCATCAATAATGCCTCATACCGAATACCAAATCGAAAGGAAGAAAAACAAAACGGTTAAGTCTGATAACGTCAAACTTTGGGCTTTGGTAATACCTCATACTGATTGCCCAACCGAAAGAAGATAAAATTGGTTAAGTTTGATAACATCGAACTTCAGGCTTTAGCAATACCTCATACCGATTGCCCAAGTGAAAGAAGATAAAATCAGTTGTCCGATAACGTCAGACTTTGGGCTTCAGTAATACCTCATACCAATTTCCCAATCGAAAGAAGATAGAATCAGTTAAGTTCGATAACATTAGACTTCAGGATTTATTGTTAAGGATTATGCTTTAACACAAAGCAAGGGAATAGGTAAGGTGGAACCTCATACCCCGCCCTCCTACAACTTTAAGAAAAGTCAGATTTTTGTGCTTTAGTATTTTGGGAGTTAATATAATGGGTTGCGATGGAGTAAGAAGGGTAGATGAAAAAGGGTAAGGCCAATGGCCAAACCCTGACGGGTGACAAGGAGATTTAGACTTAGGTGATTAGAATTATTTCTTTAAGTAATTTTAAGCTCTCCAATCATGGGGTAAGGGGGATTAGCGATCTTCAATCCCCGAAAAGAATGAATATTGGCCAAAATTTGCTATTTTGTGAGGAACTTGCATTGAATTTGGTTGATCAGTGAAGGTAAGCAGATCAGTGACACATGGAAAATGTTGATTTCCTTAATTGATTCACATTGTTGTTGTGAATCATTAAGGTTCAACAACCCACATTAATAAGTTGTGTCAGTTGAGCGATAAAATTCTACTCAAGGCACAATTTTGGGATTCAATGACAACTTAGAGTTATGATTTTGACAATGCAGGGTTTAGGTGCTAAGTGAAAGAATTATTCTAGATTTGACTGATGCCAGAGAAGTAAATTCATTAAATTTGGAAGGTGGTGCAGGGTTTTATGCAAGAAATCTTGGCGGTGAAGGAAGAGCCGAAGGAGTGTTATCTAAACTTTGAATCTGTAGGACTCCATAAAACACATAGATTTGAGTATTGGAAAATTACCTCTTTAAGAAATCCACATTTTTACACCAATCATGCAAGGCTTTTACTACCTACTCCATAGAAAAAATTACTAAAATAAAATATTATACTAATTTCCTCCTTTAATTTTCATCTGTTATACTAAACACAGATAATCATTCCTTAAAAAAAAAAAAATCTATAAAAATTAATTTCAATATAATTCAGAACACACTTCTTATCAGCTACTCAATAACCTTATAACAGACAACCATTCTTTTCTCTCTCTCGTATTCTCTCTCCCTCCCTGGGTAAGTGCACCAAGATGGTTCCCAAAAAGGGGACTTAAGTGGACAACATTTTTCTGAAATCAGGAAATATTGACCTTGGACGTGAAATTGAGGATAGTTACAATCAAAACTTTGAGATGGAAAAAGAAAAAGGATCGAAGTGCTCTGAGTCTACTTTCTAAACTACTAATTTATTTTTAAAATGGTTGAGATTAAGGGGTTCAAAAGAGGGATGTACAAAAATTGGTGCTGTTTTTGTCAGAAAAACATAACATAGCAACTCTTGTACGACCCTTGTACGGTGAACATTTTTTTAGTATTTTTAAAATCGCAACGGTCAAAAGTTAGCTAATAGTATCTAGTTGATGGATGATTTTTATGATATTTTTTAAATGAATATTTGATTTTTTAATAATTTTTGAAGTGGACACTTCCTGAAAAACAAAATTTTGGCTGTGCTATCCCTACAAAATTTGAAGAGTAATTGATTTTAATTTTTTTTTTTTTTGTAGAATGGAGTCTAGTTTCTAAAAATGTAATTTATTTGAAATTTCGATGAGTAGTTAATTTATAACGAAAAAAACACCAAACACTGGTTTTTTTCCAAAAAAGAGACATACAAACAAAATAAATTATGGATGAAAGGCTTAAAATTGTTAGAAAGTGAAAAAATTTACATTGTTGGATAGCTAAGAGAGAACGTAACATTACCCAGATGTTGATTTGTTTGATATTGAACCACGTGCAATCCTGATGGTGAGCACGAACTTGATTATGTGAAATATTGTAGAATTTGTAAAACACGTGTTTGGTCGTTGGGAATGCCCTCCAAGCCTTTGGGTTGGTATTCCAAGGAAAATACCAATCGTAAGGCTTGGGGATTCCCAAAGCAAGATATAATGCGAGTGTGTTATAACACGCTAACGTTATATCTCAGTTTTGACATGGTTTTTTGCTTCTGGGGGAAGCATGTCAACCAAGACATAACACGAGCACGTTATAACACGCTCACATTATGTCCTCCTTTATGTTAAATGTCAGTCTATTGAATGTATGCCGGTATATTTATATGTTTGTATGTCATGTATGTATGCATGTATTTATCAATGTATGTATATTGTATGTGTGCCTATATGTATGTAATATTGTATCTACACATGTATGTATGTATGCTTGTATGGATGTAGGATTGTATGTACATATGTATTATTCTTGTATGTATGTATTTATGTATGTCTTTAGAGGGAGGGATAATTTTAAGAGAGAGATTCTAGAGAGAGGGAGAGGAGGTGCAAGTGAGAGTTTAAGAGAGAGGGAGTGAGAGAGAAGGGGCTGAAGTGAGAGGGACTTAGATAGGTAGGGTGGGAGGGAGAGAGGGAGGGAGAGAGAGAGAGGGGGGGTGGGAGAGAGAGAATTGAGAGAGAGGGAGAGAGAGAGAGGGGGAGAGAGAGTTATGTAGGTAGGGTGCCAAAGGGAGAGACTTGAGAGTGTGAGGGGGGTGAGAGGGAGAGACTTGAGAGATAGGTGAGTGAGAGGAGGAGAGAGAGGATCGGGAGAGAGAGGGAGTGGGAGTGAGAGACCCAGAGAGGGAGAGAGGGTGTGGAGGAGTGGGACTCAAAAAGAGGTAGAGAAAGAGGGAGGAGAGGGACTATCTAGGTAGGGGTGGGGAGGGATAGATAGAGAGGGGAGATAGATAGAGAGATTTTACGAGGTAGGAAGCGCTTTTCAAAGGAGAGAACTGAGAGAGAGGGGTGGGAGGGAGAGACATGAGAGAGACATGGAGAGAGACATGAGAGAGAGGGAGAGTAGAGAGGAGAGGGGGGGGACATAGAGAGATGGATAGAGGGAGCGAGAGAGGGTGGTAGGGATTGATTGAACAAGAGGCACATAGAAAGAGGGAGAGGTAGATAGAGACAATTAGAGAGGGTAGGAGAGAGGGAGGGAGGGAGAGGTGAGATGTATAGATAGAGAGAAAGTGATAGGGATTGATGGATTAGGCTGGAGGACCTATAGGGTTGATGGTTTCTAGGGTATTAGGGTTTAAGGTTTGAGGGTTGAGGGAATAGGGTCGATGATAGAGGGTATTGGGTTGAGGGTATAGGGTAGAAGGTTTAAGGGTTTAGGGTTGAAGGGTTTAGGGTTAAGGGTTTAGGGTTGAGGGTAGAGGATTTAGGGTATGTTGATGATTGTCTTATGTACTTCTCAACACAGGTAATGCATAGGTGCATCACCTCTCTTGAAAGACAATCTTCCACAATCAAATTGCAGAACACTATGCCAAGGTATCTCGAGTGTCAGGTCATGAATTTCATGGAGTATCTCAGTTGATGTTTGATGTGATATTTTTGGTAATCACAGGGAGGACTTACAAAATTTAGGCTGGAAGAAAGTTGGGTCCTTGGGCGGAGTTCTTGAAGTGGGAAGTTGATGCACACTTTGCTGTAGGTTCGGACAACGATCTTGAACTCTTGTTTTGACTTGAGATTTGGCTTTACAATGTGCAATGAACCTTAGCATAGGTTAATTATTAAAAAAAATCAAAAGGGCAGGGAAGAGAAGAGGTTCCTAGATCTGAAACTACAAATGAACAGTGATCATGGAGGTTTCTACTATGGACAACTTCCTTAAAACAAAATTTCACTTAACCAGAAATTTCTCATTATCATGAAATATGTGCTATCTTTTAAGGAATGCAAATTTTTTACCATTCATTCACCATGTACATGCATGAACAAAGATAAAAGTTGTAGGAAACTTTGAATTTAAGTCCAGACTAACTTTACACAACCATCTACCAATAGAAAATAGCCAAACGTATGGACTAGGAAGGAATCTACACAACATAAATCTTCACAACCACAAAACAACATTACTAAATCTATCAAAGAAAACTGAAAGTAACTGAGAAAAAAATGTTAACTCTAACTAAATCAGCTAACTATGAGAGATGAACCATGAAACATGCAAAGAAACTCATAAATCCACCAAAGTTAATGTATTTCTATTAAAATTTCTGCAGCATGTCATTACAACAATTCAACTCTCTCTTGAAAATGAGAGGATACACCCTATTTATAGTGTCCAAAAAGTAGAACGAATGGCCAAGATTGATTTAAATTGTGTGGCCAAGATTCACTATAAGTTAGGGTTCTACCTACCCCCACAATATATTACATTTTAAAATACATCTTTGTCCTTATCCCTATTTTGTCTTTTAGTGGAAGCACTGTAGCATTTTATATTTTTGCTGATTGCCTTTTGCTGCAACTATTCTATAAGGAACTCTTCACCAATAAAAGGGTTACTTTCCTGCTTCTTTAAAGCAGCATACTCCATGAATTTTAGAATCACCGACTGAAGTTTATCGACTTCTATGATTTGAGATCGCAACACTTGGTAACTCCATTCTTTGGATCTTTTAGAGAGATTTTCCCAGTCTTCATCATATTTAGCAGTGTGGTCTCTGAAAAACTCTGACTGGGTGAAGGCTTAGGTAGCAAAAATCAAGAAATTAGTGCTGATCTCATCCGACATTCCATGCTCTATCATTTTCTGGAAGTGGGCCTTTATCTTCTCTGGATCAAATTGGACAACAGACATATCATATTCCATCATTAGCTTTAGATACCAAAGGAAATCTTCTCTAACTTCCTTGGCCCACTCAATGTATGGATCTACCTTATCGAGCACCTGTTCACATCTTTATTTTTGATTCTCAAAATACTGCTTCCACACATCCATCAACTAATGATCATCCTTCTTGAATGCTAGTTCCTTTTCCCAAATCCTGCTTGGAAATTTGAGGATAGCCTCAATATTTGGGTAAGTAGATCCATATATCCTTGGGAAGTCCGTACAAAACTTCTTGGTGCCTTCAAGGGACTTCTATAAATCCAAGAACTTGTTTTCTGTCCTGACAACATGATTGATGCCCATGTTTCTAGTATACAAGACCCATCAAAACCAATTCTCCGTGGTCTCATCTAAGTTCTTTCTTATTTCAAGCTTGTCTATTTTCTCTTTGGATAGCAATTATGGAGGGGCCGAGGATGTCATAGGCTGTTCTTATGTTGATGACCATTGCTGGATGTAGGATGTTAGATCAACCACTTGTGCCTTGAGTTCTTCCTTTGAGATCTTATCTTGCTATATCACATGTACCACTATAGCGAAAAACTTGTGGAGGTGATCCACTTTATGTTCTCTGGTGGCCATCCCCAAGTCAATGGTGGAGACGTTGTAGCTTATTTCCTCTTCTCCCACCACTGGCATGGATACTTGCACTATTCTGGATCTAGAGGCATCTATTGTCACCTTTGATCTAATTTTAGGCTTCTTCTCCTTCTTAGTGCTGATATGAGCTTGGGCCAATATAGCCTCCAATATTTTTCTTGGATCCTTCAGAGTAGGAGATTTCTTCTCCAATTGATTTTCCAACCAATCGAGCATTGAGGACGTTTCTTTGGGTGATTCCTAGTCACCCTCCTTTTCATCTTTCTCGATTTCAATATATTTATCATTAAGAGCTTCTTGCTCTGTCCTCATATCCTCCTTTTCCTCATCAAAGTCCTGGATGAACACCGTGTGTTTGATGGGGAATTTAATGAGTAGGCATTCCTTGGGACTGTCTTCCTCTTCAGTATATTTTTCTTCCTTTTCTTCATCATTTCCATGCTCCTCAGGCTACTCAGCCTCCGAATTCTTGTGAGTTTCAGCCTCTTTTTTAGGCTTATCTTCTTCTTTATCTTCCTATTCATCATGAAGAAGCACCTCCTCATTATGCTTGGGGATGCTATCACGTTCCCCTGTTGGATACTTATTGTCCTCTACCTTTGTGTTGGTAGACCTTTCTTGAATGATAGGCTATCTTTTAGCCTCCTTCTCTTCAATCTCCTTGAGCTTCTTGGCCAACTCCTCGTCCAGATCGGGATCAAAATTTTCTTCAATAATATTGGCACTCAAGTCTTCACCATCATCATCGGAGGACTGATAGATGACCTCTTCAATTACTCGATGCTCAAATATAGGGTGTTCATGGTATTCGTCTATCTCCTCTTCTAACCCCACGGTTGCCTCCCTCTATTGTCTATCCAACTCCTCAGAAATTTGCATCGTGGCATCCATTGAGGGTGACTCAGTAGGAGGAGGAGGAACTGGGAGACTGGTTATTGCTTGGGCAATGACAGCCTGAACCGCTGGGTTTGTGAACATACCAAAGAGTTCCGATGGCACATTTTACAGATATTTAGCAGAGGACTCCAGAAGGGTAAGGGTAGGCATTGTTGTTGCTACGGTGGAATTTGAAAGAGAAAATGATGGGGACATGGATGATTAGGAAATAGGGGAGGTAGTAGCCGAGGAGCAATTCACTAATATGACTGCGCTATGAGAGAGGTAGAGATAAGGTGGACAAAGATGTCCACCACAGACGGAGAGATAGTGACTGTTGCATGTGGAATAAGCGGGGTGGTAGCAACAACAACAGTGGTTGCAACAGTGGATACAAAAGGTGGGAACTTTGGTTGATCAGCCTCCATTTCTTCCCCCTCATGGAGTGGATCTTCTTATATTATAGGCATTTCAATGATGCTATCTGATTTCTTATGTTTCTTGGAAGGCTCACCTTCCAAGGCCTTTCTAGCATACACCTTTGGATTAGACTGTTGCTTGTCAGTTTCTTTTCTTTTATTTGAGCAAGTGAGTGGAGATAATTTTGATGTCTCTCCTATGGATGTAGCAGCTACCCCACCATATATTCCACTTGGATCACTTTCGAGCCCCTTATAAGTTAAGACAACCCCTTGTCGCTTCAATTGGGCAACTTTCCCATCAATCCATTGTTTTGTACGAGCCTCAACGAGCTTGATGAGAATGTCGAGGTCATCAAACTCTTGCTCATTCCAATCAATTAGTGGTAGTGGGAGATTGGTAATGGAATTATACCTGGGGTGTATCACAATTCTCTCATCTTCTTCCATCTGATCAGGTACTGGGAACGGGTTCACCCTTTTCACAAAGTATGCGGTCACCCACATATAATACCTTATTCGCGCCTCATAGTCATCCTTACAATTGGCCCAAAAATATTCAATGCTATGAAGATGGGTGTATTCTTGTCCAAGTGCCTTCCTAATGTGGCCATAGGGATCCATCTGTGGTTGGGCCGTATGGAGTCTGAAATGATATTCGACCAATTCTTTTTTTGATTTTTGGGCACATTGGGAGGTATGAAGCTCGTACAATCCCTGGCTAAAAGAAAGGGGATAAGAAATTACCGCTAAATGTTTTCTACTTAAGAGGGTGTGAATATGTTGTAGCTACCGAGAAAGCTCCAACAGGATTATCCGGTCATTGAGATATTGGGGCAGCTTGTTTGGTCTTTCTGAGAACTCTTGAGCCCAGATGTATGTAAAATTAGGATACTGAATGAACAAGAAGGCATATTGTTTGAGGAAATCTTGAGCACTATGGGAGAATCTCCTCTCAAATTCATCCCCGAGGAGCCTGATGATTTAACCTATGAAAGAATCATTTACCCTGCAATAGTCTTTCTTAAAATTCCTGAATTGCAACTGAGAGTACCTATCATAGACCTTGAGCTCCCTGCTAGGATTTTCATCCAGAGCTCTAAACAAACCACTACATTTCCTCCATTCCCCCAATGAGTACACTAGGTGAGATTTCATGTAGAATTTGTAGGTCTTTTTGACAGTCATGAACTTCTCATGGAAGCAATCACTGATTATCCCACCCTAGTAAAATGTGGTATCCTCTTCTCCATAGAGAATTTGCTCAACTAATTAGACCATCCATTCTTGAAAGTAAGCTATAGAAGGGAGTCCCATCACCCTACTCAACAAGGTCACCAGATCATGATAGTATTCATAGAAGTCACTGTGAAAGAGCTCCTAGGGAACCTTTGCAGCACTGCCCCTCTTCAACTTCAGCCAATGTTGATTTATAAGCTTCTTACATTTCATTGGGTCTTCGTCCTACATTGCCTTGCACTCCTTTATGGTTGTAAATTCCATCTCCCCGAAGGTAGAGATATGAAATGTCTTTGTTATTCCTTGGGCTGACATTTCGGCCAACACGTTGCCATCCCTGTCCACTATTGTTCTAGTTTTTGGTTGGTATGCCTCCCTACAAGTCATCACTAGTTCAAGGGCAACAAGAGAGGGAGGGAAACTTTTAGGTTTGGCTATCCCGGTGCTTCTAATGAATCTTTCATTTTATGTCTTAGGGTTGATCCTGACCCTTTGTGTGAATTCTTCAAAGTCCACATGTCCTATGTTGGTGTCAGAGACCTCTTTCCAATGTGTGGTCACTTTAGATTTCAGTGGTTCCCCTTGGAACTAGTATTTCATTTGGTCTTTGTCTTCTTTTCCATGAGGAGCCTTACCTATTTTCTTCCCCTTGTCTTTCTCTACGACCACCCCCATGGGTTCTACACCCGATTCCATATATTCTGTACACAGAGGCAAGGTAAACATAATCAAGTATGAAACAAAAAAGGCTAGCCAAATCCCTACAAACAGAGTTAGGTTGAGTAATTTCTCATTCAAAAATCTAACATTTAGTCCATATTTCCATCAGTAGTTCACTTGGAGGGAGTTTGGATGGTTCGGGCCCCAGAGGCTGGATATCCCTGATTAGAATGCTGTTTTGAAAGGGCGAATAGGGCAGGGCAACCCAGATGGCTTCTCTCGTCTTTAGATTTAGATGAATTCAAAGGTTCCTTCAGGAAAGGGTCTAATTTGAACATGTGGGTCATGGTTTATTTCCAAATTGGGAGGCATTTGGATCATCATTGGGGCACCCGGAGTTATGAGGAGGGAAAGATGTCTGGATTTCACCGTTTGGAATGGCTCCGATGAAATGGAATTCTAGGGGTGGAGTTCTAAGGTCCAGGACCCACGATGTTGAAGGCTGGCTGAAATAACTCCGTAATTGTTTGGGTGCTCAGACCAAGAAGGCTAGGAAGCTATTTGAGGATGGACATTTAGAATGGTGGGCCATGAGCAGAGGTCCAATGGGAGCAACCTAGCAGACCGGACCTTGACTTGGATCTTTCCTTCCATGTTTCTTTGTGGGTTCCACCGACGATTGGAGTACTGAGCCTCGAAGGTCGGAAGGACGGGCTTGATTTTCCTTTTATGACGACCGAAACAGGATGAAGTCTAGATGACACAAGTTCGACAATGGGGACCCGACGAGGGTAAAGACACTTAAGTTTTCTTGTTTTGTTCATGCAACACCAATATGTTTGAGGTTTGGGTGGCAGAAGGTAGTCATTCGATAGCTGTGAGAAATAATGATGTTGAAATGGAGGTTCAGGGATTGAACTCCCCGGGTCAAGACCTGAAAAGGACTAAGGACATGATAGTTTCATTTGCAAGCCCAACGACGAACGGAAGGGTGGATCTCGAGTATCGGGCGGACGGGGCTGAAATGTCCTTTGGAAACAATGAAAGATAGATGACATCCCAGGGACTAAATCCCACTGGAGCAAGCCTGAGAAGCATTCTTGGAGGCAAGGAGTTCAATTTTTCCAATGACGACTAGACAAGGGAGATTCGGGGTCACGGGCCCGAGGAGGCACCCCGCTATTTCGAAGTTGTCTTATTTGAAGTTTAATCGACAGAGATGGGAAGGGTCAGACCTGAAGGACACTATCGCTCTATAGGAAGAATGGTGTTGGGGCGACGAAGTTCCAGAGTCAAAGACTTGGTGATTTGATGGGTTTTCTAAGAATTCAACAACATGGGTTTCCTAGAATGAGCCTCCCTCTAGCAAATAAATGTATTTTATACCATTTCTATCCATTATTTTAACCCAGAATCACCAAAATTATTGCGGAATGGTGGACGGATAACTTACCCCAAGAACCTAGTGAATGGAGTTGCTGAATCCGTGAAGAATGACGAAGGAAGGTGACGGGATCGAAGGTGGTGATCGACGAAGGTTCGGGGTCATTGTAGCTTCTCTGAACTTCTTTGACCGATCCTGACATGTGAAAATGATAGATAAAATCAATTTATTTATAGATTTTAAAGGCATTAAATGCCCTCAGAGTGTACAACGGCTAGAAATTTGGTGAATTCAAATTTCAAGACAATGACGAGAGGTCCAAAACCTGGAGAGTTGAAGGATGCAAGCCCAAGGCCACTTCAAATGTCAAATGGAAAATCATCAGCAAAGAGGGGCCCAGAGTCCGATGGGCGGAAGTCCGGAGGATGACAACCATTTTGAAAGAGCAAGTACAACTCAAAAATCCGCTAACAGAAGCCTGTCGAGCCGGACCTGGAGGGCCCCAAGTCCACTTGGCAAAGGCAAAATGACAAAGGAACTCTGTGAGGATTCATGACTTAGCATATTTTGAGGAGGTGAGACATGGTCAACTGAAGATGAGAGCTCAAAGGCACGTTGACCATCTAGGGAACCAAAATGGGGGTACACAAAACGAGGCGGCAACAAAATGAACTGACAAGGCGAAGGAAAGAGAGGGTCCCCATTTTGAATGAGGCGTGTGTGTTGAGGTCACAACAGGGTATAGGTTTGAGGGTATATGGTTGAAGGATTAGGTTCAGAGTCCAATGTAAAGGGTAGAGGGTATAAGGGTTGAGGGATTAAGGGTTGAGGGTTTAGGGATTAGGGTAGAGAGTTTTCTTGGATTCAAGGGTGTAAGGGTTGAGGGATTAGGGTTTAAGGTAGAGGGTAGAGGGTAGAGGGTAGAGTAGAGGGTAGAGGGTAGAGGGCAGAGGGTTTAAGGGTTGAGGGTTGAGAGTTTAGGGTTGAGTGTTTAATTGTTTAAGAGTTTAGGGTTTAGGGTTGATGGATTAGGGTATAGAGGGAGGGATGGATGGATAGAGAGAAGGAGAGAAGAGGAGGGAGGGACATAGATATATGAGAGTTGAGGATCTAATGTATAGGGTAGAGGGTTGTGAATAAATTGTATAGGGTTGACGGATTATGGTTGTGGGTACATATGGTTGAAGGATATGGGTAAAGATTCCAATGTATAGGGTAGAGGGTATTGGGTTGAGGGTTTGGGGTTTGAGGGTTGAGGATTGAGGGATTAAAGGTTGATGGTTGAGAATTGAGGGTTGGGTGTTTAATGTATAAGGTAGAGGGTAGAGGGTAGAGGGTTGGGGGGATTAGATTTGAGGGTTCAATGTATATGGTAGAGGGTATAGGTGTTGAGCAATTAGGGTAGAGAGTTTACTAAGTGGGTTTAAGGGTTGAGGGGTTAGGGTTGAGGGTAGAGGGTAGACGATTGAGGGTAGAGGGTTTAAGGGTTTAAGGGATGAGGGTTTAGGGTTGAGTGTTTAAGGGTTTATAAGGTAGATAGTAGAGGGTTGATGGTTTAAGGGTTTAGGGTTTAGGGTTGAGGGTAGAGGATTGAGGGTATAGGGTTGAAGGTCCAATGTATAGGGTAGAGGGTATAGGGCTTGAGGGATTAATGTTTAAGGGTTGAGGGATTAAGGGTCAAGAGGGTTGATGGATTAGGGTAGAGAGTTTACTAAGTGGTTTTAAGGGTTTAAGGGTTGGGGAATTAGGGTAGAGGATAGAGGGTAGAGGGTAGAGGATTGAGGGTTGAGGGTTGAGGGTATAGGGTTTAAGGGTTGAGGGTTTAGGATTGAGTGTAAAGGTTTATAGGGTAGAGGGTAGAGGGTAGAGGGTAGAGGGTAGAAGGTAGAGGGTTTAAGGGTTGAGGTTTTAAGGTTGAGGGTAGAGGATTGATGGTATAGGGTTAGGGGATTAGGGTTGAGGGTCCAATGTATAGGGTAGAGGGTATAGAGGTTGAGGGAATAGGGTTTAAGGGTTGAGGGATTAAGAGGGTATAGGGGTTGAGGGATTAGGGTTTAAGGGTTGAGGGATTAAGAGGGTATAGAGGTTGAGAGATTAGGGTTTAAGGGGTGAGGGTTGAGGATTGATGGATTAAGATATTATAAGTGTTGAGGGATTAGGGTTTAAGGGTTGAGGGATTAAGAGGGTATAGGGGTTGAGGGATTAGGGTTTAAGGGTTGAGGGTTGAGGGTTAAGGGATTAAGAGGGTACAAGGTTTGAGGGATTAGGGTTTAAGGGTTGAGGGTTGAGGGATTAAGAGGGTATAGGGGTTTTGAGAGTCTAGATAACCAATAATGACTACTCCACCAAATTTTATAGTTTAGATTAGTGGAGTAAGTTAGTCTTAGGATTTTTTAGGTGTGTGTGTTTATCTGTGTAGGGGAATTCAAGAAACAAAGGTGGAGTTGCTACTACAAGGTTTTATGATGATTTTCCAAGTGAAAAGTGTGGCTCCAAGTGGCTTTTTGATGAAAAATTCTCAAATGACTGATCTAGATAGCTATTATTAAGTTACAACACATACTTCAAAATCAATAGTGACTATCTTGGCACATGCTCATAAAAAATGACCTTCGCTGTCCTCATTAGGCTAACTAGGCCTAATTTACAAAGGAACATACCTTTGAAAATTAAAGAACCCTCTGAACTTGTTGGGGAAACAATTATCATGTATCCAAACCCTCAAATCCACAATTTGTCTCAAGAGAAACTCACTCCACCATGCCAAACCACAAAACCCTTATTTTATGCTAGTATGAGGAGGGCTTATTGAAAGGAATGGTTCCAAAACTTACCAAAACATGCCACCACCTCAGAACTTCTTAAACTCACTTGAAAAAACTCAAAAGACAATCACCCAAACTCTACATGCAATATTTTATCAAACTCTAGGGTGAAACCTCATTTTTCATGCCCTTTTCCATCAAAATCTATAGGGGCAGCAACACAAACCCCATAAAAATTATTCCCTTTCACCAAATAAGCACCCTAAAATAAAAATAGGTTTCTAAATATGTATTGGGTCTATGGAAACACAAAGAGATTGTTAAAGAGAACACAATTACCCTATATGAAACCGTACAGTTCAAGGAAACATTAGATTTCTGGTAAAAATCCAAAAAAATGCAAGGAAACATTGAATTTTACTGATCTTCTTCTAAGTAAATGGTACATTTATGCTAGGCATGGTAAATTTATGCTAGTAACGGTCCTCTTTCACACCCAAGCACGTAGAATTTCTCTGAGGTACGTTCAACCAGATCGATCTCTTAAGAGTCCAAAGTGCTAAATGGCTGGAAACTTCAGCATGTTGTTACTCAGATACCATGATGCCTAGAAAATTTTTGTATGATCCTACAAGATCACATTGGGCCCCTCTACAAAAAACTCTCGGTTTTGGCTATCTTGGAGTGATTTTCTTGTGGCGGCAGACTTTCACTTGATGGAAAAAGCGTCAAATGCAAGGAGTGCAAAGTGGTGCAACTTTCATTCTGCAACTCATGTGACCAATCAAACTATTCCAATGCATTTGAATTGGTATGTTTATGCTAGGCATGGTTCTCTTTTTCACCCAAACACACGAAATCGCTCGGAGATACATTCAACCAGATCGATCCGTTAAGAGTCCAAAGTGCTACATGACTGAAAACTTCAACGTGTTATTACTCAGATACCATGACACTTAGAAACTTCTCATCTAATCCTACAGAATCGAATTGGGATCCTCTACATAAACCTCTCTTGGTTTTGGCTATCTCAAAGTGTGTTTCTGATGGCGATGAATTTTCACTTGATGGAAAAAGCGTCAAATACAAGCAATGAAAAGTTGCAAAGTGCTGCAACTTTCATTCTGCAACTCATGTGACCAAGCAGACTATTCCAAGCATCCAAATAGGTATTTTTATGCTAGGAATGGTCATCTTTTGCACCCAAACACGTGAAATCACTCTAAGGTACGTTCAACCAGATCGATCACTTAAGAGTCCAAAGTGCTAAATGGCTGCAAAATTCAACATGTTGTTACTCGAATACCATGATGCTTAGAAAATTATCATGTAATCCTATAGGATCGCATTGAATCTCTCTACAAAAACCTCTCTCGGTTTTGGCTATCTCAGAGTGGTTTTCCTGTGGCGAAGGATTTTCACTTGATGAAAAAAATGTCAAATGCAAGCAGTGCAAAGTTGCCAAGTGGTGCAACTTTTGTTCTGCAACTCGTGTGACCAAGCAGACTATTCCAACAAGTCTGAATAGGTATTTTTACACTAGGCATGGTCCTCATTCACACCCAAACATGCAGAATCGCTTTGAGGTATGTTCAACCAGATCGATCCTGATGAGGTAAAAATAACCTCATCATAATAAAATTTGGGAAGCTCATTTTTGCTAATTCAATCCTAAGCCTGCGCCAATTTATTAAACTTAAGAAGAAGTAATTACTTATTTTTAGAAAAATTATGCTTTCTTTCTTTCTTTTAATCAATTGAGGAAATTGTCCAAAAGAGGTTTAATGGGTTGATTTGAGAGTTGTTGTAGGGGTTAACAGGTCAGCATGCAGCTGTTACAAAAGTTAGCCAGCACGTGCCTCAAAGTAATGCTGTAAACCCACTCCTTGAAGCCTGGATGATGCGCCGAAGATTCAATTTTAGTTCTTTTAATTCAGCTGTTTAAAACTTTATGGCTCTTCTCGAGCCTTCTGCATGTTTTAAGAAGCTTTAAAGACATCAAGTTAGTTTTGAGATTAAGGAAGACTTTTTCAATGGCTATCCTTGCCATCATAAATTTAGGATCTAGTTAGGAAGTTATCTATAAAACTGTAATTTCATAAGTAATAAAACAGTCAGAGAAAATGTATCATTATGCTATTTACATAGATTTAAAAATCACTATGTAATGAGTTGTCTGGTTTCCATTTATTGGTAACTATTGAATGCAATGATGGAGACTATATGTTGTAAGAGGATTTGAACATCTGCAATTTATGTGAGTTAAAGAAAAAGTAGTAGCCCGTGAGATGGCCACTCGAGGGGAGTTAGTCTAGATAGATAAGTATCCTGTTGATTAATTTATTTCCTTTGCTTAAGATAAGTTGCTGTTCAGTATAAAATAATAAGTTGTTGAAGAGTTTAGTTTAGTTGTTCTAGAGCACCTTTGTCTTTAATTTGTATAAGTCTTTCTTCTATAGTTGATAATATTTCTTTGCTGTTAGAAGATGCTTAATTGTTTGTTTCCTTACTTTTCCGCTTCCGTAGTTTACCAGTTATTTAGTCTACTTGTTTCTATGCTTTCTAATATAGTAGTAATGTTTTCTAGATTAGTTGTCTTATGCTTTTTAATTTAGCTTTCCTTGATTTTCTTAGAGTAAGATCATTTTTGAGGTTAAGTAGTAATGGCTTTGGTTTAGTCTTAACTTCTGTAGTTTAAAAGAAAACTGAAAATATAAAAAGAGTTGTTTGAATATTCTCCTTTTGCAAACTTCCTTGGACACTACCCGATCGATAATTGACATTTGATTATTCTAAAGTAGTAGGACCTAACGACAACCTATTAGATCCCTTAAGGGTCCAAAGTGCAAAATGGCTACAAACTTCAGCATGATGTTACTCAAATACCATGATGCTCAGAAAATTCTTGTCTGATCTTACAGGAACATGTTTGTCCCCTCTACAAAAACCTCTTTCAATTTTGGCTATCTCAGAGTGGTTTTCCCGTGGTGGCGGATTTTCACTTGATGGAAAAAACGTCAAATGCAAGCAGTGCAAAGTTGCAAAGTGATGCAACTTTCATTCTGCAACTTGTGTGACAAAGAAGACTATTCCAACACATACAAATAGGTATGTTTACGTTATGCATGGTCCTCTTTCGCACCCATACATGCAGAATCGCTCTGAGGTACATTCAACCTGATCGATCCCTTAAGAGTCCAAAGTGCTAAATGGTTGCAAAATTCAACATGCTATTACCCAGATACCATGATACTTAGAAAATTCTTCTATGATCCTAAAGGATCATGTTGGGTCCCTATACAAAAACCTCTCTCAGTTTTGGCTATCTCGGAGTGGTTTTCTCGTTTTCTTATGGCGACAAATTTTCACTTGAAGGAAAAAGTGTCCAATGCAAGCAATGCAAAGTTGCAAAGTGGTGCAACCTTCATTCTGCAACTCGTGTTACCAAGCAGGATGTTGCAACACATATGAATAGGTATGTTTATGCTAGGCATGGTAATATTTCTCACCCAAACACGTGGAATCACTGCGAGCTATGTTCTACCAGATCGATCCCTTAAGGGTCCAAAGTGCAAAATGGCTGCAAACTTCAACATGTTGTTACTCAGATACCATGACACTTAGAAACTTCTCATCTAATCCTATACGATTATGTTGGCCACTCTACAAAGACCTCTTTCGATTTTGGCTATCTTGGAGTGGTTTTCCTATGGTGGTGGATTTTCACTTGATGGAAAAAGTGTCAAATGCAAGCAGTGCAAAGTGGTGAAACTTTTGTTCTAGAAGTTGTGTGACCAAATGGATTGTTCCAATGCATCCAAATAGGTATGTTTATGCTAGGCATGGTCCTCTTTCGTACCCAAACACTTAGAATCACTCTGAGGTACGTTCAACCAGATCGATCCCTTAAGGTTCGAAGGTGCAAAAGGGAAGCAAAATTTGACATGATATTACTTGGAAATTGTGACACTTAAGAACTCTCCGTCTGAGCCTACGGGATTGTGTTGGACCCCTCTATAATAACCTCTCTTGGTTTTTTTTAATCTCAAAGTCATTTTCCTATGGTGTCTAGTTTTTACTTGATGGAAAAAGTGTCAAATGGAAGCAACTTGTAAAGTTGCAAAGTGGTGCAACTTTTGTTTTACAATTTGTGTGACCAAACTAACTGCTCCAATGCATCTCGATAGGTAGGTTTATGCTAGGCATGGTCCTCTTTTGTACCCAAACACACAAAATTGATCTGAGCTATGTTCAACCGACTTGATCCCTTATGATGGCATGCAAAAAAATGGAAAAGAGAAATATACATACAATGGTTGAGAAGGTTGAGTATTCCACACAAAAATTGTATGATCATTGGTGCAGAGCACCTTGTTCCTCCATTTGATGAAGAAGGTCTAGTTCAGTGGTTTTAGTCATTATAATGTCAAATAAGGCCATGATAGCCGATTTTGTAATATTTCTTTTAGTTTTAAGTTAGTGTGAGGTCATTTGAGTCAATTATGTAAGTAAAAATAAGAAAATAGCATTGGTAAAGGCATTGGAAGAGATTACTAACGCTGCCCTTGCTCAAAATTCAAAATTTAGGCCTTAAAAGAAAGGCTAGGCGAGGTGAAAAGAATAAATTGCTTGAGAATAAGTTAGAATAGGTTGGAAATAGGGTGACGTTGTGGAGTTTGATGTGTTCAAATGGTTTGCAAGGATAAGTGAGGTCAACAGTATGTTATGGCATGATGCCCTAATTGGGAATAGGGGGGTTTTGAATGAAAAAGAGAGGTTTGAGGGAGTAAAAGTGGGTAAAGTCAAGGGGCAACATAATTTGGTGGTCAATTAAGTTTGTGCAGGTAGAATGAAGAGTGTTGGATGAGGTTTTGAGGTTTTATGATGCCTGGATATGGGGTTTTTAATAAACCCTACTGAAATTTGAGAAAAGTGAGGGTTTAGAGGATAGTGGGGTTAGAGGGCCAATCACGCCCTAAAAATTGTGGATTTTGTGAATTTGCAGACTGGTAAATGCTACCCAATGGTGTTTTACAATTGGAAGAGTGATTAAGAGTGTTTTTCTTTGTTAAATAGACCTATTCGGGGGTCTAGGACATCGTTGAGTCCATTTCTTATTTGTATTATAAATTATAACTTGCTTTCTCTCGAGTCCATTTTGTATACAAGAGATAATATTGCAAAAAATTGACATATAAATATTTCGACGTGTTTATATGGTGACGTATCAAGAACATATTGGAATATTTTTATGAATAATTTCATGGAATACCAATTGAAAACATGTTTTTTTCTTTTAGATAAATTTGTTTGGCATCAATCAATTAATATTCAAGAAAAACCATGAAGGAAAACAATGATCAATGGTAGGGCTAACCAATTAATAAGTATAGACGTGAATACGTCAAGCATGTACATGTGAATAAGGAAAGCACAAGTACTCAAAAACACATAAGCCTTGAAGTATACACACGAATACATAGTATACAAAAATTAATACAAAGTATATGCACAAATACAAAGTATACACATGAAAACATGTAAGTCACAAAGTATACATTGGAACACACGTAAGCTGTAAAGTATACACTTGAATACATGTAACTCATATCTATTGAACCATCAATTTAGAATGCAAATATGGACAACATCAATAAAAAATATTTATATTAACCAAATAGCCATGTAGGCATACATCAATATATGTTGATATAAGGATGAAATATATGTACAAAATAGCCATATAAGCTTACGAGAATGCCATATAGGCATACAATGTCAAATATGTCCAATACAAAATATGTAAAAAACTGCCATGTAGGCATACAACAAAGGGCTCTGGAATCAAAAGTCATTGCTCTCCATGCTTTGGAAATAAATTCCTTCATTTTTCTTGTCGATCAGATGGTGATATGTCTGTCACTCATTTCTGTTGTGCTCGAGGAGTGCTCCTGCTCCTCCTAGTGTTTAGTTTATGGTGAAGTTTTAACTGTTACAATAAGAAGTAAAGACATAAATATATAGAAATTACATTATAAAAAATGATATATTTGACAAAATAATCACTTACTACCATCTCATGATCTCTCTCCATGACGAAAATATTCACATGCCCATGCTCAGGCGTGCTCAAGCCCTATATAAACCATCCAGATAGAAATTAAATTATGAATCAATAATGGTTTGATTTTCCACTAACTAACATCTATAACAACGAATGTAAATTGAAATTTACTAATTTGACTCATACCTCCCCTGTCAGAGCCATTGAGGATTGTATAGTAGATGAAACACTAATCTGCATTGCCCTTATCACATTTAGAGGCATTTTGTCTTACAACATCTGAAAATAAAACAACAAATTATTCAATGTAATCAACAATGTGCATATAAACTACACAAATGTATTAAGTACAATTCATTGGTTAAAATATTTATTCTATTATCTCCGTGTAGGTTTGAGTAAATCTACTGGCACTGGGAGGTGTTCCCTCGAAACCTCCAATATTATCCTGTCCAACATCCAAAATCACATATTAAAATACCATTCGTAAAACAATGCTATTAACATGTAATAAATTTATAATTCTTTACTAGTTACATACCCCAACAATAGGTGTACTACAAAAGTAAGTAGGTGGAGGGCTATTGTATCCAGTCTCAACACTGTGACCCTGCAATTTTATTAAAATCATAAAACATTTTTAGTTAATCTTGTATTTCAAAATCGAAATTTAATAAATTAAATTCAATGAACATGCTAACTTTTGCCTGACTATCAATGCCATACGCCTCATGCAAAATGTCAGCGGCCCTCTCCATCTCCATAGCTGCAGACGGATCTTGTGTAGCAGCCTCCTAAGTGTCAATGGGGTCATATGAACAAGTCGCCTCACAAGATTGACACACATGGGTTTGAAGGTCATCACTCGAAGACTCCCTTGGATGGCATTGTAGAATAGGGCTAGTATGATGGATGACACTTTGGGTCAAAGTGTTGATCGCCTGCAATATCTCTACGCTGGCACTCTCCTTCGCGATGAAAGGCATAACAATGTTCTCACGAGACGACCTAGCGAGATCTCATCTCCCTTGTCACGTAGGATCCGACTATGCACCGGGTCTATCCTGAGCTGACCCCCCACATGTCCCCTGGAAGTCCCTCATATCAAAATAATTTTGGATTTTGTTCAATATGAACTCACTGTATAGTTTCCTAAAGAAATATTGCAGGACTTCACAATTGTTGCATGGTGGGTAATCAAAGACCATGTACCACCTATCATAAAAAAGGTTTCTAATCTATTGGTGGTGGTACCAATGAATAGGAAACCCCTTTGCATTGAGGGTAAGATTTTGATTTGTGCGTGGGTCAGTGAATAATGAGCACAAGTAACCTTTTGTAATTTTTAAATCCTTTACATCTTTATATGATAGTTTATTCACGTAATAAGCCCTAGCCGCCTGACCCCTATCTTGCCATCCAATTATTTTTTTGCTAATTGAATCTACATTTTGTAACATATATTTCAATGAACTTGCTAGGGTCATTCTTTCTACGGTTGAACCATTTGGATCACTCAACCTACTGATTAAATCGTCAATTTTCTTTTTGTTCTCAATTTCACTCATTAAATTTTGTTGAGTCCCAAGAGGGGGTTGAGTGATTGGTGGAGGAGGTTGTTGTTGTGGTTGATTTTATTATTGAGGATTTGGTTGCTCTTCTTGTTGAGTATTTTGAGGGTTTGCAGGTTGATTTGCATCTCCTGAAAATTCAAAAAATAAAATATCAAATACAATCTAAAACTAACAAATTCAACCTAAAACTAACAAATTCAAAACAAAAAGCAAACAATCCTTACCTCTCACATCTCCTCATTGTCATGGTGCCATTTTTGTGAAGAAATATCAACCATTGGTGATGATTTTTGTACAATGCCTCCTCCCAGAACGTGAGCACGAAAAATGGGGGTTTTGGCCACAGGCACAAGAAAAAACATAGTCGAAATGCAAAATGAAGATTTTCGCTTTTTTTTTTTCTTTTAACATGTCATAACACGCTTGCGTTATGGGCTTGTTGTTGTTGAGCCTTAGGCTCAACCCAAAAAGCCATAACGCAAGCGCATTATAATGTGCTCGCGTTATGACTTTTCAATTTTTGTTTTTGAAAGTGGCTACAAATTGGCTACCCATTTCCATGCACCTGCCCCCCCTCTCTAGGTCATCGCCACTTTATCTCCTCCTCCCTATGTATCTCACTCCCTCCATGTGTACCTCTCCCTCCATTCCTTGTTACTCCTATATCGATACTTCCCTTTCTCTGTCTCTTCTCTCTCTCCCCTCTCTAGGTCTCCCCCACTCTCTCTCCCTATCTCCCTCTCCACCTTGCCTCCCTCCCTCTCTCTTCTCTCTCCTTTCTCTCTATAAATACCTCTTCCCCCCACACACTTTACCTCCTTCCCTATTTACCTCTCTACCTCTCCCTCCTTGTCTCATTACCCATCCCTCTCCCCCCTCTATTTATCTCACTCCTATCTCTCCCACTATGTGTCTCACCCCTCCTTGTTTCTTTCTCCCCCTCTCTACGTCATCACATCTCTAACTCCTCCTTCCCTATGCCCCTTACTCTCTCCATGCCTACCTCTCCCTCCATCCCTTCTTACTCTTCTACCAATACTTCCCTTTCTCTCCCTCTTCTATCCCTTCACACGATTGCACTATGAATCTAGCCTCGACTGAAAATACCACCTTCTCACTTGGAAAAATATCTCTAAAAGAGCTAGAATGGTGGTTTCAATCTACTTCAATGTTTGGACTTTTAGCCCCATCGTCAGGGGGTCCGTATCCCCCTTCATGATTATTTAGACTCCCCTCAGGCAACCTCACATGAGCGAGGGTAGAGGAAAGAATATTTTGCACAAAGCAAATAAACATGAAAATGTGAAATTAAAAGAGCCAGGGTGGCCCGTACTCCAAAGGAGGACATCTCTTTGGAGGAGGGATGAGCCTCCCCCACACCCACGTGAAAAACCATGACATGGGTTGCTTCAAACCACTACCACTTGCAGAGTAATTCTCCCTCCCTTCGACCCTTTATGTATTGTTTGTTAGAGTAATCATGCATTAGCTAATAATTAATTACTTTTTAATTGATTATTAGTCTAATTTATTTGCATGAACTTAAGCTAAACTTAGGAGTTCTTTTATGTTTTTAGGGTTTTCCTCCTATATAGCACTCAACCCTCATTGTAATTATTGTCTCGAGCTTTCATATCTTTTTGATAGTCTCTTGCTTCTATAGATTTTTCTTGTTGAGGAATATTGCATATATTGTTTGCAGATCTCTTGTGTGGAAGGTGTATTTGTTTGAATTGTTTGACCTTGTGGCTCGTGGTTTTCACAATTCTAACATGGTATAAGAGCATGGATTCATTGAAAGCCTTCTTGATATATGAGATTTTTTTATTCATCAATGGTTACAAGCTTCAGATCTAAATCCTCTTTTCCTTTTTTGTAAATTTTGGAGGTGGTCATTTTTTGGTGCATTTTGGCATAGAAATAACCTCACCGCTAGATTTAGAGCTATTGAAAAAGTTAGTTTTTCTTTATGTTTGTCTTGATTTGGACTCCAAACTCCAGTCTACGAGGGTTTGAAGCGGTTGCCTTTTTCTCTAGATCTGGAGGGTAGCTATATTTTTGGTGCATTTTAAGCGAAAACGGACGTTACCATTGTGCTTAGAAGGCCCAAAAACCTTAAGATTGCTTGTCAAATTGCCAAAAATGCATGTCGGGAGTTTTAGAGGGTTTTTTTTGCTAGGGAGGCCCTCCCCAACACATGGATCGAGGTAAAAATTTAAAAATATTTAAATATTTTTCTTGCAATTTTAAAAAAATTCAAAAAAAAAATTAAAAAATCCCTTCCTTAGGCATTGCAAGTTTTTTTTATTGTTTTTATTAAATTATTATTTTTTGGGTGCAAGGTACCCGCAAGGGTGGCAGGCCCTTGGGCCCCGCCCGCCCCTATGTGGGATACCACAAGGTACCACCTTTCCATGGTAGCAACGGTCTCTTGGGCCCCACGTAGGGCCCCATTTTTTTATATTATAATCTTTTTTAAAAAATAAGTCATTTTTCCAATTTTTTTTCTCAAAAAAAGTTTTTTAATAATTTTTTCTCAAAAAAATGTTTTTATATATATATTTTTTCAAAAAATATAATATTTTTTCAAAAAATATAATATTTTTTTAATGTTTTTTAACTTATAATAAAACTTTTTTTTTTTGCAAAATAAGTCACATGCATTGTACCTGGACACTTGGAGGAGATATTTTTTTGTTAGACTACTGAAATTGGTGGACCTTCACATTTGGAGGTAGTTTTGTGAAATTTGGTGGAGGAGTTCTTTTTTGCCCTACTCAACTCCTCTCCATCAGGCTTTTCAGTTTTGCACCCTATCTTCCAAAGGCCATTTCTCGGTCATACGACGATATTTTTCAGTACATTTTTTTTTGAAATGGGGTAGAATTTCATGCTATCCACTTTTGGATTTTTCCAAATTTCAGTTTTCTCAATGTTGTTTCAGTTTTATTCTTGTTTTGGAGACTTTGATGGGCCATATCTTCTACATCTGTACTCTTTTTTGGGTACCATTTTTTTGAAAGCGCGTGTTTTTTCATGTAATTCATCATGGTGCTACTATTTTCCTCATTTTTGTTGGAGAATTGCATTTTCAACATGTAGTATTTTTCTGGACATTATGGGCTCCCATTGTATGCACTTTTCATTATGTAAACACACTGAAATAAAGTGACACTGTATTACACATGTTTATTGGGATCTTTCACATCACATTATGCCTTATTATACTCACACTATGATATAAATTTCCATGGGGGGTTTGATGTTTTTCCTTTGTTTGCAATCATACCTTTGTCAAGTGAGTGTTCCTTCCATGATAGCAACCTCATGTATGTGTGCCTTTTGTTTCACACCCTTTAAATGTGTTGGTACTTTCTTGTTTGCACATTTAGATGTTCCTAATTCTTCTTTATGCACTTCTTTTTGGCATTCAATTTCAGTGTACTTGTCACACCTCTCCCTTTTCAGCGTTATGAGGGGGTTTCTACTGTTGGTGCTAATGTTTTCTTGGTTTTACGTTGGAGTGAGCTATGTATATAGTATTTTTCCCATGTAATTTTAGATGTAACACATTTCAGTGACATGAATCACTTACCATATAGACATTCTTGCATTCCTATTTTTTTGGAGGCAACCTTCAATTTTCACTTGATCAGTTCTTCAAAATTTTGGTACTTGTGCCATCTATATCTTTGAGTTCCAGGTGTTTTCCTTTGTTTTCCATTTGATTCAAGTAGTGTCATTGGGGGAACTCATACAAATTCTTATCTTCTTGATCTTGATAATCATTTATTTTAGTGGAGATTCTTTTTTCAACATTACAAAAATCATTCTTTGATAGTGTTTGCAACTTCTTTATGCTTCGATGGTGTTCTTTTGTTCATCCTTTGTTCCTATCTTCTAGGACATCTTTGTGTTGGAGGCTTCTTCGACCTTCACTCTTGTTTGGAGGCTTCTTTAGACCTTCACTTGTGTATTTCTCTCTTTTGGATTGGAGTTTTCTCCCACATGGATTTTCTCCTTTTTCTCCAGTTTTGAGAGATCTTTTTTTTTGTACATGGGTACCTCACCAGGCCTTTCTTTCTAGGACCCATCATGCATTATTTATTTTTAGGGTTTTTAGCTACTCGATAAGTTAATATTAAAGGGGGGTATTAGAGTAATCATGCATTAGCTAATAATTAATTACTCTTTAATTGATTCTTAGTCTAATTTATTCTCATGCACTTAAGCTAAACTTAGGAGTGCTTTTATGATTTTAGGGTTTTACTCCTATATAGCACTCAACCCTCATTGTAATTATCATGTCGAGCTTTCATATCTTATTGATAGTCTCTTACTTCTAGATCTTTTTCTTGTTGAGGAATATTGCATATATTGTTTGCAGATATCTTGCGTGGAAGGTGTATTTTTTTCTTGTTTGATCCTGTGGCTCGTGGTTTTGTGCTTTTTTCACAATTCTAACACTGTTGGATTTAAGAGCATAAAATAATGTTTGATTTGGATACTTGAAATACATGGATTATTTAATATAAACAATGCATATTAGCCTTCACAAGATGACATGAACACACATAAGCTTGAACATGATGTTAGGATCTTGAATGTTACAAAAAATGACTAATAAATCTGCTCTTGAATTCTCTTGGAAATAATATTTTCTCATAGGAATATTTGATCATGCAAACTAGATTTCAATTGATAAAAATACTATGTATTTATAGGTGTTTATCTGATTTCCTGAAAATTAGAATCCAAAAGCTAACAATTGCAAGTTGAATATGAATCATTAAAATGCTGCCAAAAAATATTAAAAAATAGCTTAGAACTTGAAGGGGACCTATTCACCCATGGGAAAATGGGTCTTGGCCTATAATTCAAGGACACTCATATTCCATGGTGATTAAAATATTAAATGCATTAGTTAAATGTTGGTTCCCCTTCCAAAAAATGATAAAAATAAGGCTTTGGAATGCATAATTTGGCAAATTAGAAGCTTAATTAAGTCTAATAGGTTAAGGGACCAAAACATAGTGTAAAATTATAAAGGTATATAATTTACTACACTATAATTTTCTCAAAAAATAGAGAGGAACCTCACAATTAGCAAGTGGTGGCTGATCAAATACCATTCACCACCGATCCCAAAAATTGGAAGCCATCTGTGGATGTCTACACCAACTAATTGATATTCTTTTTTTGTTTGCTGGAATTGGTTGATTGTTGATGGGGTCAATAAAATATGGAGCTAAATGGGATTTTGTGATTTCAAGGTCAAGGATCTCCATATAGGAGAGTCCATCAGAATAAAACCATCTCCTCTCCTCTCTCCGTACTCGGTAACTATCTAAAGTCCAAATCAATGGACTTTTTAAAATCTACAACATTTTGCATTGAAGATGCAAAAAACATTAGGTGGCATGGCATGAATTCTTCATTTTAAATTGCATTAATTTTTTCAATGGATCTAATGTTGTGATTGATTTGAGCTCACAAATGAGCCTCATTGGATCCTAGGGGTGGAGGTGGGGGTTTTGAGGTGAAGGGGCTGGAGGTGGAGGTGGAGGTGGAGGGTGCTAAGGTGAAGGGGGTGGAGGTGTGGGATTGAGAAGATCCTCAATATCAAAGTTATCCATGATATAAAAATGAACCTACATATATATAAATATACAAAAATGTACACAACTAACTTTAAAGAATATATATATAAATTATAAATAAACATATTAAAAACTATATATTATACATGTTGAGAAATTACCAAAAATATTTAAATTAAATGTACATGTTTGTTTAAAATAAAAATTAAGATACATACATCATTCAACTTGAGCATACATACAAATTTCAAAATTTAAGATCTAACTATGTAATTTTAATACATGTTCATACTAAAAAATAAACTTGAAACATACACAAAAAAGGTAAATTTATAGGTAAATTTAATCCCCTTAAGCCATTTTCTTAAAAATCCCCTTAATCCATGATATAAATGGCCTAATGATACAAATGAAAAATATGTAAGGCTCATTTATGTCAAAGACATGTAAAATTTTGTGGCTTGATGTACTTAAAAGTGTTTACAAGGAATAGTAAAGTTTCCCCTTAAATCATATTTTCTTAAATCCCCTTAATCCACATGTCATCTTTCCTAGGTCCATAAACCATTCTAATGGAAATATTTTGTCCTATTTTGACCAAGTTTAATACATATATCTTTAATAAGTTTCTAAACACGTCAAGAATCTAATATTATATAAATTGGTCAGATGTGAATGATCAATTTGACTATTATTAGCGGCTTAAGGGGATTAATGAGTAGATTTTAAGTCGTACCATGTACATCCTCTTAGGATGTAGGCCTTAAGCCATTTTCTTAAATCCCCTTAATCCATGTCATCTTTCCTAGGTCCATAAATCATGCTAATGGAATCATTTTGTCCTAAGCCATTTTCTTAAATCCCCTTAATCTATGGCATGAAGAGGCTACATTTATATGGATCCATGTATAAGGGTAAAATAATTATATGGATCCATGTGCAAGGGGAAAATTTCAAAGTTATTATTATTTATTTTACACTCCATCATCAATGTTAGTGGAAAATTTTACACCCCTCAACCATGTTCACAATAAGTATTGGATGATATAACTATTACTATATAAAACTATGCTTGTGGTTATGATTATAATGAAATTTATTTTGTGGTTTTTAGGTGGAGAATGGGTTCATATACAATATTTATGTGAGATATCACTCAAACCAATTGATGAAATAAAAGTTACTATACATACTTGGTGTGTATTGTGAATAATGTGGACTATGTTGGTGTAGCCCTCTTATGTGACCAAGTGTGTAAAGAGAAAATTTGGTATGTGATAATTATATGAATTTTCTAATCATCCATTGAGAATGAGATGCTGTTTTTCTACCTTTTGAAAAATAAATAATTGTTAATGTGACATGAAATCTACTTTTGTATCCACATTTAAATGTTATTGTTCTAGGTTAATTATTGGTTGTTTTAGCCCCCTACCAATAACTAACTGATAGTACACTTTTCATTTTACATCTCCTATTTTAAAAAATGTATTTAGGAGGTAATTAATAACATATGATGGCCTCATATTGTTAATGAATAACTATAAACTTACCATTTTGATGAGATATTATTGATTTCTATTTGTAAGGAAGCTAAGGTAGCGGAACAACTTCCTACACTAATCTTGAGAGGAGAATAATACAAAATTTTTACAGATCTTTAACAGTTATAGAAAGTTAAACATAAATGAACACAAATATCATGCATACCACAACACAATTATTTATGTGGGGAAAACCCTTTCGGGAGAAAAACCCCACACTCCAAAAGTTGCCCAATATATTATTCAACAATCACAAAGATTACAATATAATTGTAGAGAAAGCTTCTCATAGGAGTATCACCAGTTAGAGATCCAAAGACAACACAATTGTTATCAAACTCGTAGAATACATTGTAATACAATGACCTCATAAAATAGGGTTTCCTTTTAGGGAAAGTCAAGCTAATAAAACATTGACTGCCAGAAATGAGACATAATGATGAACAGTCCAAATTTACAATAATAGTGTATAAAACATTTGGCTTCCAGGGGCACTACCCTTGAGCCCCCACTGAAGCGCGCTACCTCCTAAACCCCCAGTTGGGGGGATGATCCCCCCAGAACTCTTGTGGGGGGATTCCCCCACACCCCCCCATCATCGTCGGTTGAACAATACCTTATATATCAATAGTAACTTATGTAATTGCAAGGTTGAGACACATTTTGTCAACACTATTGATACTTGTGAATGGACTCCTATTGATAAATTTTAAAAAAATTGATACTTCTTCCTTAATCTCTATAACCATAAAGAAATATTATAAATGATTCTCTACTTATATGCACTACCAAATTTAAAGCCTCCTTAGTATCCTCTTAAATTCCTACTCAAGTTTCTCAAATTTTTCTCTATACTCTAGCATACCTTGCCACATAGAGTTCCTTCAATGCTATTGATTTTATCCTTTATTTCTATTCCCCCATAATCTACCTATTCATATCTAGAATCATTCCCATATCTAAAACATTCCATCATGTACCTCCTTAAGAAATTGACCATCATTAAGGGGTTGATTTCCATTAAAATATTAAATTTCACATTTATCCTATTAATCTCAATGAAATACCATTTTGTCAATTATTTTGAACCATTGAGGCTTAAAAATAATAATATATATTATAATGGATTAATTTTACAAACTTATTCAGATCCTCCAAAATCTCAAGGTCCTCACAAGTATGAGAATTAAATTTATAGATTGGGTGGTAGGGATTAGACACACTAGGAAGATATCTATGAGATAAATTATATGATGATAATTAAATTTATAGATATGCCCTATGAAACTCTTTAAGCATGAAATTATTTGATGAGAGAAGATATAAATTAAGGTCAGTCTTTCTTACTAACCTCATTCTCATCCATTTTTCCCCCCATAAATCTCTCAAATATAATTGGATTTTGCAAAGAGGATAGCTATATTTTAAATGTTTGCTCTTAGTCAAAGTCATTTATTTCTTTGAGGATAGCTATATTTTGAATGTTCACTCTTAGTCAAAGTTATTAATATCTAGCATTATTTGGTTGTTTGTTGCATATTGAGGATGAATGTTTCCTTATCTAGTAATTACAATTATAGATAGAAATATTCAAGTCTAAAAAGATATGATTCCTAGAGTGGATACAAATTTTATAAATACATTATAGTTGCTCATTTAGGATAAAATTTGGTTAGCCATGGATTGAAATTTTATTGCTAGTATAATTCCAATTATTGAACCATATGGATATATTGCCTTAACAACATGAAATCAATATCTCACATGAACACTATATGCAAATTCCCAGGTAAATGTAATCCACTTAAGCCATTTGAGGACAATCTCAATGAAAAATCATATTTTAGGAGGGAGTATTAGATTCTCCATTATCAATATGATTATGCTAACATATTCTAAGATCATGTTTTCTATCAATTTTATTCTTATATCTTGAATCTAATGTGTGATCCTAATGACATGGACTAGGTATATGTAGTGAACGATAAGATTATGGCAATGCATGATTCTAATTTTATATTTTAATGTGAAACTAAGTAATTAGTCTATAGGTTTGACTAATTTCTATCTTATTCATAATTCAACATATGTAGAAACCTCATAGGGATTACAATTAAAAAAGAAATATATACTAGCACTTGCACCTAAAAGAGGTTGAAGGATTACACTAATAGAAAACTATATGTATGTTAATATGTTAGAGAGTAGGTGTTTGTGCATGGGTATGAATGGATGCCATGTGCTGCAAATTCTAGTTGTATGTGGCTAGATTAAACAATTAATAATAAGTGTTAAATAATGGAATGAAATAAACTTAGAAAAATCTAGATTTTTTTCTCAAAGAAATTATTATTTAATTTTGAAATATTTGCATACAGATTTAAAAGATAAAGTAATGAAAATAAAAAATAAAGTTTCTATCAAATTGACAAAAAATATTGCAAATGGAAATATTTCTATGTTCTCATCCAATTGGAAAATCAGTATTTATCTAGCTTTTATGTGATAAATGAGATTTTGGAAGCTTTCACTTGATATTTTGGAGGCTTTTACTATTAAATGGCAATTGGTTTACCATTGAATGGTAACTAAAACTTGTTTTCTGATGAATCAATAATGGTTTGTAGGCGTGATTGAATCTCAGTTTAGGGTTCACATTTTTGTTTCAATTTAGTTTAGGGTTCATTTTTTGTGTGTAGGGTAAATATTTTAGTTTCAATTAAATTTAGGGTTTATATATTTTGCAGAAGGACTGAAACAAAATATAAAAACCTAATTTACAAAATACACACAAAAAGTTAAATACAAATAAAAAATACAAAAACAAAGGAAAAATTAGCTGAATTGGATTGTTTGATGGCCAAAAATCTCTCTTTGAAACTTGGGATCTCATTCAATCACACCATTGATCACTGCATCACCCTTAGAAATTTGATTTAATTTTTTTGGAACACTCAAGGTGAGGAAGCTTATTGTTGTTTTGTAAACTTTAAGAAAGCTTTCGACAGGGTACCTAGAAACAAAATATGGAATAAAATGGAGGAATTAGGCATCCCAAATATGTATAGAGCGGCTGTTCATAGGTTATATGAGAAGGTTAGAGCTAAAATTAAAAAAAGTGAAGGTATGTCAGAATGTTTTGGTAGCGACATTGGGGTTAAACAGGGCTTCCCTCTATCTCCCACAATTTTTGGTCTATACATTGATAAGTTGGAAGCTTGGTTAAGCAAGATGGATGGGGATGGTATCCATTTGGAAGGTTATGTGGTGAAACTACTTTTATATGCCAATGATCTTATCCTAATTTCTAAAACAACTCATGGGTTAAGTGAAAATATGAAAGCTCTAGAAATTTTTTGTTAGGAGGTTGGGATGCAAGTGAATATCACCAAGACCAAAATCATGATTTTCTCATTGAATAGAAAAGATAAGCATAATACCTTTCATTTTGAAGGAAGCCCGCTTGAAATAGTGGAAGAATACAAGTATCTTGGGATTGAATTTCATTATAAGCTCAGTTGTGAGACTTTTTGTACGAAAAGGATACAGGGAGGTTGGAAGGCCTCTTACCTTCTACAAAATAGGTGTAGAAAAGCTGAGCTTTGGGATTGGAAAACCAAGAAAACCCTTTTTGGTTTGCTAGTTACTTCGGTTGTACTTTATGGGTGTGAGGTGTGGGGAAGAAGTATGTCGAAGTGCAGTTGGAGACAATTAGAAAGAATCTAAAAAAATCTAATTAAAAGTAGTCTTAAAGTTAAAACCACAGTCCCATATGAAATTCTTTTAGCTGAAACGTGAAATTTTCCACTGGAAGCATCGACGTTAACCCGGTTGATAAGCTATTTAAAGAAGGTTGAAAACATGGATAACCATCATTGGCCTAAAGCGGTTATGAAGGAGGCGCTTGATCGTAAAAAAAAATCTTGGATGAAACAAAACCACAAGTGGATGAATAAGTGGGACATTAATTTAAAAGAGTGTCCTAGTACCAATAGTGAAATACAAAGCTATGTAAATGAAAAATTTAGAACTACCATGTGGACAAATCAGATTGGGTGAAAACAATCATACTACATCAAAGAGTTTAACCCGACGAAGGAGCATGGTGAAAAAACTTATTTAAGTGCAACTATTAAAGGGAAGGCGAGAATGTTAGTGGCACAATTGAGGATGGGATCGCATCACCTTAGGTGTGAGATTGGTAGGTGGAAGATACCCAAGGAAACTTGGGAAGAAAGAACTTATATTTTTTGCAATAAGGGAGTTTTGGAAAAAGAATGGCACTTCATCATGGAATGCGCTGATTACTAAGATATCTGTACTCAACATGAAAATAGTTTGAAAGTGGACAATATGCACCAACTATTTGAGGGAGATAAGATTAATCAGATTGCTAGCCTTCTAGTCAAAATTAATAGCAGGAGATTCGACTTGGAAAAGAACATGAATACAAATTAGGCCTATTGTGTTTTGGTCCCATAGATTGCTTAGTCTTGTGGACGTCATTAAAAACTTTCATTCATTCATTCATTCTCCTTCTGCTCTAGCAGCTGGTAAATATGAGCTCGCAGGCCACTTAAAAATAAAAACTTTTATGAAATGAGATCCTATTTTGTGATCCTTGGTTCAGGATCCCGAAGCATAATGGGATCCCATTTTGTTTTTCCCCAATTTTGGGTTTTGGCTCTTCAAAACTTCCATGAGAAGTGGACTCATCTTCTTGCTTTTACCCATGTATCTTTCTCACCTAGTCTTGATAGAGAAGGTTCTTAAAAGGCTCATGAAAAATCAATAATGGTAGTGTGATAAAAAGAATCATCTATATCTAGCATCTTATGTGGTCCACATACACATGCACATTAATGGATAAATTTATGGTAGTATGCTTACAAAGATACATGATGAGAATCAAAATGAGTTAAAGGTTCATAAAAATACATATAAAGATACTTCTCAAGAGAAAGAATTTAAGGTGAGTTCTCTTAAAGAACCATCAATACCTAAAACCTTTGTGTTTAATGAGATATTAGTGAACCATACTTGAATTATATATAAATATATCAAAGAAAAATATCTTACTGGGGAAAATAGTTTAGGTAATATATGTTGTGGTTTTATTTATTTTGATTTATTTATATTTTCTAGTTTGTGTTCTTCCATGCTTTTCACTTTCTAGATTATCAAATATTTGACAAGTTTTTGTTCACTTCTTATAAGATCCATGTATTCAAGATTGTCAGGTATTTAGAGGGTAAAATTAGGGAGATCTTCATTTTTAGTCTTTCTTGCTCACATAGGTAAGTATCTCAAGTACGTATTCTTGATTTTTTATATTATCTAAAATAATTCAGGTTTGCATGTCTCATGTGTGTATAACACACCCACTTTAGCATTCTTATGATCATTTTGTATTTATAAATTATCATTTTATCAAGTGTTTATCTAATATTTTTCTCTCCTTGATTTTTTTGTATGCCTTTGTGGCACACACTAAGTCAAGGGGGCATATTATTACTTATCATTTGTAAAGTGTATGTGCAAATTTATAGATGGAATCTAGATCTTTGTCATGGCTATTCTACTTCCAATTGTGTCTTTTATTTTTACTTTGGTATTTTTTCATATGTAGATTCACATTTAAAAATAAGAGGGAAAATGAAAGGGTGAAAAGTCCATACACTTCCTTTTACCCTTCATTTTAAACAACTTTACATGGATTTTCCAAGTGCATGATGCTAACATATAATTTTGATTGATTTGGAACTCCCATTGACCCTAATTTCTATTTGATTCTTAGAGGGGAAATTAAATCTTGAACTCAAATAATTTTTAATTATAAGATTAATTTTTATTCCCAAGTCAAATTCATAATACAAAAATGGCCTAGGTTAGTTATGTGATCTACATTTGACCCTCATGATCAAAATTTAAAATCAATCATTGACCAAAGTTGACTTAGTTTCAACTAGTTTTTATGAGTTGAATCTTGTACCAAAAATTTCAAATGGTGTGTCTAGGTTTTATAAAAAGATACAATTCTTAGCTCATTTCCCATTATTTAAAATTCAAGTCACTTATCACCCATTTCTCAAAATCACTAACCCCCAACACACTTTCCCAAATCATTATGCACCACATTACATCAATATATTTTGATCGCACCATATATTTTTCAATTAGCTTCAAAATGCTAGTTTCACGCTAGCTAATTGAATCATCCTTTTGCATCTTATTCAAGTTTCAAGTTCCAATATTCCTACATCATCTTAGTGTCATTTTTATTCATTATTTGTTGTCTTCTTAATTTTATCCAAATCATTGAATTGATCAAGAGGCTTATCATAAGAAGATCCTAACATAGCAAGATCTCAAATGTGTTCATCAACATAATTAGTATTTTATTCTAGGTTCAAACAGAAAGGGAAAACTCCTTTATCATTTACAAAATATTTGCATATTATAGCCCATCATTTCTATAGAAATCTATCAATTAGGTTCAAATATAGATATAGAAATTATTTAGGGTTATAAATAGTTCTAGAAGTCTTAAAACCTAGTCATCTCATTCCATTAATGTGAAATTTGACTTCAAAATCTAAGTAGCAATCTTCTATTATAATAAGAACATTGTCTTCTACACCAACTTTAAAATACATTTATTTTTGTTAATTTATTTTATTATTATATTTGATAAGTTACACAATTATATCCAACTTCTTGTCCAAAAATACTTATTATTTACTATATTACTTTTATCTACCCAAATATTTATATCGAGATGTTATAATCTTACAATAATACTATAATAAAATAAATACAAAATATTTAATATCATTAAATATAAATTAAAATTATAAATATTATTTAAGGTTCTAGAAGAAAAGACACTATATAAATTAAATAATTGAATCTCCCATAATTATGGAATGTTCTCTTTACTTAGCTATTTTTTATGATTTTAATTTTATTTTTTTAATAAAACATAAAAATATTTTTAATAAATGGAGCATGGTTTAGAATACATATAATAAATAATATGGTCAATGTTAGTTTTCATATAAAATATTTTGGCTACTCTAAGATACTTGTTTCTTGATTACAATTTTTTTAATAAGTAGTTAATAAAGAGTTACATGATAAAATGGGGGATTATATTGGAGGTGCTTGATTGTGAGACAACTATCAATTTATTGAATTTTTCCTATCATAATTTGAGTTTTAAGATTTGAGGATGAAAACCTTTAGATTAGCATTCACATCTAAAAGAGGTGGAAAGAGTACATCAATAGAAAACTAAATGTATGCTAATATGTTAAAGAGTACATGTTTGTGCATGGGTGTGAATGGATGGTATGTGCTGAAAATTCTAATTGCATTGATTGGATTGAACAATTAATAATAAGTGTTAAATAATGTATGAAATAAACTTAGATAAATATAGATTTCTTGCTTAAAGAAATTAGGTATTATCTAATTTAAAAATATTTGCATGTAAAATTTGAAACATAAAGCAATGCAAATGAAAATGAAAAGTTACTATAAAATTGACAAAGAGTACTCCAAATGAAAATAGAATATTTCCATCTAATTGACAAATCAATATTTATGTCTTTTAGGTAATAAATGAAAAAAACTGAAGACGTGTGAATATCCATCCATGTCTTCGTCTTCCTTATTTATCTTTCTTTTATTTCTATTATCTCCCCATACAATCTCTTAGATTTTCATCAGAAATTTCATTGATTCATCATTGGACAATATCAGAAACAATGAAATCATTAATTTTCTTGGTTTTCTTGATTGTGATCAATCTCCATATAATCTTAGCAAAGGATGGTAAGAAGACACTTGTTCATATTTTGTATTTCTCTTTTTAACACTTGTAAAGAACGTTTACAGTCAAATGGTAATGTATTTCTTAAAACCTGCCTAATTTTGATTTCTAAGTTGGTGGGTTATTTGCTCTTTATTATTCCCTCATCTTTTATAAGCACCCACCAACTCCTTGACAGTTACGATACATTTAATTGATAAACAGATTTGAATGACTGCAATTTGAGTGAAATTCAGATCGGTCACATCCAATATAGGAAGTGGAGACGGCAGCATATGCCTGAGGGACCAGATATTTGGGTGGTTCCAATTGATTATAAAGTTATAAATGCTTGCAATGCATGTGATGCAAATAACATTACACTTTCTCTCCTTTTAGGCCAGGGGAAACGAAAGGCCAAACTCACAGGCCATGTCGTTAATGAAACAGATCACCAGCCATGTACCGTTCCTGCTGGGCAAATGGTCCCACAACATGTTGAGTTGAATACAGATGATCCTTATAAAATCTATGGACATCAAACAGAGCATGCTGACTTTATCAATTGCAAATAAACTCGCCACTTGATCAAGCATTAGCTCTATGTGACCCATCCTGATTTATACTGTAATCTCCGTTACAAGATTAGACAAAAATATATATTCAAAATTAAACATAAATTGTATTCAATACCATTGAATTATTCTTTGAGGTATTCTTTGTATTTGCTTGCATGATAGTAAATTTGTCTAAGTATTCAAATAGGTAGCATGTGCTTGCATTCAATTTATTTATCTATTTAAAATGGCATAAGATGGTGTAGATTTATAGTATTTCTGATTGATGAATGGACAGTTAAGATTGTTTGGAGAGATTACGGGTCAGAGTGAATTTGATCTTTCAAACATAAAGAGATGAAAGGTATTCATATGGTTAGGGCAGGTCTTCATACGGTTCCTTAGCTTATTTTGACTAATAGTCTTTGGTTCTTCAACTTATTTAGGAATTATTTGTGGAGCTATTGACTCCATGATTATTTAATTTTTCTAGCTTAGTTTTAAACAATCATCTTAATTTATATTAATAATATCAAATAACTATTTGTATAATTAAAATTTGAAAAAATTTTGGAAGCAAATATTAAAAAATAGGGAAGGAAATTTGTGAAGCCAAGTGGAATATTTGACAATTGCTTATTTCCAATCCCTCCTTTTTTCCGCAGCTTATTTCTTCATTAAAACAAAGAAAGATTTTAAATTATTCTTTTCATGATTAAAAACTTGCATGAGAACACTTAAGCAGCCCCATGGAGACATGGGGCTAGAGAGAGGTTGAGAGGTTTGGACAAGTGGAAAGGAATGACAACCTCTCCAAGATTAATTTGACATATGATTGATTTTCAAATAATTATTTTTTAAAAATTAAAAATCAATAATTCATGTGCACATAGATCCAAATTGAATAAATGTAATTGATTTTTAAATTAAAATATTTATTTAATTTATGAGGAAAAATGATATTTAGGAAAATATTAATTTGTCTAAAGTGATGGTGATTTTGGGAGAAATATTAATATGTTTTAGTTTAATTAGTATATGTGGAGATGGATATTAATTAAATAGTATGAATATTAGTGGCAAGGGGAGATTAATTAAATAATAAAATGTCGTTTAATTAATGAAAGTATTAGAAATGAGAGAATTGAATGGGAAATTAGAAGAAAGAAAAATAAACAAAGTGTTGATTTTAGGTGTCTACATTTTTTCCTTCTTTGAAATAATATTAAAATAACATTTATTTCAAAGAAAAATAAAATGTAGGTCACACAAACAAAAATGGATAAATGAATATGCTCTTGAGTCAATTAATAAAAAAATGGATGAAAATGATGATGTGATGATACCCCCTCAAGAAGTCATGTAGGAAAACATGTTTGATGAAGCTCACAAAAGAAAAAAATGACATTGGAAATGGAAAGAGGGCGCAAAATAATAAAGGATACAAGAAAAATAAGGAAAAAAGGAACAAGCATGAAGAAATGAAAGTAGAAGAGGTGAAGAGGGGTGGATACATTGAAATAGTAGTTCAACCTAGAGAACTATGGATATGCTCTATGTTTGGGCAAACCCGTAAAGGAGGAAAAGGGGGAAAATGGGGAAGGGAAGAGATAGGGGAATGTGTTTCACTCTTAATTGAATGGCATAAATTATAGACTAATGAATGATTATGATGTGTAGGTGCAACTGAGGCCAGTGGAGACACATGAGAAATAATCAAATGTGTTATCGTTGATGGGGTATTCCAAGATGTAGACTAGGATCTTCTATGAGCATGTGGATTGTATTACATGGCTCAAATATTGATCATTCGAGCACACAAGATGATGTTGATGAAGTTAGTGGAGAGATGGTGGCCAAAGACTAGCACTTTTCATCTCTTGATATACAAGAGATCATCATGAATTTAGATCGTGTATGGTCGATCTTGCAACTACTAATTAGGAGACGATTAATACACATCAACCAAGGATATGGATGTGCTACTCACATGATTATTTAGGAGAGAAAATGTGCCACATACAAGGTGAAAACTAGGTCTAGATTGATGTCAAGGATAGGTGCCAAATATGGCATTGGTGATGGTAGCTCTTGTTAGAATAATAGTTATATTTCCTAACAAGGGTGGGAGGCATTTTTCCATTAGATTGGAAAATTATGTAGTGGATATGATAGATCATAGATGTAGGTTTGTATGGGGAGCCTATATGTTAGCCCACTTATACAAATATATACATAAAATGGTTCATGTGGAGTTATTTTGATAGAATTTAATGATGACTTAATGCGTGAACCACTCATATGATATCACCTTTATACCAATTAATGTCAAAGTGTACCCCATGCCATCAAAATAGCCAATGACATTTCTCCAATGTAATAGCTTAACTTCTCTTTAATGGGTGTTCCATACTTTCGTTGGGAAGAAAATATTATGCTTCAACACCATTCTTCTCTCATGTAAATGGTGATGTATACACTATACATAATACTTGTGTCATTCTATAACATTTCCATAGTAATGTGTCTTTTCCTAAATATAAACTAATTAATACTTTGCCTATGCTACTTATGATTTAAGTGACTATAGGCTCTAAATTTATTGGTTTCATGCCTTTGGAGGTTGTTTGATACCAATGGTTTCCTACAAATAAATAATGGTATTTAACATTGATTTTTTGTGTCATATGTGATAATTTCTTATGACTATAAGATCTATATTATTATACTCTATTTTTTGTCTTTTATTGTTTTTTCATTTTTTTATCTTGTGCAAATTCCTTAACTATGTAAAATGTAATCCCCTAGATCAATAGAATCTCATTGGAATTGGTTTGTTATGTGTAGGTGTGATATAAAGTTGTAAAATATATGTATTTGTACATGCAAATGTATGATAACTATGCAGGTTCATATGTTATACTACACAAGGATTTAGTTTCACAAAGGAAACCTTATGTGATTAGGTTATTGTAGACACCTAAAATCTAACCTTACCAACCATACCTCATTTCAAAATATCCTTAGCCATTAATTAAATAAATATATATTATTCATTTAATTATTCCCATCCTTTCTACCTTTATCCTAATTGATTAATTAAATAAATATTTATAATTTATTTAATTAAAATCCTTTATCCTAAATAATGTATACTTCTAGATTAAACTGTGTATATTTTTTGCTCACCCCTTATCTTAATCTATTGATTAAATAAATCATTTATTTAATTAATATCAATTTCCATAATCATTTAATTGAATAAATATTTACTATTTATTTAATTATTATCGCATCATGATCCCATTTTAATTAAATAAATACTTTATTTATTTAGTTAATTGCCTTTTATAATTTATCCTTGTCCATCTAATCCTAGCCATCCATATTCTTCACATGGATCATGATATTAATTTTTTCTCATGTGACAAATAACACCTTTACATGTGCAATTAACTTCTTTCCTATATTCATTGAACCTAGACACCTAGCCAAAAGTCAAACTAAATTTTCATCTTATCCATTCATCTCATTTAACCTCTTAATCCTAACCATTTCCACAAGGATTTTTTTCCTTATCCCTATCCTAAACCTAGATCCTATCTATCAGTTGATACTTGTCATATGATTACATCCTCGATCCAAACCCTAACCCTCCTCCAATCTTAGCCATTCATCATCAATCATTTCTAGCCATTGATTTTACCTCTCCAAGACTATATGTAATGCCCTAAATTTAACACTCACAAAATAGTTAAGGAAAAAACACAAATTCCAAATTTCGTTCACTTACGCCCACAAAACTCTTAAATTTTTCTACCAAAGAAGGCACTACAAAAAAGCATACAACTTTTGACCAGTCATAAACTATAATTATTTTAGTTAAATAACTAAATTTCTTAGACCACCATGGTCAAGTTGAGAGGAGACATGGAATCCACATCTATGAGGTAGACTTAAATAGTTCAACCAATCCCAAAATGAATCTGAAACGTTCTATAAGTCACATGCCAACAATAACACATATATATATCAGTAGTAATCATAAGAATTATAAGAGAAAAAATCCTAGGGGCCAGACCTAGTCCTCGGGGGCTCATCTTAGACGGCCTTGCCTACGTATATATTTCACAAAGGCATCATAGTTCGACACTTGAACTTGAACCAGCTCATACTAGGTCGGTCAACAATGGGGTAAACCACTAGGTTGAAATGATGCCTTGACATCAGTTTCAAATATGCTTTGTCATCAATTTCAAACATAGACCATGCACACTATTTCTCACTAAAACAACATAAAATAGAATTGAGATAAGGATTATCACCAATTACTCATATAGGATTGTTTAAAATTGACCATTAATTTTCAAGTCTTAATTGGTGTTGGAAAATCTATAGTTTCACAGTGACAATATCCTAGCCAAGATTGATATCTTAGGTCATAGACTATTTTAGGGGTAACCAAGATTGTAACAACATTAATTGAAGTAGGAAATGCTAATGGGAAACCACACTTATAATGATGAATGCGATAAGGCCTATAAATTGATATCTAAGCTACTAGTGATTCCTAATATAGTTAGTTGTCAATGTTCCCAATAATAATGTATTAATCAATACTACGAATATTAGTGGATACTTCTTTAAATCCAATTGTGAACCTACTTGGTAGCTTTAACAACTAAGCATAGAATGGGTCCTTAACAATAAATATACATGAACATGTCTATGTTTTAATTGTTGGAGTTGAGAAGATACAACTTCATAGGAGTCCAATGACCTCTGCAAGCAATAATACCTGTTATAAAGAGAAGCAAAGAGAAGCAACAAAGAAAATGCTCAAGAATGTGGAGCAATGTATTCACCCAAAATGTAAAATGAATAATGATACAAAAGATAGTTTTCAACCATATATAGATGAAAACCCTAAAAAGGAAAATCCTAGGCTTGCACAATAATAATTAATAAAGTAATTAATTGTTATGCACCTAATGTTAGCTTAAGTGAAAAAGAGGTAAAAGGGAACTTTACGTAATTAAACAAATATTGTTTAATTAATAAAGTAAATGTCCAATTACTCTAACACCCCCCCTTAATCTAGACTTATGGAGAATCTAAAACCTAGAAGAAGCTACTGAAAGAAAAAGCAATGGGTTCCGACAACAAGGCTAGATCAGGTACCCAAGTACAAAGAAATCTCTATGAAACAAAGAAAAGGAGAAAAACCAATGGGAAAAACTCCTCTGCAAAAAGAGATAGAAGAACATGCTGAAAGAAACATGAAGGAAGGAAGGCCTCATAAAGACCCCCAAGGACAACTTCCTTCACCCCAAGCATAGAGCGCAACTGAAGATAGCGCGGAGATGCAAAAGGTTTTGTGAAGATGTTTGCAACCTACTCGGCAGTGGGAATATACTCCAAGATGAGAGAACCATCCTAAATCAACTGTATAATGAAATGCATATGAAGCTCAATGTGCTTCATCCGCTGATGCTCCATCGAGTTGCACAAAATGTGTATAGCACTCTGATTGTCACACCAAAGAATAGTGGGACTATTAGGAGGAAAACCAAACTCAGTCATCAACTGACGAAGCCATAAAATCTCTTGACTAGCGAGCACAGCAGCTCAGTACTCAACCTCTGTAGATGATAATGCATGAGCAGTCTGCTTCTTGCACGACCATGTGATAGGACTAGAGCCAAGATAGAAAACAAAGCCAGAAGTAGACTTCCGATCATTGACATCACCAGCCCAATCTGAGTCAGTGTAGCCAACAATGTGAGGATCCCCTGATGTGTAGTGAATGCCATATGAAGTGGTGCCCTGAATGTACCTCAAAATACACTTGGCAGCTTGCCAATGGCTCTCATGAGGATCATGGGAGAATCGAGAGACAAGACCAACCGCAAAGGAAAGGTCAGGACGAGTGTGAGTCAGGTACAACAAACTGCCAACCAACTGCCTGTAAAGTGTAGAATCTACTGAAGGAGTGGGGCAAGTAGTAGTCAAAACAACCCCTAACTGAAAAGGTGTGGGGGCAGGCTTGCAATCAAGCATTCCAAAGCGCTGAAGCATATCAAGAGAATACTTCTGTTGGTAAATGGAGATCCCCTCTGAAGACTGAATCACCTGAAGACCAAGAAAGTAGTGCAGAAGGCCGAGATATGTCATCTCAAACTGCTCCATCAAGGCTAGCTGAGAATTTTGAATCATAGAGGATGAGCTACCTATGATGAGAAGATCATCAACATAGAGCACAATAATCAGGATCTCACCCTCAAGATGCTGAATATAGACCGTGTGATCAGAATGACAATGAGTAAAACTAGTGGAGAGCAAAAAAGAGTCCATCTTCTCATACCAAGCCCGAGGGGCCTGTTTGAGACCATATAATGAACGGTGAAGTCTGCAAACCAAAGAAGCATCATTCAAAAATCCCTGAGGCTGCTCCATGTAGATCTCCTCCTATAGGTCACCATGCAAGAAGGCACACTTTACATCCATCTGGAAAATGAGCCATCCCCTAGAAGCTGCAAGTGATAGTACAAAATGAATAGAATTCATCTTGGCGATAGGGGCAAATGTGTCAGAGTAATCAATACCGTCAACTTGTGAGAAACCCTTCACAACAAGACGTGCTTTGTACTTATCAATAGAACCATCAGCAACATACTTGGTGCGATACAACCATTGACACCGAACCATCTTTCTACCCTTAGGAAGAGGACAAAGATCCCATGTACTATTCCTCATCAAAGAAGATACTCCTCCTCCATAGCACTATCCCACTCAGAGTGACCTGTCACCTCTAAAAACCTCTGAGGATCCTCTGAAAGAGCATGAATCAAAAGACTAAAACTCGCAGTATGAGAACGGGTGTGACGAGTGTCTGAAGGATCACCGGCCATAGATCCTGCTGCCTCAATAGTAAAGCAAGCCCATTTGGGCCTCTGAGGTGGAGCAAGTAGAGGTGGAGATGGGGGATCATCAATATCCTCATCAGAATCATCCTCAAAATAATCCTGAAGAGCTGCAGTGGGTGGAGTAGGTAGTGAAGTGGACACTGGAGACAGGGTATCAACTGGAGGAAGGCGCTCATCAAACTAAACGTCCCATCGAAATAGGACCTCTCTGGAATCAGGATCAAACAACCTGTACGCCTTAACATCCTCACAGTAGCCGAAAAAAATGAGGGGTCGAATCTTCCGCTCCATAGCTCTCCTCTGAGCATTAGGAATAAAAGCCCATGCCTCACTACCAAATACTCGAAATGATGAAATATCAGGCTTGTCATGGGACCAAGCCTCCTCAGGAGTCATATGTTGAATTACCTTGTGAGGCATTCAATTCTGAATATAGTTGGCACAATTGACTGCCTCAGCCCAAAAAGACAAATCCATGGACTTGGATTGAATCATACAATTAGCCATCTCCTGTAAAGTCCTGTTCTTTCGCTTTGCAATACCATTTTGCTGAGGGGTGTAGGGAACATAAAACTGATGTTGCAAACCATGCTCAGTGCAAAAATATTTGAAGGCCTGATTCACATACTCCCCCCCATTATCTGTACATATCCGCCGGATAGAAAGACTAGACTGCTTCTCTACAAATGTCTTGAAGACTCGAAAGGAATCAAAGACATCAGACTTGTACTTAAGAAAGTACAACCATGTGCGTCTGGAGAAGTCATCAATGAATGTGAGTACATACTTGGCCCCTAAAAAAGAAGGAGTGGGAAATGACATGAGGTCACTATGAATCAACTCCAAGGGTGCCAAAGCACGAGTGACACTTCCCTTTGGAAAGGGATCCCTGTGATGCTTGCCAAGCACACAACCATGACAAACACCGTCAGTGCAGGAAATCTATGGAAGACCAAGAACTAGTGCCTGTGTACTCATCTGCTAAAGATATCTATAATTGACATGGCCCAAATGCTCATGCCAAAGCTTAATCACTGAATCTGCATGTGCTATAAGAGATGAACCTATACCCTTAGAAGACTCAAATCCATCAAATCTGTAAAGACGGGATGCAGTATCAACACTCCCAATAGCCACAACCAAATCAGACTCATGGAGGTCCCGAATAACCACATCATGTGGTGAGAACTCAACTGTCTTACCAGAGCCAGTGTGGAAAATCTGATAAATGGACAAGAGGTTCGTCGAGATGTCAGGAACAACCAAAACATCTTGTAGAGTGCCCCCATCCAAAGAGACATAACCTGAACCTAAGACAGAAAGCTATGAAGAGTCACCCACTGCAATCTATGAAGTACCACAAGAGGCAAGAGAAGTGACCAATTGCTGAGTGTGAGTCATAGGTGAGAAGCACCAGAGTCTAAAATCCAAGTGGACCCATTGGTCGATGATCTAGCAGTGAGAGCATGACCTTTCCCTGTGGTGGAAGAAGAAGAAGATGGAGGTGAGGAGATATGTTGTTGCTGCATGGCGTCCTCTAAAGCCTCTAATCGTTTCCAACACCTGGAAACTAGATGGCCTTGCTTGCCACAGAAACTGCAAGTGTCTCCTGATTTCTCCTTAGTCTTGGAGGAAGACTCACCAGACTTCGAAGATTTCCCATGTTTTGGATTAAATGGTGGTTTAGAATTAGACTTAGGAGGAGGTTTGGAGGAATGCTCACTGCCTGCAAAATCTTTCTTGGGCCTCGATTTCTGCTTTTGTTTCCCCTTCAGTGACCTCTGCAAGCAATAATACCTATTACAAGGAGAAGCAAAGAGAAGCAACAAAGAAAATGCTCAAGAATGTGGAGTAATGTATTCACCCAAAATGTAAAATGAATAATGATACAAAAGATATTTTTCAACCATATATAGATGAAAACCCTAAAAAGGAAAACCCTAGGCTTGCATAATAATAATTAATAAAGTAATTAATTATTATGCACCTAATGTTAGCTTAAGTGAAAAAGAAGTAAAAGGGAACTTTACGTAATTAAACAAATATTGTTTAATTAATAAAGTAAATGTCCAATTACTCTAACATTAATTTTTATAGCTAGAATAACAATATATAATTTTCCTAGAGCCATGAGACTAGTATAATCCTTTAATAATTTCTCAAATCCATTCATCAAATTAACAACACCATATAACTATCCTTTGATTGTCAATGATCTATGAAAAGTCTACCACATTAGTAATTCACACCATTCTTAAACTAAATTCAAATTTCCATTTTAATGATTACACAACCTATGCCAAATTAAATAAGATGACATTATCAATAGGAGTAATATTTTATTCCCTAGGCTCTCGATCATGAATAAAGATCAATTCTAAGCATTTCTCCCTTAACTATATACATCCTAACTAGAATAATAGAATTCACAAAAACAAGACTGATAGGTTTGACCATGTAATAAGGTGGTTAGTTTTACCATTATATGATAATGTGCTACCATTCATTCTTATCTAGCAAACCTGCTCCCAATATAATATAAACCAATTTTCCTCAATTCTCTAAGCTTGGTAACTACTCAAAACAATATGAATGACTATCAATCTAGAATGAAAATCCATAAATTGGTGTACATTAAGAACGTGAAATTTTCAATTCTTTTAGGTTTTTTTTTTAAAATGTAGAAATTAATATCATTCAAGATTAAAAACTCTACTTTCTTAATACTATTCTTACTCTTAAAATATTGTTTCATTTGTTACTATATGATACTAACTATTCTAAGGTCTACTCACATGAGAGATGCTCATTTGAGTACATTATTACCAGGGTATGAATGGAACTAAGAAAATGAGTGTGGTGACTCCATCAAGGATATATTGAATAATAACTAAGATAGACACATGTGATAATTGAATGCTATCCATTAAAATGAAGATGACTATAAAATAAAATAGATGATTAAAATTATAGTTGTGGGTTAATTAAATTAATACAAAAATAATGATATATCATTAATAGGATAGTAAATCAATGATTACTTTCAGATAGGAAATATTATTAGTTATCAATTATAAATACTCAAACAATGTATAGCATATGTTATAATTGTATTCTTTGAAGCAATATATCTAGAAACGTGATAAGCAAAGGTAGTTATAAATTATTATCTTTCAATACCAAATTTACTATAATACTATCCAAATTAATAGATTCTACAATAATGTTCACAACATTTCTTGCTAGTTTAAATACAAGGGGATTATTTAAATATGCAACTAATATCAAATTTCGTAAATTTAATCAGACTTCAAACAAAAAAATAAAATGCTTGATTTAAATAAATTCAAATGAGTGATAATACACAATAAACCTCCATACTCAAATTAGTGAATTGGCATATATGAAGCATAGAAGTTTCTGACCAATTTGTTGATAGAATTTTTTCCAATTGGCTGGAAAAATAAGACCCAACACAGCAGAAATTAACGTTTGAATCACAAGGCAGTGTTAATGATATTAAGGAAAATAACGACTGGGGCAAGCATCACTAATATACAGAGCAACGATTCATTATGGAAAGACAAAGTTTATGTTTGAGGGCAGCAATTAATAAGTGAGAAAAAAAGCAGCAAACTTATTTGACCGAAAGTCACGTCTTTTGAAGGGATTTATGTAATTTCAGTAAGATATGCACAAAATGACTTCATTTGAGAAAGATTCAAAAAAGATTAACAAGATGGATTTTTAATGAGGTAAGCGACAATGTTCTTGTGGAGATTATTGGTGATGCTAAATGAAACAATATGAGAAATAGGCTTGCACTATAATAATTGCACCATGTCAGATATCTAGTAATAATGAAGGGATATCCATCAAATCATACAAAATGGGAATTTTTTTGTCTGATGATGTAATTGCAATTGCCTTGGTATACATGTATGCAAACACGACGTCATAGACAAGGCTAGTGAAGTGTTCGACAAAATGCCTCAAAGAAATGTGGCTGCTCGCATGCAATGACTTGTAGGATATGCACAGAATGGATTGGTCTAAAGGCTTAAGAATTTTTCAAGAAAATAAAATGACAGGTATAGATTCGACCACCTCATCTTTTTCCTGTGTCCAACCTACCTATGCCAAATGGACACTTTGGGGTAGGGTATAGTTATTTATCCAAACACAAGAAAAGGCATTGTTGACGGATATTATGGTAGTACCTGCCCTAGCAGACATAAACGCAAAAAGTGAAAGCATAGAAAAGCACATGAACTGTTTAACAGAATGCCTCAGAGAGATGTGAAGCACAGACAAGGCACCTGAATTGTTGACAGAATGCTTCAGAGAAAATGTGGTCTTAGCGACCCCAATAATTGCAAGATATGCGCAAGAATGGATTTGTTGAAGAGGCTTATAAAAACACTCAAACAAATGCAATTGGCAGGTGTAAACTATAAACCCAAAATTCCACAAATTTTATCGTGTCCTCCTATCTATAATAAAATGAGAGCTTTGGAATAGAGAATGTACATCCATCAAAGAATAACAGTAGATGGGTTTATGTCAGATGTTATGTTTGGGAATGCTCTGGTAAAATTGTATGCAAAGTGTGGAAGCACAACAATTTAGTGATTCTCAGATATAACAACATTTCTTAAAATTAACAAATTTAAGGTATAACTGAAATACATCTTCCATTGAGCATGCAGTGGGTTTGGACTAATACAACCAGTACTTGCAAGTTTGAAACAATGTGAAGTCGATAGAGACAAATATAATCGCTTATATTTTCAATCTTATAAAATTAGAGACAATGAAAAATGGTGAAAGGTAAATTACATACATGTGAACGAGCTACTCGTTTTCTTCTAGTTCTATAAAATCAGTAAGAAACTGGCTCACAATGGCACCATATGTAGGAGTGAACAGCTCGAAACTCACTTGTTCCACATTGGCAAAGGTTGCATCTCCTACCCTGGAACGAGCCAAGCCATGGTAATATCTTGTTTTTTTTGTTCAAATGCCTATCTAAAATTTCTTCTATCGCTCCTATATTCCTCTCTTTTCTCTCTCTCCCTTAATGCCATGAGTTATACTTCAAGCGCATTGTTACACAGTTCATGGGCCTTGACAACACTACCACAGTTTTCAAAAATTCCCCTCAAGGCGTCTGCAACTACCTCATGTATATGTAGAGATTTGAAAACAAATGCAAAACAAAAAACACAGAGCTGCTGCTTTGTTTTCCAGTCAAGCTGGAAATACCCAAATCTCAAATATGGAAACAACAAGGAGACATGCTACTTTGATTCACTATTAATCAAACTGGAAATGAACAAAACATAAAACAAAATAAGAACTAGAAACTATTACAACTTTCTGGGAGTAATCAAAAGCTACTCAACCAGACTTGTAGTGATCAAGAGCTATCAACAACTCTTTGTCAAGAGCTACGCAGAGCTCTACCTGGAACAATCGCTACTCTTACAAATAACAAACAACTGCTGTTGTTTAGGAGCTACTGGGAGTACATAGAGAATGTTCTTCTCACAGTCTACTACTGCAATCTTTTTCTCTGACTTCTTCTCTCAAATTTTTCCCAACTCTTTCTCCAACTAATTGACTGACAAATGTGCCTTCAATCCATTTTGTCTAAAATAACATTCCCTCCTAAATTTCGAAATCACCTACCTCAATAAATGCTGAATTCAAAAATAGCTACCTTAATCAATTTTGGAGCTGTCAGGAGCTGCAAGGAGGATCCCCAAAACTAGCAAATTGCTCTTGACAGGTAGGTGAAGGCTACAGGGGCACTGGTGGATGAGTAGAGGCTCAGGAAAAATTAAATTCCAACACTCCCCCTTTGTCCTGAGCTGACAAAACAACAAGATCAAATCTAATCTAGATCAACAATGCCCAGTCTGCTCCTTAGGCACACAAAATTGTCAATGCTCAAAGGCTTGGTGAATATGTCTGCTAGTTGCTACTCAGACCTACAAAACTTCATTTTAATTTCACCATTTTCAGCCAATTCACAAATGAAATGATACCTAATTTCAATGTTCTTGCTTCTTCCATGAAACACAAGATTTTTCGTCAAAGCTATTGATGAAACATTGTCACAATAGATCACTGTTCCATCCTCTTGTTCTTCTTTCAAATCTGCCAAGATTCTTCTTAGCCAAATATTCTGACATGCTACTACATTTGCTGCTATGTACTCAGCTTCAACTCTTGATAGGGAAACAATAGGTTGCTTCTTAGAAGCCCAAGATATAGCACCCAAACCGAAATTAAATACATAGCCCAAAGTGCTCTTCCTATCATCCAAACTTCCTGCCCAATCACTGTTAGTGTAACCAACTAGCCCATATTTTTTTGCTACTGTGTACAACATGCCATATCGTTTGGTACCATTCACATACCTTAGGATTCTCTTACCTGCTTTCCAATGTGTGTCTCTTGGAGTCTCCATGAATTTAGAAATCAGACTCACTCCATGCATTATATCTGGCCTAGTTGCTATCAAATACATCAAGCTTCCAACCAAGCTTTTGTACATGGGATCCACATTGTTGCTGCAATATTCTTTGCTCAACTTAAGACCTATGACTATTGGTGTTGGGGCAGGCTTGCTCTCAAGCATTCTAAATCTCTTCAAGATTTCATTTGCATACTTCTCTTGAGAGATAGAAATAAAATCATGCATTTTTTTTACTTCTATGCCTAGAAAATAACTCAAAAGACCTAAATATGTCATTTCAAATTCTCTTTTCATGGCCTCTTTAAAATCAACAATGAGGAAATCATCATCCCCAGTAAAAACTAAATCATCTACATACAAGACAACAATTAAAATATTACCATTTGCTGCCTTGATGTAGAGAGTGGGCTCACCATCGCTTTTGCTAAAGCCATTGCTCATCAAATATGAGTCAATCCTACTATACCATGCCCTTGGAACTTTCTTTAGCCTATACACCTTGTGTTCTTGGCCTAGAATTTTATATCCAAAAGGCTGCTCCACATAAACCTCTTCTTTCAATACTCCATTCAGGAAGGCGAACTTCACATCCATTTGAAATACCTTCCATTTGTGTTGGGAAACAATAGCTATGACTGTCCTTACAATCTCCATCCTAGCAATAGGGGAAAATGTCTCATCATAATCTCTTCCAAACTGTTGTTTGTACCCCTTGACAACTAATCTTACCTTGTGCCGGTCTATTCTTCCTTCGGTATTGATTTTGGTCTTATAGACCCATTTTACTCCAATAGATTGCTTGCTTGGAGGCAAGTCAATCAACTCCCATGTATTGTTTCTTTCTAATGCATCTATTTCCTCATCCATGGCTTCACACCATTTATCCTCTTTCATAGCTTCTTCAAAATAAATTGGATCATTGTGAGAAAATAGTGCAAAATTCACACTCTCATCAAATTCATCTTCATGCCTTTCATTTTGGTAGATCTCCCTTAGACTCTTGGTCTTTCTTGGCATTAGGGAGGCGAGAGCGGTGTCTGAATTTTCAGTGCTATTGCTGTTTTGCTGAACAAACTGAATTTGGAGTGATCGGGAGCTATCAAGAGCTCATATGAAGCAGTCAGGAGCTTGTCGGGAGCTGTCAGGAGCTCGTTTGAAAGTGTCAAGAGCTCGTCGGGAACTGTCAAGAGCCAAATTTTTGGCTGTTTGTGGCTACTTCCCTTTGTGTCTGTTTTGATCAGGAGCGATCAAGAGCTATTGAGAGCCATCATCTTCTGCTGCTGTAGAATTTTCCAGATCTTCATCTTCAATTTCTTCATCAATTTGAGCTATCGAGAGCTGTCATAATCTGTCGTGCCATCCCATGAATGATCTTCTAAAAAATCCACATCTCTACTAATGATAATTTTTTTGGTCACCAGATTGTACAACCTATAGGCTTTGGACTCTTCACTGTAGCCCGTGAAAATGTACTTTTCACCCTTGTCATCCAATTTTTATATTTTTTATTTAGGCACATGTGTATAAGCCACACATCCAAACACTCTAAAGTGTTCAACCGTCCATCTTCATTTTGTCCATGCCTCTTGAGGTATCTTGTCACAAACTACCTTAGTTGGACTTCTATTAATCAAATGCACGGCTATTGCAACAACCTCTCCCCAATATTCTGTAGGGAGTCCTTTTGCTTTTAGCATGCTTCTTGCCATCTCTATGATGGTTCTATTTTTCCTTTCAACCACTCCATTTTGTTGTGGAGTGTAACTGGCTGTAAGCTCCTTTTTTATGCCATTCTTCTTGTAAAAATTCACAAAACAATTGGAGGTATACTCTCCTCCTTTATCTGACCTTAGGACTTTAATAAAATGTCCACTCTCTTTTTCAGCCTGGACTTTAAACAATAAAAACTTATTAAATGCATCATACTTGTGCTACAAAAAATAAACCCATGTCTTACGGCTGTAATCATCAATAAAGGTCATAAAAATCTGCTATTACCTATGGAAGTGATTTGCATAGGGCCTACTAAATCAGTGTGCACCAACTCCAATGCTGCTCTTGCCCTTATAGAGTTGCCCAATTGAAAAGGTTGCCTATGTTGCTTGCCTAAAATGCAAGCCTCACATCTAATGTTAGACTCTACTATTCTTGGCAAACCATCAACCATCTTGCTTTTGGACAAAAGAATTAAACCAGGATAGCCTAGATGTCCATACCTAAGATGCCATAGCTTAGAGGGGTCTTCAATGGTGCTCTTGAGGGCTGCAAGTTGTACTGCTGTACATTTTCCATCCATGAGAGGTGTTGCAATAGACTGAGATGAGAAAAACGTCCCAATATTCAATGGAAACATCTGGTTCTTTGTCATTGTATTGCTGCAAACACCTTTATTCTCTCATTCTTGTCATAAATGACACATTTTCCCTTCTCCATCAACACTTTGTATCCATTTTGGATTAGCTGTCCTACACTCATGAGGTTATGCTTTAACCCCGGTGCAAAGAACACATTTTGAACCTCCTCCTCTTTACCTTGCTTGGTGTGGATCATGATAGATCCTTTTCCTTTGACATGAACAACTCCATTGTTCCCCATTCTAATTTCCAATTTGATATTTTTGTCAATGAAAGAAAAAAGACTTTCATTACCACTCATGTGGTTGCTGCAACCACTATCCAAGTACAAAACTTCAAGGCTTCCTTCTTCACCAACATTGCACATGATGAAGGTTGTGGATAGATTGCCTTCAGCCACATTTGAATAAGCAATATTAGCATTTTGTCTTTGCTGATTACTGTGCTTCTTCCAATACTCACTAGCATAGTGTCCAAACTTGTGACAATAGTAGCACTCAATGTTGCTCTTGTCACTTCTCCCACTCGAACTGCTATTCTTTGTGCCTCTTCGAGAGTTGTTTTGAGAGCTGCTTGCTCCCTCTTGGCCGCTTGCTCGTCTCGAGATTTCTCCACCAACATTTCCTTGATTGGATCTACCTCTACCTCTTCGAGAGCCATTTCTACCTCTCCCTCTGCCTCTTGCATTCAATTGAACTTTGAAAGCTTTCTCATGGGAAGTAGTAGGAGACCTTTTTAAACGCTGCTCATGGGTATGGAGAGAACCCATTAACTCATCCACTATTAAAGTAGAAAGGTTTGTCGTTGCTTCAATAGCAATGACAAGAGGATCATACCTCGTGGGTAGACATCGAAGAATTTTTTCAACAATATTTAGCTCCTCTAACACATCTCCATTTTCTCTCAGCTGGTTCAACAAACCAAAGAACCTTGTTTGAAAGTCTACAACAGACTCACTTTCTTTCATCTCAATAACTTTGAACTCTCTTTGAAGTAGCTGGAGCTTCACACCTCTAACTTTATTAGTCCCTTTGTAGCCAATCTCAAGGATTTCCCAAGCTTCTTTTGCATACTCAGCTGCTGCTATTTTGGGAAAAATGGCCTCTGTGAAGGCTGCTTCTATCAAACTCAAAGCTTTTGCATCCTTCTTCTTCTGCTCCTTCAACTGGGTCTTCTAGTTATTTGTGAGAGCTACAAATGCAACTGGGTCAGTGATATCCACAAACCCATTTATGAGAAAATCCCACAAATCATTGGCCACCATGATGGTCTTCATCTTCTTGGCCCAAATGTATAGTTCTATCCATTAAAGGACGGTGGCTACTGCCAACTCCTTGCTTCATCTCCAACCATGTCTCCTACAACAAAAATCTCAACACCCAGAAAATACAAATGCCCAAACTCACAAGGAAATGGGGCCTATGACTTTGATACCATGTAGAGATTTGAAAAAAAATGCAAAACACAAAACACAGAGCTACTGCTATGTTTTCCAGTCAAGCTGGAAATACCCAAATCTCAAATGTGGAAACAACAAAGAGACATGCTACTTTGATTCACTATTAATCAAACTAGAAATGTACAAAACATAAAACAAATTAAGAACTAGAAACTATTACAACTTTCTGGGAGTGATCAAAAGCTACTCAACCAGAATTGTAGTGATCAGGAGCTATCAACAGCTCTCTGTCAAGAGCTACATAGAGCTCTACTTGGAGCAATCACTGCTCTTACAAATAACAAACAACTGCTGCTATTCAGGAGCTACTGGGAGCACAGAGAGAATGTTCTCCTCACTGTCTGCTGCTACAATCTTTTTCTCTGACTTCTTCTCTCAACTTTTTCTGAACTCTTTCTCCAACTAATTGACTGACAAATGTGCCTTCAATCCATTTTGTCTAAAACAACACTCCCTCCTAAATTTTGAAATCACCTACCTTAGTAAATGCTGAATTCAGAAACAACTACCTTAATCAATTCTGGAGTTGTCAGGAGCTGCAAGGAGAATCCCCAAAACTGGCAAACTGCTCCTGACAGGTAGGTGAAGGCTATAGGGGCACTGACAGATGAGCAGAGGCTCAGGAAACATTAAATTCCAATAGTATATTCATTCCTATGCTTAAAGGGGCATTCCTCCCTATTCGACAACTATGCCCCTTTATTTTCTGAACAAGCTAATTGAGTCATATCTCCCACTCGAGAAGAGTGGGTAATATCATACTTAAAAATATGGTCTGATGATTTTTTTACCATCCCCCATTTCATGCTTCTGACTCTCAGTATTTATTTTTGATACCACAGAGTATGGCTATTTTAAAAGTTAGCCTTATTGAACACTCAACCCTGCAGAAGTTTGATGCACCAGACCCCACTTAGATACAATTGTTCATGAAATCGACATCCTCCCCATACCTCATAAATGGCGCAGGTTCAATGGACTGCAATTAAGCATCGAGGAGGAGATGGGAATTCATTATGTAGCCACCCACTTACCATAATAAATTCACCTCCCATCATGTATTAAATATTTTAATGGGGCAGCTAAAGGATGAGGTGAAAGCTAACTGCTAGATAAAATTCACCTATGTGTATATCATAGCATATGCAGCCATACCACGTGGAGAAAAGAGTTGCGATGAAAGAGGTGGGACCCACGGCGATGGAAAAGGTTGCCGGATGGAAGGAAAGACCTGATGGCCGGACGTCTCATCCCCCATGCTATTTGTTGTCCCATCATTGGGAAATTGTGTCAGCGTTGACGCTTTTTCAAAATAATTGTTCGGCGTGGATGGACAAAAAGCCACAAATGTGGCCGAATGAAACCATTATTAACAAATAATAAAAAGGGCCGACAAGGTCCCATTTTCGGCATTTTTGGATGGTGACAGTTTGGTGGATAGCGAGGGCAAGAGTAGCGGCCATGCAGAGCTCCTTCAGGTATGCATATCAACTCTATGTATGTGCCATCTTGCCATAGGCCATGAACAACGAAGAAATGAATGGACATTTGTTGCTCCACTAAGGGTTTGTTATTTTCAGTTGAGGGTTTTGAAATTTTTTGTTCATTTCCTCCCCGTTTGCTGGTTATCAAATTTTGCCCTTTCTGAATGAAAAAAGCGACAACCCATTGTACAAATATGAGTGAAATTACTGAATAATGTTTGTAGAAAGCAGAATTTGTGGGTTCTGCAATCAAATGCTATATTCAAAAATCATGTAAAACCCGCAATGTTGCCATTGTTCGCATAGTTTTTAGGAATGGATAGAAAATGGCATAACATGGCATTCGAAATCATAATTGGAAAAAATAGCAAAAAGCCCACATCCAATCCCATTTTTGCTGCCGTTTTATACACTGTTGTTTTGGGAAACACACCGTCTCCTAAAACTTGGACTATTGTAAAACCCACTATTTCACTACGACGTCTCTTCATGTTATGTATGTATCCATGTAAGTTATGGGAAACACACCGTCTCTTAAAACTTAGACTATTGTAAAACCCAGAGTTTCACTACGATGTCTCTTCATGTTATGTATGTATGCAACAAAATTACCCCTCACCTCGATGTCATCTATATTCTGCTCCAAATCCTCCACATGCACTCCATGCTTCAACTTATTTGGTTGGTATTCTCCTCGAAGTCGTCCACATGCTCTCAGGCCTTCATCTTTCCCTTTCAACATGCACACAAGAAACAAAAAAAATAGTATTTTTGTCTTGCTTTCTCCAAACAGAAAAGGCGCACATCATTCCCTTCCACTTTTCCCGCACCACACAAAAGAAATAGGAAAAAGCCCACATCCAATCCTATTTTTGCTGCGATTTTATACACTATTGTTTTGGAAAACACTATCTCCTAAAACTTGGACTATTGTAAAACCCACTGTTTCACTATGACGTCTCCTCATGTTATGTATGTTCATGTATATTTTTTTCATGAATTTTTTCAATGTGCATAGGTGAATTTTGTCTAGCAGCTAGCCAGCTCCCATCCATTTGGTGAAAACTAATTGGGAAATAGAAAAAAGCCCACATCTAATCCCATTTTTGATGCCATTTTATACACTGTTGTTTTGGAAAACACAATGTCTCCTCAAATTCAGACTATTGTAAAACCCACTGATTCAGTACGACGTCTCCTCATGTTATGTATGTATCCATGTATGTTCTTATGTATTTTTTTCATGCGTTTTTCGATGTACATAGGTGAATTTTGTTTAGGATTTAGTTGAAATGTAGTTTTGATAATGTTTTTTCTGTCAAGGGTTTTGAAAAACACACTGTCTCCTAAAAATCATAAAGGGTAATTGGCAAAAAGCCCACATCCAATCCCATTTTTTCCGCCATTTTATACACTGTTGTTTTGGAAAACACATTGTCTCCTAAAATTCGAATTGTTGTAAAACTCACTGTTTCACTACGACGCATCCTCATGTTATGTATGTATCCATGTATGTTCATGTGTATGTTTTTCATCCATTTTTTCAATGTGCATAGGTGAATTTTGTCTAGGATTTTGAAATCGGCATATCCTATGTTATATACATATTTGAATTTATGCTTGAAACTGGCATATCGTATGTTATATACGTATGTGAATTTTGTGTAGGAGTTAGCTTGCTCCCTCCTTAACTCCTGGAGAAAATTCAATTATGTATATAACATAGGATATGGCCCCCATAATGCATGGGGAAAAGAGTCACGACATAAGAGGTGGGACTGGCGAGGGAAAAGGTTGTCGGACAGGAAGGAAAGACTTGAGGGTGGGACGTCTCATCCCATGTGCCATTTGCTGTCCCGTTGCCGGAAAATTGTGTCGGCGCCGACGGGTTTTCAAATTAATTGTTCAGCGTGGACGGAAAAAAAGCCAAGAACATTGCATTCGAAACCATTGTTAGCAAATATCTTGTTCAATGACAATAGTTAGTGTTATGCACACAGTAAGAAGACAATGTATTGAATTTGAGCTTCATAATTTTTAACAACCCTTACTTTTAGCAAAACACTCTTCTTCGATATCTTCCCAACACATTATTCACATAATAGTTGCATCATGGAAAACACAGTGGGTTGTGGCTCACTTATTATTTTATAAAGGCTGTGAGAAATGAATGTTTTGAAGTTCCCGTTGTACTCTTTTAACAACACCTACTTTGAGCAAAACACTCTTTTTCAATATTTGCCCATATGTTTCCAACATAAAATTTACATAATAGTAGTATCATGGAAAACATAGTGGGTTGTGGCTCACTTCTTTTTTTTTCCTGAGTGTAACAAAATAATGTTTTCAACTTCCCTTTCTTTTCTTATGGGAGTCGTCTAACTGCTAGTCAAAATTCACCTATGTACATCAAAAAATGAATGAAAAACATACACATGAACATACATGGATACCTAATTTGAGCAAAACACTCTTTTTCAATATCTACCCATATGTTTCCAACATAAAATTTACATAACAGTAGCATCATGGAAAACACAGTGGGTTGTGGCTCACTTCTTATTTTTTCCTGACTGTAACAAAATAATGTTTTCAACTTCCCTTTCTTGTCTTATGAGACCCCTTACTTTAAGAAAAAAAGTCTTCTTCATTACCTGCTCATATGTTTCCAACAAAATTTTTACTTAACTATTACAGTATGGAAAACACAATGGGTTGTCCCCGACTTTGCAAAAATAGTAAGAAGAAAATAGCTAGTGTTATGCACACAGTAAGAGGACAATGTATTGAATCTGAGATTCATAATTTTTAACAACCCTTACTTTTAGTAAAAAATTATTGCTCGATCTCTGCTCAACACATTATTCGCATAACAATAGCATCATGGAAAACACAGTGGGTTGTGGCTCACTTATTATTTTATGCAGGCTGTGAGAAATGAATGTTTTGAAGTTCACATTGTACTCTTTTAACAAAACCTACTTCGAGAAAAACACTCTTTTTCAATATCTGCCCATATGTTTCCAACACAAAATTTACATAACAGTAGCATCATGGAAAATATAGTGAGTTGTGGCTCACTTCTTATTTTTTTCAATTTCCTTGTTTAAATGTAAATGGAAAGCTTAAGGTCTGAGTGCACATGGAGGAGTTGGAGTAGAATACCGATGAAATGGAGGTGAGGGGTAATTTGAAATTTAGGAAACACAATGCAGAGTATTTTAGTTTCTTGAATGTCTTCCAAATCACACATTCCATTGTTGTATTTAAATTTAAGTTGATTGATAATAAAACTGCACAAAATAACTCTGAATGGGAAACACGGTGCTGGGTTTCAGTTATTTGAATCTCCTTATTTTAATGTAGAGGGTTTTACAAGTTCTTTGTGTTTGAAATTTGGGAAACAAAATGTGGAGTATTTTAGTTGCTCGAATGTCTTCATAATCACACATTCCATTGTTGTGTTTAAATTTTGCACCATTGAAAAAAAGAAAGTGCACAAAATAATTCTGAATGGGAAACACAGTGCTAGGTTTCAGTTATTTTAATCATCCACTTGAGATGTAAAGGGTCGTCTCATGTTGGGTTGTTTGGTTCTTAACACCCATGGTTTTGTAAGATGGAATGTTACAAAATAGTATGAAAGTCTTCCTAATCACACTTTCCATTGTTTTGTTTAAGTTTGAAGTATGTAACAAATTGCATGCTTCATAACACATTGCATTTTTCAACCTCCACATCACAACATACCCTAGCCCTTTCTAGTTTTTAGATGAGTATATCTAGGTGTGCACATTCTGTAGTGCATGTCGGAAAATACAATGTGTTTTGAAGCCTGCCTTCACTTCATTATGTTTTGCAACAATTCATGTTGGAAAACCATTGGTGTTAAGAAAGAAGCAGCCCAAATAGTGTTGTAAAACCCTCTGCAACACTATTGGATAGTACGTGTCACCTGTTTTTGGTCTGATTTCTCCTCCAACTTGCCCACGTGTACTGAAATGTTCAGCTTCCCCTTTCAATGTGCAAAGTGGAAAGAAATAGTATTTTCACCTTTCTTTCTCGAAACATAAAAGGGCCAATACCTACAACTGTTGCCATACCTGAATTTGGTATGGCCACATATGCTATCATATACATAGGTGAATTTTGTCTAACAGTTAGCCTTTGCCTTCAATGTCTAGATAGGAAACAAAACAAATAGTATTTTCACCTTGCTTTTTCCAAATAGAAAAGGCCCATGTCATTCCCTTCCACTATTCCTGTGCCACATAAAAGAATCTTGTCGACGAATCTAACCCGTCCGCTTTTTCGCCCAACAATGGGCGGGAAAATGCACCTGACGATGCCGTTAACTCTTTCTTGACTGTAGATCAGACGTTTCTTCCCCTCTGCCGGTTTCAGGTGTCTGGCGGGCCCTGCACTACGACATCTCGTCATGTTATGTATGTATGCATGTATGTTCATGTGTATGTTTTTCATGCATTTTTCGATGTACATAGGTGAATTTTGTGTAGCAGTTAGCTAACTCCCACATTGAAAGGGAAAGCTGAAGGTCTGAGAGCACGCGGATGAATTCAAGGAGAATACTGACCAAATTAGCTGAAGTGTGGAGTGCACATGGAGGATTTGGAGGAGAATACACATGAAATTGAGGTGAGGGGTAATTTTGTTGCAAGCAGAGGGTTTTTCAAGTTCTTTGTGTTTGAAATTTGGGAAACAAAATGTGGAGTATTTCAGTTGCTTGAATGTCTTCAAAATCACACATTCCATTGTTGAGTTTAAATTTTGCACCATTGAAAAAAGAAACTGCAAAAAATAATTTTGAATGGGAAACGCAGTGCTAGGTTTCAATAAAAAAACTATACAAACTTATTTTGAATGGGAAAAACAGTGTTGGGTTTCATTTTTTTGAATCTCGTTGTTTAAATGTAATGGGTTGTCTCATGGTGGGTTGCTTGCTTCTTAACACCCATGGGTTTTCAACATGACATGTTACTTGAATGTCTTCCAAATCACACATTCCATTGTTGTGTTTAAATTTTGCACCATTGAAAAAAAGAAAGTGCACAAAATAATTCTGAATGGGAAACACAGTGCTAGGTTTTAGTTATTTTAATCATCCACTTGAGATGTAAAGGGTCATCTCATGTTGGGTTGTTTGGTTCTTAACACCCATGGTTTTGTAAGATGGAATGTTACAAAACAGTATGAAAGTCTTCCTGATCACACCTTCCATTGTTTTGTTTAAGTTTGAAGTATGTAACAAATTGCATGCTTCATAACACATTGCATTTTTCAACCTCCACATCATAACATACCCTAGCCCTTTTTGGTTTTTAGATGAGTATATCTAGGTGTGCACATTCTGTAGTGCATGTCGGAAAATACAATGTGTTTTGAAGCCTGCCTTCACTTCATTTTGTTTTGCAACAATTCATATTGGAAAACCATTGGTGTTAAGAAAGAAGCAGCCCAAATAGTGTTGTAAAACCCTCTGCAACACTATTGGATAGTACGTGTCACCTGAATTTGGTCTGATTTCTCCTCCAACTTGTCCATGTGCACTAAAACATTCAACTTTCCCTTTCAATGTGTAGAGTGGAAAGAAATAGTATTTTCACCTTTCTTTCTCAAAACAGAAAAGGGCCAATACCTGCAACTGTTTCCGAAAAATGTGTCAGAGTTGGCAGGATTTCAAAATAATTTATCGGCATGGGCAAAAAGCCTAAAATGTGGCATTCAAAATTAGTAAATAATAAAAAGGGCCGACAAGGTCCCATTTTCACTATTTTTGGACGGCGACGTTTTGGTGGATAGTGAGGGCAAGAGTAGCGGAAGAGTAGCAGACATGCAGAGCTCCTTCAGGTATGTATATCCGCTCTGTGTATGTGCCATCTTTCCATTACACAATGAACAATGAAGACAAGAATGAATATTTGTTGCTAGAAAACAATATTTTCACCTTTCTTTCTTGAAATAGAAAAGGCCAAAGAGCAGGAAACAAATAGTATTTTCATCTTTCTTTCTTGAAATAGAAAAGGCCCACGTCATTTACTTCCACTTTTGCTATGCCAGACAAAAGAAACTTGTCCACAAAGCTAACCCGCCCACTTTTTTTTCTTGGCAACAGGCGGGAAAACCCACTTGACCATCGCCCAGACGTTTTGTTCTGTCTGCCAGTCTTGTGCCGATCGCCATTCTGGCGGGCCTTGCACTACGACGTCTCGTCATGCTATGTATGTTTCCATGTATGTTCTCATGTATGTTTTTCATGCATTTTTGAACAACTCTTTGCTATAGCCGAAATGTCATTTCGCTTTCTTTATCTGATTGGAACAAATTTTTACAACACTATATGGGTTGCTTTTTTTTGAACACCTTGTATCGACATAGTGCATTTCCTAAATGTGCAGAGAATGTGAGCATTTATTTGGTCGAATCAGATGAGGAAAATGAAATGCCATTTTGATCTCATGTTACATGAATAGGCGATTTTTGTTTATGAGTTTGATTTCTCCTAATTGGAACAAATGTATTGCTCTCATTATTTGCACAGTTGGAAAACACACTGCCTCCTCTCTGTTGCAAAGGGTTTTACAACACTATTTGGGTTGCTTGTTTCCATTTCTCCTAAGGAGCCAACTAACTCCTAGACAAAATTCACCTATGTACATCGAAAAACGCATGAAAAACATACATGGATACATACATAACATGAGGAGACGTCATAGTTGGAAAACACACTGTCTCCTCTCTATCACAGAGGGTTTTACAATACTATTTGGGTTGCTTGTTTGTTAAGGAGCCGACTAACTCCTAGACATACAATTACACCTATGTACATCAAAAAATGCATGAAAAACATACATGGATACATACACAACATGAGGAGATGTCATAGTTGGAAAACAAACTGTCTCCTCTCTGTTGCAGAGGGTTTTACAACACTATTTGGGTTGCTTGTTTCTTAAGGATCCGCCTAAATCCTAGACAAAATTCACCAATGCACATTGAAAAATGCATGAAAAACATACATGGATACATACATAACATGACAAGACATCATAGTTGGAAAACACACTGTTTCCTCTCTGTTGCAGAGGGTTTTACAACACTATTTGGGTTGCTTGTTTCTTAACACCTTATATGGGGACATTGTATTTTCCTACACTGAAAATAATCCGAGCATTTATTTGGTCGAATAAGAAGAAGAAAATGAAATGCCATTTTTATCTCATGTTACATACATAGGTGCTTTTTGTTTACGAGTTAGCTTTCTCTTGATTCCTGATTGGAAGAAATGAATTTATCCAATAGAATGAACGTTCATTGCTTCATAGTTCTAGTAGAATGGCAAAATGGCACATATGATTGCTGATATATATACTAGTGTTAATGATAGGTTAAATTGGAAATTTAATTCCCAATGTACAGTTTAATATGTTTATTTATTGTCTATGCAAGTTGTCATTTTGCACTAAGCAGAACATATAAATTTTATATTGGGGAAATTTGGAAGAAATACAATTATTTCTAGCACCAATTATCTTTAATTTTCCAATTTAATCTATCGCTAACACTTGTCTTTCTTGTAGGTGGTTTATATAGGCCACGAAAGAAGATTCAACAAAACAAGGGCAGGTGAATTGACAAGGATGCTTCAAGAGATGTGAACCTTTTGTAGTAAATATAGGTGATTCTGGCTTCCATAGCTTGAATTGCAAGTGTAGTGGACGGTTAAATTTCCAAAATTTAATATGCATTTAGAAGTGCTGATTTGTTTGAAATTGTGAAATGTTGGGGTTTTCATTCAGCTGTCATTTTCATGTCATTCTAAAGTGTTTTGCGGTAATTTGAAATCTTTCACCAAAAGAGAATATATGTGGTGCATAAGTTTTTTTGTAATAGTTATTTTTATAATTTTGCTATTTGTATATAGTCTTTAGTAAGCTATAAATGGTTCGTTTTTTAACATCTGATGGCAATTTTGTAGAATGTTATTTCTATATTCTATTTTTGCTCTTTTTCAGTATGTTTTGATCTGACCACCACACTGCAAAAAGATGTACACATATAACAAGCGACTACTCCAAATAGTTCTATGCACTGTATTAAATAGAACTTGTAAAGCCAATGGGTAGGAATAACTTAATTGATAATTTGGCCTACTCCGATTACTTGGCCCTAAATATTATAGACAAATTGTAAAAGAGCTATTATAATAACAACATACATGGAAACAAAAAGTGACAAAACGGGCAGACGGGACGAAACATCTGAGCTATGGTCAGGCAAGAGTTAACGGTGCCATTAGGTGCATTTTCCCGCCCGTTGTCAGGCGAAAAAGCGGGCGGGTTAGCTTTGTTGGCAAGTTTCTTTTGTGTGGCATAGGAAAAGTGGAAGGGAATGATGTGGGCCTTTTTTGTTTGGAGAAAGAAAGGCGAAAATACTATTTTTTTTGTTTCCTATTTGCACATTAAAAGGGAAAGGAGAAGATCTCAGTGCACGTGGATGAATTCGAGGAGAATATCGACCAAATTGAGGTGATGTGTACTATCTAATAGTGTTTTAGAGGGTTTGACAACACTATTTGGGTTGCTTCTTTCTTAACAAGTAGGGTTTTCCAACATGAATTGTTGCGAAACAGAATGAAGTGCGTACTATGAATTACACTGTGTTGAGGGTTATTATTGTCCCCGTTAAATGAGAGATGTGCTATTTGATAAAATAAAACACCATCTATACATTTGTATATTTGCATTACAAGACAAAGGTTGGGAATACCGTATAAGTAAAGGCAAGCTTCAAAACACATTGTATTTTCCGACATGCACTATAGAATGTGCACACCTAGTATACTGGTCTAAAAACCAGAAAGGGCTAGGATATGTTGTGATGTGGAGGTTGAAAAATGCAACGTGTTATGAAGAATGCAATTTGTTATATACTTGAAACTTAAACACAAAAATGGAATGTGTGATCTAGAAGACTTTCATACTGTTTTCTAACATTCCATCTTACAAAACCATGGGTCTTAAGAACCAAGAAACCCACCGTGAGATGACCCTTTACATTTAAACAGGGAGATTCAAATAACTAAAACCTAGCACTGTGTTTCCCATTCAGAATTATTTTGTGCACTATTTTTTTTTTAATGGTGCGAAATTTAAACACAACAATGGAATGTGTGATTTTCAAGACATTCAAGTAACATTCCATGTTGCAAGACCATGTGTGTTAAGAAGCAAGCAACCCACCATGAGATGACCCTTTACATTTAAACAAGGAGATTCAAATAATTGAAACTGAGCATTGTGTTTCCCATTCAGAATAGTTTTGTACAATTTTTTTATTGAAACCCAGCACTGCATTTCTCATTCAGAATTATTTTTTGCAGTTTCTTTTTTCAATGGTGCAAAATTTAAACACAAAAATGGAATGTGTGATTTTGAAGACATTCGAGCAACCGACATACTCCACATTTTATTTCCCAAATTTTAAACACAAAGAACTTGTAAAACCCTCAACATTAAAACAAGGAGATTCAAATAACTGAAACCCAACACAGTGTTTCCCATTTAGAGGTATTTTGTGCAATTTTATTATCAATCGACTTAAATTTAAACACAATAATGGAATGTGTGATTTGGAAGACATTCAAGAAAGTGAAATACTCCACATTGTGTTTCCCAAATTTCAAATTACCCCTCACCTCCATTTCATCGGTATTCTACTCCAACTCCTCCACGTGCACTCATACCTTAAGCTTTCCATTTACATTTAAACAAGGAGATTGAAAAAAAAGAAGAAGTGAGCCACAACCCACTGTGTTTTCCATGATGCTATTGTTATGTGAATAATGTGTTGGGCAGAGATCGAGCAAGAGTGTTTTGCTGAAACTAAGGGTTGTTAAAAATTATGAAGCTCAGATTCAATACATTGTCCTATTACTGTGTGCATAACACTAGCTCCTGTCTTCTTACTATTTTTGCAAAGTCAAGGACAACCCATTGTGTTTTCCATACTGCAACAATTAAGTAGATTTTTTGTTCGAAACATATGAACAGGTAGTGAACAAGACTGTTTTTCTTAAAGAAAGGGGTCTCATAAGACAAGAAAGGGAAGTTGAAAACATTATTTTGTTACATTCCGGAAAAGAAGAAGAAGTGAGCCACAACCCACTGTGTTTTCCATGATGCCACTGTTATGTGAATTTTGTGTTGGAAACATATGGGTAGATATTGAAAAAGAGTGTTTTTCTCAAAGTAGATATCCATGTATGTTCATGTGTATGTTTTTCATGCATTTTTTGATGTACATAGGTGAATTTTGACTAGCAGTTAGCCGGTTCCCATAAGACAAGAAAGGGAAGTTGAAAACATTATTTTGTTACATTTAGGAAAAAATAAGAAGTGAGCCACAACCCACTGTTTTTTCCATGATGCTACTATTATGTGAATAATGTGTTGGGCAAAGATCGAGCAAGAGTGTTTTGCTAAAATTAAGGATTGTTAAAAATTATGAAGCTCAGATTCAAGACATTGTCCTCTTACTGTGTGCATAATACTAGCTGTTGTCTTCTTACTATTTTTGCAAAGTCAGGGACAACCCATTGTGTTTTCCATACTGCAATAGTTAAGTAAATTTTTTGTTCGAAACATATGAACAAGTAGTGAACAAGACTGTTTTTCTTAAAGTAAGGGGTCTCATAAGATAAGAAATGGAAGTTGAAAACATTATTTTTTTACAGTCAGGAAAAAATAAGAAGTGAGCCACAACCCACTGTGTTTTCCATGATGCTACTGTTATGTGAATTTTGTGTTGGAAACATATCAGTAGATATTGAAAAAGAGTGTTTTGCTCAAAGTAGATATCCATGAATGTTCATGTGTATGTTTTTCATACATTTTTTGATGTACATAGGTGAATTTTGACTAGCAGTTAGCCGGTTCCCATAATACAAGAAAGGGAAGTTGAAAACATTATTTTGTTACAGTCAGGAAAAAATAAGAAGTGAACCACAACCCACTGTTTTTTCCATGATGCTACTATTATGTGAATAATGTGTTGGGCAAAGATCGAGCAAGAGTGTTTTGCTAAAAGTAAGGATTGTTAAAAATTATGAAGCTCAGATTCAATACATTGTCCTCTTACTGTGTGCATAATACTAGCTATTGTCTTCTTACTATTTTTGCAAAGTCAGGGACAACCCATTATGTTTTCCATACTGTAGCAGTTAAGTAAATTTTTTGTTCGAAACATATGAACAGGTAGTGAACAAGACTGTTTTTCTTAAAGTAAGGGGTCTCATAATATAAGAAAGGGAAGTTGAAAACATTATTTTTTTACAGTCAGAAAAAAATAAGAAGTGAGCCACAACCCACTGTGTTTTCCATGATGCTACTATTATGTGAATTTTGTGTTGGAAACATATGGGCATATATTGAAAAAGAGTGTTTTTCTCGGAGTAGGTATTGTTAAAATAGTACAGCGGGAACGTCAAAAGATTCATTTCTCACAGCCTGCATAAAATAATAAGTGAGCCACAACCCACTATGTTTTCCATGATGCAATTGTTATGTGAATAATGTGCTGGGGAAAGATCGAACAAGAGTGTTTTGCTAAAAGTAAGGGTTGTTAAAAATTATGAAGTTCAGATTCAATACATTGTCCTCTTACTCTGTGCATAATACAGAGTGGATATACATACCCAAAGGAGCTCCACATGGCTGCTACTCTTTCCCTTGCTATCCACCAAACTGTCACCATCCAAAAATGGCGAAAATGGGACCTTGTTGGCCCTTTTTATTATTTGCTAATAATGGTTTCGTTTGGCCATGTTTGTGGCTTTTTGTCCATCCACGTTGAATGATTATTTTGAAAAGCCATCGGTGCTGACATAATTTCCCGGCGATGGGATAACAAATGGCACGGGGGATGAGACGTCTGACCGTCATGTCTTTCCTTCAGTCCGACAACCTTTTCTATCGCCGCGGGTCCCACCTTTTTTGTCACAACTCTTTTCTCCATGCGGTATGGCCGCATATGCTATCATATACACATAGGTGAATTTAGTCCATGAGTTAAGGAGGGAGCTAGCTAACTCTTGGACAAAATTCACATATGTATATAACATAGGATATGCCGGTTCCTCTGCAATAGAGAGGAGATAGTGTGTTTTCCAACTATGACATCTCGTCATGTTGTGTACTATTCATGCATGTTTTTAATGCATTTTTCAATATACATAGGTGAATTTTGTCTACGAGTTACACCGGTTTCAAATTCCTAGACAAAATTCACCTATGCAGATTGAAAACTACATGAAAAACATACATAAGAACATATGTGGACACATACATAACATGAGGAGACGTAGTCATGAAACAATGGGTTTTATAATAGTCCGAGTTTTACGAGACAGTGTGTTTTCTAAAACAACAGTGTATAAAATGGCAGCAAAAATGGGATTGGATGTGGGATTTTTCCTATTTCCCAATTATAATTTCGAATGCCACGGTATGCCCTTTTCTATCCATTCCAAAAAACAATGCAAACAATGGCGACATTCCGAGTTTTACATGATTTTTGAAGTATAGAATTTCATTGTAGAACCCATAGATTCTGCTTTCTACAAACATTATTCAGTAATTTCACTCATATCTCTACAATGGATTGTCGCTTATTTCATTTAGAAACGGCAAAATTCAAAAACCAACATACGGGGAGGAAACAAAACAAAAATTTCAAAACCCTCGACACAAAATAAACGCTTCAAACTGGCATATCTTATGTTATATACATATGTGAATTTTGTCCAAGACTTAGCTTGCTCCCATTATATATAACTTAAATGATCCTAAAGCTAAAAAATAACCATAATTATTTAAGCTTTTGAGAAGCGACGGACAACCTGCTGGGTTTTCCATACTGTAACTTTACTTTTTTTTTGTGTGCAACTTTTGTTGCAAGCAAGGGCAGTTATAAAATATGAAAGTGACCTTCAATACATTGTTTTCTTATGATGTGCATAACACTAAGTGTCGTCATTGAACAATATTTGAAAAGTGAAGGACAACCTAGTGTGTTTTCCATCGTGCAATATTTTTTGTGCATCTTTTGTTTGAAACATATTCTGATATTGAAATGGAATGTTTAGTGCATGTGATGGATTCTTATAAAATATGAATGTGAACTTCAATACAGTGTTTTGTAATAGTCTACATAATAGAAAGTGTTGTCTTTTAACAGTTTGTGGGTTGCATGGTGTATAACACCCTGTGTTTTCCAACCTGAAAATTCGGATAACAGTTTGAGTGTCTTGAAAAGCTTTTCTTATTTACACTATATGAATGTAAAAATGGCACCTCCAAAAATTACAACTGTTATTTATGGTATAAATTACAATTCATTATCTTCACATGATTGACAATAATAATTGGATAAAATAATTGCATGTTGTAAACTAGAGTGGGTTACTTGTATAGCGTTTTACAAAAGTGTGGGTTGTGCGTTTCAATTTCTTCTTTTCATTGAAAAAAATATATGCTTGATTACTGTAAAATTGTGCAATAAATTTTTGAACTTTAACTGTCCATAACACTTGCAGCAATTTTACAGTTTACAGGAAACCAAGGATGCATGCTATAAAATGAAAATTGGTTCCTGTAGTGAAGAATGTCATTGACGTGGACAACACACCTAAAAGGGTGTGTAGTAGGGCATCTTCTTCGGGGCGGTCCCATTCACGAAACATGCAGGTAAGATCTGATGATTACAAGATGCAATCCAATGTATAATTTTAATTTGTCATAAGTGGTTATGAGGTTGATTGGAAAGTGGGAATGTTTTATTCAGGAGGCAACAACCACGGTACAGAGGAAGTCCCATCGGTTTACGAAAATGATCAACCATAAGGCAGTGACGTGTTCAGTAATTGATTGTGAACTTTCAATTGCCCTTCCCTTCCTATGCATGAATCAAAATGATTTTTAATTTCAGTTCAAAAATATCACGTCTCTTACAAATATTCTGATTTTGGCATATATCATTCCTTTGATTCAGGAAAATAATCAGGGAGATGATCTCGTTCTTTCCATAGTCCATGATTGGAAGGAAAAGCGTGCAAAGGGAGACCCTAAGGATGGAGAGGGATCCAATGAAGCATGAGGTCATGTGGTGGGCGGGAAGGTAGATATAATAGCTAAATTATTGCATCATTTGGCTGTGTATATATGTTGTGCATTCAATTTGATTGAATATCAAATATATTAAGCAATTTTCTTTTCCAAACTTGCTGTGCAGGTTGCTACTGAATACAAAAGAGAAATGGTGAATGACAGATATATATATTATTGTATTGTAGAAGAATGTACTAGAAAGTATTATGATTGGAGAGTGTTCAACTTGCATAGGTTTCAGCATCACCACCTTCTTATTCTTGATGCACCAAAGCGTGGCCGAGCTGTGTTGGGGGGGGGGGAACCAAAACAAAGCTCTCCTCCCCCTGATAAATTGAAAGAGTACCTTCTAAAGAAGGTGGAAAATACAGAGTACCAAATGAATATATGACAACATCTATAGTAGAAGTGTGTTGTTAGACGTGTCTGTCAAAATTTTGGGAAACAAAACTTCCTTCAACTTCCTGAAGAAGGAAAGGACGAGGTGAAGAAGCAAATGGTATTATACAACACTAACGAGATGAAGGAGCAGAGAAGGCAAAGAATATTACGATTGTAGGAGAGAAAGAGATAGGAAGGAATGGTAATGTTGAACTGAACTGTTAAATGTGAACTTCCTTGCTTAATCTTTTATGTTGTGATGCATAGAAGGTTCACTTAACGTTAAATTACATGACATGCCAGGGTAATGGTCGAGAAGTGGTTTCTTCCCACTAGCAAAGTAGGGCTCATTCGATAGAGGAAGTTGTGGCGATGAAAGGTGAAGACAGTGTTGTTCCTCCTACCCCTGTATATAAGATTCAGAATAAGCATCCTACATAGTTGAAAGTTTCAAGGCACCATCTGAAGAAGAAATGAAAACAAACGGTGATCTCCAAATATTCTATTTACTATAAAGTTTTTTTTGCTTATTTGAATGAATTGGTTGCATGCATCTGATTTTGGTGCAACGCTTCAATTCCTCCTATTACACAACAATGATGAACAATGAACTACTGCCCTCAAGCAGGTTTTTGTGATTTTCGATGGTGAACATTGCCCATGGAAGCACCAGATGATGTTGTTCCTCCTGACCTGCTGTCTAACAATGTTGAGAAGAAGAAGAAGAAGAAGAATGAGCATATGTTGTCAAACGTGTCAAGGTGCCTTGACATGGAGGAAGTAGAAGAAACGGTGAATTGAAATTCTTTTATTTAATGTTTTTTTTTATTATTTCAATGAATTGGTTGCATGCACCTGAATTTGAAATGACCTTTTAATTCCTACTATTACAGGGCAAGGATAAAAAATGAAGTGTTGGCCTTGACCTAATTGGCGATGTCATTGCGATTGAAATGAGAGAGGCTAATGAAGATGGACATGCAGATGGGGAGAGCACTGGCCATGAAGTGGGATAAGGTAACATAGATGGTCATGAGGACGGGGAGAACACTGGGCTAAATGTAGAACTGGGTGACAGAGATGGACATGGGGACGGGGAGAGCACTGGCTTGCAAGTGGGAGAGGGTAATAAGGATGGACTTGGGGAGGAGGAGAGCATTGGCTTGCAAGGGGGAGATGGCAATAAAGATGGAAATGGGGATGGGGAGAGGTGCAGCATGCCATCTATATCAGTATGAAACCCAACACACTTCCATGCTCTGTTCTTATTTCTTTAGGAATATTTTAATGTGCCTTCAATTATGCTTCACATCAATGACGCTTCCATTGCACGAAAATCCAGTGGATGAACAAATGATAGAGTTCAATGACATAACTTTTAAGGTCAGTGATCATGTCGACCTTTGGAGGTGGCATAAATGGGTTGCGAAAGGCATTCTACATGTTGTCGCCAAAAAAACTCACACCCACTGCTTGAGGCACCCAAAAAATTGTGTGAGAGTTAGCATTGTTGAGGCCATTGATGGTTGATGCTACATGCCTTTTCCCATGCCTGGCACATAGACTATCACAGAGTGCGTGGGCGGCTTTGTCATATGGCAGCTTGTCGAGATGAAGCATTCTATTCCAGAGGTACACATAAACAATATGTTGCTGTATATATATCATACTGTGTATATTGTTTCCATGCATACGTTAATTCTCATTAATTGTTTTCTATAGGATGAAGCTGTTAAACCTGACACAAACAAAACACAGAGTACGAAGAAATCTGTTGTTTCACGTTCATCATCTGCGAGGGTTCATGGATCTAGAATCACCCCCCTGAAATACATAAGGACCCTAAGAAACATGCCATATTTTATGTAGGACTGAACTCGATTGTAAGGAATAGGCAGCGCAGGAATTGATGAGACAGGCTCCAGATACTGATTCTGCTCCGTGGGTTTCAATATTTCAATATTGAACAATTGTGGTGTAGAGATACACCATTTGCATATGTTTCAACACTATGGTGTTATACATTTGATACGAGAATTTTCATGAGCTTCTTTAATTATTTTATTATTGTACAATTATGTTGAACATATAGGCATATATACTTATTTCATGTCATTGGAACAAATAATTGTTATCCATTTCATATTAGACTTTAAGAAAAATAGTCTTGTTCATTATCTGTTAATATGTTTGGAACACAAATTTTACATGACTCTTGTGTTGTCCCCTTTGGCATGTGTTGGCATTAATGTCAAAGCAATAAGACAATAAGATGTTCTTGATTGGTAAACAAGTCAGTTTTGGTTTGGTAATTCAGTTGATGATCTCTTCAATTTAGTTCTTTGACAATCACTTGACTTGGCATACAAGTGTTTTTCAGCTCTAGTACACTACATATTGTTTCATGTTCACTCATCTTGCATATTGTGATAAGGATCTAAAATTGTGACTATATGTAAATAGAATTATATGAGTTGAAACAGTTATGAAGACAGTTTTTCTCCTCATGTTCATTTATTTATCATATGTCATTCAGTTATAAAGTTGTAGTAAGATTATGTTATCTTGTAAATATTTCAACTTTTTGGTTTGTATAATGTTCAATCTCCACGATTTGGTTATGGTCTTTATGTTCATACATGTCAAAAATCATCAAACATGCTTCATAACTAAATTTCTCTAGAGCTTGCACTTTACATTTGGTTATTAATGCTAAAGTGGTTGGTATGGGAACAATCAATGCCACCATTTATCAATAAATTTGAGATTTTTTTTAAAAATAATCCATGAGGTACGGGATTTGAAACCCATCAAGTGTCCGTAATCTAGTTTTAGATTGTGATAATCCATACAAGTGGATACAATGATATACTAATATTTCAAATGCACCATTTGTAATGCATATTATATATATAACAACCTAAAAAATATTGTTGGGTCTCAATCCTAGAAACATAGAAATAAGGATTATCCACAACTCACTCAAAAGATCAAATCAACTTCTGAATTAACAAGTTCTATGCCTCAAGAAAAGAATGATGAAAATCAGACTAATGTCAACAATTGCAAAGGTGATTACAATAGGCCCGTCAAAATATCTCAATCAAGTAATGCACCCTTGATTCTCATTATGTACCTTCAACCATATGGTAGTGACAACAATGTGAATGGTAAAGTATTCATTTTAATGGTCTACCCTTACCCAAATGCCATTGACAAAGCAAAGCATATATTGGTGGATTAGAAAACCCTATTCATCCTTCTAGAAAACCTTTAAAGTAAGGTTTTAATTCTCAATATTCTAAAACTCCACTCTGTATGAGTTGTTTATCCTCTATAGACTTCCCTATTCATCCTTCTAGAAAACCTTTAAAGTAGGGTTTTAAGTCTCAATATTCTAAAACGCCATCCCTATGAGTTGTTTATCCTCTACAAACATAGTTGTTCAAACCTCTTCTCCATTTAAGGAGGGTAATTTACTGCTAAAAAATATTTATCTTGGAGTATTTTCTCCATACAACCTGAATTGGTTCCTCTATAATAGTTGCTATACATAATTGTTGGAGGATGGAAAACACACTGTGTTTTCCCATACTTTGCGAATCTTGTTGAAAGACGATAGTTAGTGTTATCCACACAGTAAGAGGATAATGTATTCAATTTGACCTTCCTAATTTTTAACAACCCTTACTTTCAGCAAAACACTCTTGTTCGATCTCTGCCCAACACATTATTCACATAACAGTTGCATCATGGAAAACACAGTGTGTTGTGGTTCACTTATTATTTTATACAGGCTGTGAGAAATGAATTTTTTGAAGTTTTCTTTATACTCTTTTAACAAAACCTACTTCGAGAAAAACACTCTTTTTCAATATATGCACATATGTTTCCAACACAAAATTCACATAACAGTAGCATCATGGAAAACACAGTGGGTTGTGGCTCACTTTTTTTTTTTTTTCCTGGAATGTAACAAAATAATGTTTTCAACTTCCCTTTCTTGTCTTATGAGACCCCTTACTTTAAGAAAAATAGTCTTGTTCACTACCTGTTCATATGTTTCGAACAAAAAATTTACTTAACTGTTGCAGTATGGAAAACACAATGGGTTGTCCCTGACTTTGCAAAAACAGTAAGAAGACAACATCTAGTGTTATGCACACAGTAAGAGGACAATGTATTGAATCTGAGCTTCATAATTTTCAACAACCCTTACTTTCAGTAACAAACTCTTGCTCGATCTCAGCCCAACACATTATTCACATAACAGTAGCATCATGGAAAACACAACTTGGGTTGTGGCTCACTTCTTATTTTTTCTTGAATGTAACAAAATAATGTTTTCAACTTCCCTTTCTTGTCTTATGGGAGCCAGCTAACTGCTAGTCAAAATTCACCTATGTACATTGAAAAACGCATGAAAAACATACACATGAACATACATGGATACCTACTTTGAGCAAAACACTCTTTTTCAATATCTACCCATATGTTTCCAACACAAAATTCACATAACAGTAGCATCATGGAAAACACAGTGGGTTGTGGCTGACTTCTTCTTCTTTTTCCGAAATGTAACCAAATAATGTTTTCAACTTCCCTTTCTTGTCTTATGAGACCCTTTCTTTAAGAAAAAAAGTCTTGTTCACTACCTATTCATATGTTTCGAATGAAAAATTTACTTAACTGTTGTAGTATGGAAAACACAATGGGTTGTCCCTGACTTTGCAAAAATAGTAAGAAGACAACAACTAGTGTTATGCACACAGTAAGAGGACAATGTATTGAATCTGAGCTTCATAATTTTAAACAACCCTTACTTTCAGCAAAACACTCTTTCTTGATCTCTACCCAACACATTATTCACATAACAGTAGCATCATGGAAAACACAGTGGGTTGTGGCTCACTTCTTATTTTTTCCTGACTGTAACAGAATAATGTTTTCAACTTCCCTTTCTTGTCTTATGGGAGCTGGCTAACTGCTAGTCAAAATTCACATATGTACATCAAAAAATGCATGAAAAATATACACATGAACATACATGGATACCTACTTTGAGAAAAAGACTCTTTTTCAATATCTGCCCATATGTTTCCAACACAAAATTCACATAACAGTAGCATCATGGAAAACACAGTGGGTTGTCTCTCACTTCTTATTTTTTTCCCAGAATGTAACAAAATAATGTTTTCAACTTCCCTTTCTTGTCTTATGAGACCCCTTTCTTTAAGAAAAATAGTCTTGTTCACTACCTGTTCATATGTTTTGAACAAAAAATCTACTTAACTGTTGCAGTATGGAAAACACAATGGGTTGTCCTTGACTTTTCCAAAATAGTAAGAAGACAACAACTAGTGTTATGCACATGGTAAGAGGACAATGTATTGAATCTGAGCTTCATAATTTTTATCAACCCTTACTTTCATCAAAACACTCTTGCTCGATCTCTACCAACACATTATTCACATAACAATAGCACTATGGAAAACACAGTGGGTTGTGGCTCACTTCTTATTTTTTCCTGACTGTAACAAAATAATGTTTTCAACTTCCCTTTCTTGTCTTATGGGAGCCGGCTAACTGCTAGTCAAAATTCAGCTATGTACATTGAAAAATGCATGAAAAACATACACATGAACAAACATGGATACCTACTTTGAGAAAAACACTCTTTTTCAATAGCTGCCCATATGTTTCCAACACAAAATTCACATAACAGTAGCATCATGAAAAACACAGTGGGTTGTGGCTCACTTTTTTTTTTTTTTTTCTAGAATGTAACAAAATAATGTTTTCAACTTCCCTTTCTTGTCTTATAAGACCCCTTTCTTTAAGAAAAACAGCCTTGTTCACTACCTGTTCATATGTTTCGAACAAAAAATCTACTTAACTGTTGCAGTATGGAAAACACAATGGGTTGTCTCTGACTTTGCAAAAATAGTAAGAAGACAGCAGCTAGTGTTATGCACACAGTAAGAGGACAATGTATTGAATTTGAGTTTCATAATTTTTAACAACCCTTACTTTAAGCAAAACACTCTTGCTCAATCTCTGCCCAAAACATTATTCACATAATAGTAGCATCATGAAAAGCACGGTGGATTGTGCCTCACTTATTTTATTTTCTAGACTGTAACAAAATAGTCTTTTCAACTTCAGTTTCTTGTTTTATGACACCCCTTACTTTAAGAAAAACAGTAAGAAGACAACAACTAGTGTTATGCACACAGTAAGAAGACAGAAAAGTTGCAGATTTTGATATTCCATTTCAGCATTCCATTTCAATATCCTTATACATTTCGATGAGAAGATGCACAAGAAAAGTTGCATAATGGAAAACATAGACTATAACAAAATAGTGTATTCAAGTTCACTGTAAAATTTTATAATAACAATACACATCAGACAATGAAATGTAAAAAATATTTTGCATCAATATTACACAATCAGAACAAAATTACAATGCCCATTTAATACTGGTCACATTGAAGACTATATCAACCATTTATGAACATGTATAATCTTCGTGTTCTCAACATCTGAAAGCATTTGTCACACTTTGATTGTCAAGGTGGAATTGACAGCATACAATGTTGCGACCCCATAATTCTCATGTAGCAGCCTGAAGGAGGGCCTCACATGGTGGATCTCAAACCTAACAATGTGGTTGAATTTGAACATGGCCGTCAACCATTCCTCCATAGGACCTTTGTGATTACTAATTACAGATCCCCCTTGAGGAATCTCATAAACCTCATGCTCAGCTGATCCATAAGATTGTGCCTCTATATGATAACTATTGGTCTAATGCACACCTTCCATATGCATCCAGCTAGGAAAAGGTCTCAAATTTCTTGATAAATGGCCAATCACATAAATTGATAATTTCCATTCGTAGATTGTGATATTGAACATCCATGCCCATATGCATCTAAAATTCAAAGACGTTGTTGAAGAAGTGAGCATAATTATCATATTGCAAATCTATGTGGTTTGGACCTTTTCTATTAATTCTCCTTAACATCTTTTCCCGCAACCTGTATGGGAGGCTAAGTTCCTCAATTCGAGCAAGAATATTGCATGGAAGATACAGGTGGTAGTTCGTCAACCAACTAGCCACCCATGCTTGAGAACTGTGAGACATCTTCTATAGGACTGTAGCAACAAGTTGTAAAATTCCTGAAATGAAAGACAAAACCTTTATTTTAGACGGTAGACCTGCATTCTCTAATTATAAGGACATTGTCAATGCAATGGAAAGAATGAAAAAATAAGCGAGCAAAGTGGAATTATTTAGATAATGTATGCACTAAAGATATTGTACTTATTGTTTGAATTGAACGAGGCGACACATGCAGTATCTCCAAAGGGCATATGGCAAAACACGATTCAAACAGTGGGAAGAACAATGCCTGAAAGGAAAGAGAACAAAAGTTTCAGCACATACAACAACATTCTCTAATTAGAAACACACGAAATAGTTGGTAAAAAATATTGAAAGCGAAAGAAAACTTTTCATAACTAAGTAACTGTGTATGGACGGTGTCTTTTCCAACATGGAAAATAATTTGAGCATTTTATTTCTTGCAATCACATAAGTTGAAGTAATGAATTGTAGAAAATATATTTCTGTTATGAACACAAGATGCAAATAATCACAATTGGAGGATTGAAAACACAGTGGGTTCTGCCTGACATTTTTATTTTCTGCAAACTATAACAAAACAAGGTCTCAAAGTTCACCTTCTTGTCAGTCTTAATTAGTGATGCTTGCATAATTTTATAGGCTTAATTATTGTGTTCGTAAAATAGGCCTATTTTTAGGTCCATAATAGCGAATAAGAGCTTGTTTGAAGTGTTTGTTCCATAAGGTATTTTCTGTTCCAGAAACCCATTTGTGCCAATTTTTACATACCAAAAATTGAGATGCTATTGTTTTGCAAAAAATGCTTGAAAACATGACTCTACCACTGGAAATGCTTTCAATTAGCCAAAATCTAGAAAGGAGCAGGTCTTAAATCATCATCTACTTTTAAAAATACAAAGGCTCAAGGCAACGTTGATCTACTAAACCCTTACTTTATGCACAAAAAAGCTCTATCAAATGAGGCTTTAATAGAATACTATATTCCAAACCTTCCCATGCTCTACCACCATATGAAAAATGTTTAGAAATATTTTCCCATGCTTTAGGAACAAAATTTTAGCCCCTTTGAATGCACTTTCCTCAGTTACCAACTTGTACACATCCTTTTTCATTGGAAATCTTCTATATTTTATAAAGATTAGCAACCAAACATTGAATGGTTCGCTTCCCCTACATGATTCAAAAAATACACTTCTTAAATTATATAACGTCATACCAAAAAATGGACTTATGTAAGAAAAGTTATTAAATTTGAACTATACCTTCCATTGGGTTTACACTCGCAAAATAAAGTCACCGATGAGGACTCCTTTCTCAAGCTTGGAATGCTGAAGTGAACAAAAAAATCCATAAATGAAATCATAAATTTCATGGCGTGGTACAAGCACATACTAGAAAAAGGAATCTACAATACCATTTCCTATTACAATAAAGAAATTGAAATTGGTTTTCTCATACTCACCTGTATTAGATGTTGTATCCTCTGCCACATCCATAGTAGTTGCACCTGAAGTCTGACATTGCATATTGACATTCAAATTCAAACTATTGTTCACGAACAATGGAAAGGATTCATCCAAAGGGGTTCGATGATCTGACTGTTGTGTGGAATGCTTTGTACGCCAGGTTGGACGTCGACGATAATCCCTGGTTGCACTAAACCATGGACGCATGCAAATAGTGCTACTTGAAACTTGATTAGGATCCATAATGAATTCAAACAGAAATGCATTTGATTTCCGTAGGTCCTCTACAAACCTGTCCACGCATTTTGCATATGATTGCACCTATGTTAGAGATTGTGGTGGTGTACACATCACTTTCTTCAAGAGCTCATTAGTGTCATTCCAAAGAGAAATTGTCACCACATGTTCATCATAGACATGAGTCATAGAAGGAGCTTGCATAGGGGTCAAAACATTAGGGTTGTTTTCTTTTACGACCCCCTCTAACAATG